>JAVJGJ010000057.1:10481682-10502433 GCA_035590215.1 Microhierax caerulescens
CGGCTGCATCCGGCACAGGGCAGCTATGGCCTCTCCTCACAGAGCGGACCCCTGCAGCCCCTGTTGTCAGTGCCTGGGCACCAAAGCCCAGTACACTCTCAGGAAGCAAAATATTGGAAGACATGTTGTGTAAACAGATTAGAAGGATGGGAGAGTTCATGAGGGCTCAGACACGTTCAAACCTGCTGCCTGTCGGCTCTGTGCCCACTGACTGAGCCGGGCAGGCAGGGCAGGCAGGAGGAAGGTCGCATCGAGTCCCACCAAGTTTATGTGAACGCTGGAAACATATCTCCCAGCTGATTTTTTCTTTTAGAGGTGTGATGCATTAAGACAACACTGGTTCAGGGATATGTTTAGCAGCATATAAATATATACATATATATTATATAGATATATATTTAACACACATACACACAGAGAGAATGACCAGTTCATGAAGCCAGAAAAAGGGGAAATCACATTCACATAGAAGAGTGTTTGACTAAGAGAATTTTCTTATTCCCACCACTGAGAAATTAATGTCATATCAGCTTCTCTTCAGACACTGAGGAAGATGGTTACCAAAAAGGATATTACATTTAGATCATCCATAATCAGAAATGTATTTCTCTTCTACTGCCTGCAGGCCAGCTCTGTCCATCTGTTCTTCCCTTAGAGGCTGAAGGCTGTACTTTGAACCAAGTGATGAAAAGTCTTATAAACCCAGAAGCTTGTTTCCAACTTTTATTGCATGTATTTGCATAAGAGAAACAAGAATAGATAGCTTGGCATACAGTTTATTCTAACAATAATCCAAGTAATAGCGTAAGACAGTAACTGCGACACCAATTGTAGGTACTTATATTTGACTTTTAAGACTTATTTTTATTATCAGTATCTCTACATACAGTCTCATTCTGGACTGAATCCCTTGACATTAATTGAATTATTGCTATTAACTTAAAAGGGAACAGGGCCTGTCTTTGTTAGCAATCTACAAAAATGCAGGCCATGAGAAATGCCTGCATTTCCCTGGAAAACCAAGTACATTTCCAAAAGGTATTTTGAACTTACAGGCTATTCAGGTTTCTTTTTCTACCAGCTACAACCCCAGGGTATTTTGGACTGTAGAAGATTTTCAGTTGCTGACTTTTCTCTGAACCCAGAACAATTCCAGTGCCATATCATCAGCTAAGCTGAACCCCCCCCCACCCACCAAAGCCCCTTCTCTTGGCCTTGATCCCTTGTCTTTCCAGTCCTGTTCAATTCTTGCGCCTCACCCATCCCTTGCATGTTTTCAAGTCCTTCAACCCTGCTGCTGAATGTCCTTTATCCTTTTTTCCTCTTCTCCAGGAATTTTCTTTTCTATGTGAATTTTTGTTTCCTCAGTGTCTCTTTACTTCTTGTCCAAGCCCCTGGATTTGTTTTCTCTCCCTGAAGTTCCTCCAACATGGCCAGATCTGCTTCTTGCTCTCATTTTCATTATTTTTCAGTCTGTGTATGATAACCTTTTAATAAGGATTTTGAACCATCTTATTAAAAAGAGTAAATAATGTTAACCTTACTAAGGATTTCCACATGGATTATGAAATTAGCCATTTCACAAACAGTAGGACTACTGAAGCCTGATTTCTGCTGGGTTTGTGCCATGAGGCTGAACCGGGCAGAATCTCTGATGTCTAATAAAAGCCAAAGTCATCTTATTTTTTCCCTCTAAGGGAACCTTAAAGGATATCTTGTCTTTCTCCAGATGCCACTTAGTAGTCATGTATTACATCCCGATGACTGTTACCCCTTAGGATAGTTGCTGGCCCTTGTTCATGCAGACCAGCTGAGCAAAGAGTGTCTTTTCTGTGTTTTAGCCTTTGGCTCCCTGGTTGGATGCTACAGGGGGGATGCACACAGATGTGTGCCCCCAACACAAGCCTGCCACATGAGGCCAAAGCTTGCAGCCCTGTGCTCCAAGCTGGACCATTAGCACAGCTTTGGAAAAGAAATCTTCAAACACCTTGTATTTCATTTCAACACAAGCATATGTTAATTAATCTGCCTCTTGACAAGGAAACTAGATTATGGCTGAGGAGACCTATACAGCCTATGTTGCTTTTAAATGATCAAAAGCAAGATTATGACATCCAACCTATAAATTACTGGTTTCTTTATTTGTCAGTGCTGATACATGGGTGGCTGTGCAGTAATTACTGCAAAGCAGTGTCTGTGGTGATATGGCTTACTGAAGCATTCTGGCTCCCAGCAAGAGCAGAAGAAACAACAAAACTGGTCATCACCTGTTACTAAATCTCCTTCTTCATAGGAACCCCAAAATGAGGAAAGCAGAAATTAGTCAGAGACCTCAAATTAATTATAAAGTGTTGACTTAACTAGTTCTTGCAGGACAGCAAAGTGAAATGAATGGACTAATGCAACAAAACTGTGACTGAGCATTACTGAAATGAGGCAGCCTTGCTCTGAATTATGTGGTGGGGAATCTGAAAATAGGATGGCAATTTAGATCAGCATTGCAGTAAACAATATGTGTTTCTAAACTAATGGTTATAACACCAGTGTCACTACCAAACCTTAGAGTCAATGTATGCTTCATCACAGAGTGGAATCTAGTTAAAGACCTATTACCTTTTACTATCAATTACTATTTCTTGAAGTTGGAAGTTTTTCCCCCTTTGTTTTTAATTCTGGTTTTAGGCAAAAAAGAAGTGTGCATTATGTGGAAATCAAGAAAGCACATGCAACAGGAATGTCATCCTGCCCTCAGGCAAATAGATTAGCAAACCCCAAACACCAGACTTTCAAAAGCAAATTCATAAGCTGCTTTCTGCAACATACTATATATTAGCAGGCGTGAATTAAACATGCTTATCCCTCCCCTTGCTTTGCCGAGGCAACAATTGTTGTATAAGAACAAAACTACCTAGAGGGATATGATCTCAACTGTCAGGTAATAAACCTTTCCTGTTCTCAGTAGATTTTTATGTTTATATTTTTAATAATACCCAAACTTAGGATACTTTGCTTCCTCCAGAATTCTTTAACCCTGCAGAATATGTTGCTGGTGAAAAGAAAGCATGAAAAGTGTTTAATATTTGGCTGCATTATTTAATACAATTAGAGATAATTCTGACTTAATAGCTGAGACTATCTGAGAACAAAAAAAGGATTATTTTTTTTTTTTTAAATAGCTTTGCTGCAGTTATTCCTGGTTTATGTGGTGTTGAATTAGCTACCTATGAAGGGGACTCTTCATGCCATTAAGTACTCAAATTTGGATTGTTAGCACTTATTCTTCTGACCAAGTCTTTTTGTTTTATTCTTGAGATGCCAATCTGTTATAAAGGACACTGCCTGGTGCCTGGTCCACAAGATTTGCAGTCAGGTTCAGTGTCTACTTCGTTGCCCCTTATAAGCCTCCATCCTGGAATGCTTCTCCCAAAACAAAGTGGTGGCTTGTGCAGCAGGCGTTTATGAGTGACGTATATTCCTGCCACTAGAGGGTAAAATGTCTCCATCATTTACAGCTGGTCAGGCCTCATTGTATGTGTATGTACACTTGGATTTTTTCAGGAGTTTTAAAACTAAGTCAAATGTTCTCAGGGAAGCCCAAAGATATTAAGGTTCTTTTGAATAATAGCACTTAACATCTGCAGTCTGCTTTGACAATCTCATCCTGAGACTTCTTTTCAGAAAGCTGCAAGCATGAATGAGAACTGACCAATGGATCTAAAAGGAAAACATAATTCTCAGGATTTGTGGGAAAAAATAATTAACAAATCCATAACCAGAGGTGTTTAGGAGAGAGCAAATAGGAGAGGGAAATCCTAGCCTGTCATCCCAGGCTGAATGTGGAGGGCTGATGTAACATGAAGAATAAGCCAAATGTCCATTAATCATATTTCCATGTACTTGGGTGGCAAGATCTCTCAGCAGCCAAAACAAGGGTTCTAAGACTGAGCAGCAGCCCTGGTTAAAAATGCAACCAAAGACTGACTGCTAATTCTGAGGAGGGAAGAGCTCATTCTCACGCCGCTGAGGTAAGAAGCTCTGTGCCTCTGCAGCAGTCCCATGATGGGGTCCTCAACCAGAACAGAGGGTACCACAGCCTCAATCAGCGGCAAAGTTTGTTCCATGACAGCTCTTCTTCCAGAGCACATGGGGTTCTCCAGGAAGGAAATCTGTATGTTCAGCTCTAGGATTTGTTCTGCCAGGTGACAAATGCATATTTCTGCTTAGAGCTGATGAGTAAACAGAGCTTTAAGAGAAAAGTTACCTGTGAACTGTTAGAAGGATCCATGCAATTTATCATCCTAGCATTTGGAAACAAGATATATCTTTGTTTATCTGTCTTAAAGTAGTAGCTTGCTGTACTGTAGTTTGAGTATCTTGCTGTTCTACATGCTGTATGAACCCAGTGAAGAAAAACTGCAGCCTAAATTATACGTACAGAAGTTCTTTCTTAACCTTTTAGAAAAAGAGGAAAGATACTAGATTCTCAGTCCAACTCTTCTCTGTTTTCTGTTCTCTTACAGACAATTGAAACAACAAAAAATGCTTAAATCCATAGGTGTTGCATATGAGGAAAGGAGGGGTATTCCTTCCAGCAGCAGGAGATACAGACCATGTGCTACCTTGTCTTTGAAAGGATGAAGACACATACTGACACACAGCCAGACACTACATTTAGGTAACCAGAATGTGTTCCTGTGGCTACTAGTGCCAGAGCCCCTCGCCAATGTTGTCTGCCTCCCACTCCCCTCAGAGTACAGATGCTTCCCTCCACCGCAGTGCTAGGGAGCCAGGGCATTTAGATGGCACCTGAGTGTTAACGTAAAACACCAGCGCCAAATTCCAGATTTGTCACAGTTCAGTCTTTTATTGCAAAGACATCAAGTAGTCTCAGAAGTATTTGCTCTGCTAATCTGGACTACATTTAATGGCTATCAGATAACCCTGCCATGGTGATTTTTGTCCCCAGCCAGTGGATGTGCAGATGGCCTAGCTGCTAGACTGTCTTTCTTGAGAGGGTAGTGCCTGAGGAAAGCAGGAACACAGAAATTCTGAATTAAAAAAAGGACTGTGAGTGGGTCAGGGCTGCAAAGCACCTATGGCCGAACTCTTTCCCCTCCATCCTGCATGTGGAGGGCTTGGACCGGTACAACAAACCCCTGATGAGAAGCCAAGGTGATGGGGGTTGTATCTGTGACTTACTGTAAACCCTAACCTCTGAAAACTCCCAGTGCCACAGCTCACTGGTAGTGTTGGGAAGGGGGCTAATAGGATCAGACATATCAAGTGTGCACCCATCAACCACACTGCAGAAAGCCTCTGCTGCTGCTTTTGTGCAAGGAAATAGAGCCAAAACCTTTATGAACTTCACTGGAGCTAAATTTGTTTCTCTGGGCAAATTATGTTATATTGTGAAGTTTCCTTTAGGAATGGGACAGTTAGGGGTTATAAGTGAGAAACACAGATGTATGAGCAGGATTAGAAATGCAAGACCAGAGAAACTTCGACCTTTGGAAATAAGGGCTAGACTCAAATCTACGTAAGACGCCATCTTTGTTTATGGATTTAAATAGGATGTACACCAGGCCCAGTTTCTCTTTACTAGCATAACCAAGAACCTGGTCTGTCTTCCCAGTTTCTAACCCACTTGTTTCCCCCTCCCCTCCCCCCCAATTCATTCTTTTAAAAACAAATTTTAAAAAAAAGAAAAGCAGTCTCTTTTACTTTCTGCTGATGTGGTTATTTATTTATTATTAAATATTGAAAGCATTGAAATTATTGAAAGTTATTTCTTTTCCCAAAACAGCTATATGCAGGCAAAATAAGGGTGTTCTCTGCATGAACCTCCCCACAGATTCCAAAGGAAGGAATTAGATGCTCAAAATCAAGATGATTATTGCAACAATAAAACATGTACAATCCATTTAAAAAAAAAATCACTTGCAGAGATTTAAAAAAAGGTTTTAAGAGGATTATCCTGACAATAAAGGACATAAAGAGACAGGTTTGTATATTCTGCCAAAAATCCAGGGACTTGTCATGAAACTACATTACAATGGAAGTGGGAATTATATGGATTATGTGTGAGTCTGAAAAAGTCCTGGAAATTAGTGCAACTACTTGTATTTTGTTATCAGTTCTTATTATACTGTATGATACTCAAATCCTAGTGGGTCTGTTCAGTTCCTGGAGAGTAAGCTGGCTTTACATGCAAGTAGCATGCACATGTCACAGGGTAGGTTTATAGCTCATATTAGCAGTCATATAGAAACTTACAATTGAAGACAAAGCTGCTTGCAGTTCTCAGTCTTTTAGCAGGTCTTGAATTTGTTTTATGCTGCTGAAGCTGCGCTTACTCTGCCTTGTCTAGCATTTTACCTCCTGTGGGTTACCACATATTAGCTGTTCAGACTAGACAGAATCCTGGGGAAGACAGAATTAAGTGTTGGTTGACTCATGTATTTAGAACTAGCAGCCAGACAATAAATTTATCCCTTTGCCTATTTGTAAAAGTCCACTGAACCTGAAGAGGTCAACTGGATGTAAATAAGGGCACATTTCCTTTGGCTTAAAACTAAATTCACTTAAGTGGATTCTTCCACCAAACACTAAACATAGTCTTCTCTAGAAATGAAGAGGTGCATAATTTTAGTGCAGTCTTGAAAAGAAAAAAATACCAAAATTTCTCTGGGTAGCCACTTGCAAACTTCTTAATGTTTTCCAAATGTATTGCTACTTTCAAGAGTTATGATGCAGTACAGCTTATTATAGGATTGTATTACAGTACAGTACTTTCCTGTCCTTGTAGTCCACAAAGCATAACTGGTGTGCATTCTGAAAGCTAGAAATACCTAACAGAAGACCCAGAATAATTTTTGAAGTCCAAAAATGCAGAGCGCCTGACACCATCCTTGTTTACAGTTGTGTTACTCTGAGGATGTCAAACAGACTTTGGTGGTGATGACTTCTTTTTTGCTCCTTGCTAAACTATATTGCTCTCAGCCCTCCAATCTGTAGTGCTGAACAGCTCCAGCATTTAACCAAATGCAAAAGCTTGATACTTGTATGTTCTTAATGCTGAAAATAAGAGCCCTATCACTTAGGTCTTTCTACAGATGGGTGGAACACTTACTATGAAGCAAAGAGAGCCATGGAGTTATTCTGGTTTTCACCTCAGAGGGAATTTGTCTCTTTCTTCCTTGGGAAGCATCTTGGAGGATCATTTTCTTTCCCTTTGCTCCCTGTGGAAGAAGGAGTGGGCTGGAAGTCCCTACCCCCATCTCCACTAATAGTGGCATTGGCTACATTGTACAGATCTGAATATATTGTTATCTAAGTTATTTTGTATCATGTACTTGGGCTTTGCAATCCACAAATGCTATTGCAACTTCTGTAGGCATACCTGAATTTGCTTTAAATGAGGTGGTTGAAAATCCTTCTTTTATGGTTACTGCTATGAGTACTAAGATATTATTTACTTACCCAGAGCACCAGGAGGTCTTACATAGTTCATGTAGAACCAGGTAATGCTGCAGCTGCATTGCTTTCTATATGAGAGCTTATTAATTTTAGAGAAGCTCTGATATATCTAAAAAGCTGCACCTGCACCTCTGTATTTCATTGTGGACATAGTATTATCTGTTGTATTTTAGTTTTCCAATTTATATGATCGTCACTTATGCCATTGTGTGCACTTTCATTTGCATGCAAAATATGCCAATGAACTCTAAATCTTGCTTTGAATGTTGCAAATGCAAATACAAGTATTTGCTCTCAAGAATTTATGCAAACATAGGTGTTGGCATCTTGACACTAAATATATATTTGGTGTACACATACTCTCATTTGGATAAATATGCACACAGGAATATATCAAAGCCTTAAAATTAATCATGCCCTGAATTTTCTAGTTTTTTTCAAAAAATTACAAACAAGTCTAAAGTGGAAAAACTGAAATGTACACTTACATACGGACAGGAAAATCCCACCTGCTGCATCTGTGCATTAAAAAAGAAAAATCTTATAAACTACACTGGGCTGCATATAGAAAATAATCCTCCCCATGCACACTTTTAATTTCCTCAGTTTACAACATTGAAACTCATTAACATTAAATTACATTAACCTATGTTTCTAGACATAAAGTATTCCTTTCCACTGAGAACATGAGAATAAAAATGTCCACCAACATTTATTTTTATGAAGGCCTGGAGTATCAGCCACCTGTAGGTCTACATGTGCTATGTATATTAATGGAAAAAAGGAGTTGACATATTTTAGACAGTGCTGAAACCCCCATCTTTACACTACAAGCTAATGTTAGAGGGATAAAGAAGATGTGAAATAAAAGGAAGACTTAATACAAAGGGATTTTTTCAGTGACATATTCCCACAGGGAAAGCCTTGCATGCTGAAAATTTTCCACTTTTGAGTTATAGTTCTAATGAGGCTTCTAAGAACCTTTTTACAATTCTTTGTTAAACCAAAAAGAGTAGTTGTTAATGTGTTTTCTTTGTGTAACCCTGTAAAGTATACTTCCCCAAGTTCCCAAGATGGATTCACTAACAGTAAAAGGAAACAAAGCTTAAAGGCATTGTTTTTCTTCCAGCGTTCATCTTGTTGAGTTTGTGGTTAGTTTATATTTGTCTTGTGATTCTTAAATTCCTTCAACTTTTCCTTTAACTTCTTTATTACTTTTTGAGACTATAATCTAATATAGGCAAAAAAAAAAAAACTGCAAAAGATTGAGCTACTAACAGTTCTGTAAAGGAGACAGAATAATAACTATTCTGTTCATTGTTTTAGCAAATAAATCTGGCAATAAAAGAAATGTAATAATATCACAAATATCATTGTGGGGATTACACAAGACTTCAGACATCCAGAGGCAATGTGTGAGTTGCCTATTTGTGTTGTATAGATTTATAACTCTGGGTCAGTTTGTAATCATTCAGTCTGAAAGGTGATTTTTGTCTTTTTAATATCCCAGGTGGCACCAAACTAGGTCTTCAAACAACCCCTTTTACATATGATGAGGGGAGCTGAATACAGCAAGGGTGTGAAACATGGGTGTCAAAGTTATGCTGTGGCAAAAGCCAAAAATGTTTTAAGTTGGGATCTGCCTGCTAAGGTTACTGTATGAAAGATCTTGAACTCCTGTCCACAGCTACTCTCCTGCAGCTGTCAGGAGTGTTTGCAAGAAGGATGACTTCCCAATGGGAGATAGAAAGAAAAGTAGAGAGGCTTTGAGTCACCGCACTTGTCCACACCCTGCAGCAGTGTCAGAGAGGCAGGGGGGAGTATCAGGGCACTTGTTCTCTCATAGTGGGGCATTCCTTTTCAATTAAAAGTGTAGGTGGCTGCTAGCATGCTGTCTCTCTGTCTTTATGTTAATGAAGAGGTGTATTAGCACTGTAAAGATATGCCTCCTCTTAACCAGGAATAAGACAACATGCAAAGAGTTCACTGCTGAACTCAGATTCTCACAGGTTTCAAGGTTCCTGAAGGTCCCCCATTGCAACGCGAATATACCCTCGCAGGTTTCTATCACGGAAGCCTAGGGGATGGTTAATATCCAGTGTGAGCTCTTCATGACATTTTAGTCAGTGTAGGTGGACCTTCAAGGAGGAGATGCTGCAAGATAAGCAAGAACTCATGTAGTTCTAAAGTCCTTACAGCAACACTATGTTGCCCTGATGCACAACCTCATGCAGAGCACGTGACTGGGAGCAGAGCAGTGTCCATAGTAGACTATGTCCCTAGTCCCCAAATGCCATAGGACTACAAGTACTGTGCAACCAGTGGGAGGTCTGTCATAGATGGCAACAGCTCCTAAAGCTGCTCTAAACAGGCCTGGGACTGTGGGATTTCCAGCTTCTGATAAGGCAAGCTTTGAAAAGGCACTTTTTCTGCCCTTTGTTTGACTCCTTGCAAAGCAGCAGGAATAAAACTGTCTTCAAATCCATACATTATCCCATCCTGCATGTGTGTGTGCGTGTGCTGTGTTCCTCTGGAGGTGCAAAGCCAAAATCTTGTTGGTCATGTCATTGTCCCATGGCAATTGACATTCGCTGCTCTCCCAGCAAAGAGCTTAACATTATTAAAACAATAAAGGCAGTTTACATCTATTGCTGTTTTCCCTCCCAGAAGAATGTAATTTCTGTACCCACAGTCACCCTAAAAGTTTCAGTACTCATGACAATAGGAACAGTATCACACATTAGATTACAAGTGCAGTCATCCCTATATTCTTTCTCTTGTAGTGCCTTGCACTAGGCAGCTCATTTGCAAAAAGCCATTAACTGAATGTTGTTGACTTAAGGGGGGAGTTCTTATGCTTCACTTGGAGGAGTGAATATACTCTAAATCATGACGCTTTGTTTTTTCTTCCAGTGACTCCTGGGCGTATTATTCTTTCCCCCATTTCTTCTTTATGCAACTGTAGATGATAATCTTCATTATATAAGTGTCCAGTCTCTTTGTTAACCTTGCTAAATGCTTGACTTCAGTGCTATCTTGTGACTCATTAATCCCACCCTTAATGGCACTGATGCCACATGTAGGCTGCGGTAATGGTTATGCAGGATATACATTCGCGTCAGTGTCACACACGTTCTCCCTCCACTACTACATCGAGTTAAACATTAACATAGTACAGAGTTCCTCCATCTGTCAACATGCTCTATTCATTTTAAGCAACCAAAATGCTCGATGCTATATTGTATCATTGCTAATCGTGGGTATAAAGGGTATTTTGAAATCTGGAGCCTTTTCTAGTTCTCTGCTTTCTTCCTTCAAAGTTGAGCAATACCAACACACACAGTGCAACAAATTATGTTCACTTTTTGAGGTATTGTTTTGGTATGCTTAGGTCTGCTTGGTTTTATAATATTTAACATTTGCTCCAGCTCCAAAAATTACAATTGGTTCTCTGTTACCCGCCATACTGTGTAATAAAGAATAATAGAAAAAATTGTGATCACTGGGAAGCCACCAAGACAACAGTCACAGAAAGTTTTAGAGATCCCCAGGAACTATTCTTTTTGCACTGAGTTTGAAACACTGAAAAATAATATTGCTTGGGAAGAGTGAGGTGGATGTAACGCCAAACACCTGAGTTCCAGGTGAATGCTCTCCTCTGCATAGCACTGTGTCCTTTATGGGATGCAGCAGTTTTATTGCACCCTCATTTGCACTGCTGCTGTTACATTTGTGTCAGTATTTCCACTGGAAAGCCCTGCCTTCAGGGGTTTAGAATCTGGCTATAAAAAGCCTCACTGGGCAAAAATCTTGGCAATCCTGGTCTCAGTATGGGAGAAAGCCATTGAGTTTTAAGAGGGTTTATTTTCCTCTAAGCTGTAACTCAAATTACTTCATGGGCTTTCCTTAAAGGAAAGTTTTCAGACTATCTGTGTCCTCTTATGGCCTGGACTAAGGAAACCTTCTGTTGCTGAACAAGAAAAACACCTGTTTCCCAGTGAGGAACGTCATGGTTGAGTCTCTCGGGACACTTTTGCCCAGACCTCCCAGCTGTAACGTAGTCCTGGCAATTCATAACCAAGAAGGGGAGAGCAGATAAAACTGAGCTATAACTCAGCACCCTTTCTCCACCCCCACCCCAATATATTCCTGGTGCCAAATCTAGAGATTTCATATCCTGACCAATTCCTTTCCATCTGTGGAAGCCATAAACCAGGGAGCGATTTTTTTTCTTTTTCTCAGTTCAGACTTTAATTTCACACTTTGGACCTTCTTATTTTTACCACAGCAATTTTACTGTTCTCTGAACACATAAAAGAGCGATTAAGAATGCATAAAGGTTATTGACACTCACTTTAGGGGCCCTTTCAACTGTTCAAGTGATATAAAAGGAACACAAACTAATAAGAAACAGAAGCAGCAATGTAATAATAAAAAGAATGGGTGAAAAAAATCTCCTAGACTGCGGGGAGGTGGTGTGTCTGAATGGTTTGCTTCATTCCTACTCCACCAACCCTGAGCAGGACTGTCTGCAGTGGTAAGATGCCCCTTGCCTCCTACTCGTGGGCTATTCAATGAGGAAATATCTTCTGATCTCAACATAAGCCTTGAGTGACTGTACGTATTTCATACCATGCCATGGCAGCACCAGCCCTGGGACTACTTTACAGACATACTCCTGCTGCAGCTAGAAAATGTGAGTTGGTATTTGCCTGTGATGTCTTTTTGGTTGATGGAATTGCAGTTGTGAGTGGTTTGCAGTGAACCTTGCACTCATGGTACAACACTTACACTACAAACAGGGTTGAAAGACCCAGCCAGGACTTACGTTCATGGTGATGGACAAACAGGACCCTCCAGTTTATTTTCAGTTCTTGCCAACATAACTCTGGATGTCTCGAGAAATTACATCAAAGACAAGGAATGGGAGAACTTCTACAACCTCTTCACTAGCTACATCTTATTGTGAAGAAAATAAACCATGCCTCATCCCATTTTTAAATGTATATATAACCTATATCTTTGCTGAAATATAAGGAGTAATTAATCTTTGTTCTTCTGTAATGGGAGTAGAGACTGACTGTTTGATCTTATATAAAGTGAAGGTCACTTTGCCCCTGTGCCTTCACTCTTCTGGATTAAAAACATGCAGCCTTTCAGGCTTTTCCATCTCTGATCACTTATCTTTTGCTTTGTTTTTCCAGGAAGGCTACACCTTTCTTGAACTGTAGCACTGAAGATGACACACTGTGCACCTGCTGAGACCTTGTCATCATAGGTGTATTGAAGTGGTATCTTACCCATGAAGAACCTCTGGATATGTCATGAAATGAGATTTATCTTTTCCTATTACAGCATTGTGTTTTTAATGCTCTGTCATTCACAGTAATCCTGGTGTTTTTGGTTGTTGTTGGGTTTGTTGTTTTTTTTTTTTTTTGTAGTACTTTTTTCTTGCAATTATTTCTTCTTTTATATGTATTTGATTCTTCTTACTGTATCACTTTGTGCTTAGGTTTACTGAGATTCTTTTTGTTTATTCTGGGTTGGTTTCCTGATATTTCAAGATCTTTTGGATTCTGATCAGTCCTCCAAAGCACGGGGACCTTCTTTATTCTCTATGTGAGATTCAATTCTTTATGAATCTTATTAAGTTCTTAGCCTCATTTAATACTTTGTGCAAATAATGAATATTTCAGTTCTTAGTCTAAACAAACAAAGCATTTAGCCTTGAACCTAAGTGATATTTTTTCTTTTGTCTTAGGAGAAAGAAAAGGAAAAAAATCATTATGAATCAAAGGAAATATTTTTGTTTTCATTGCAGACAATTCTAACAAAAGCCAAGTACTGGAAATGAAAAGCTTCATTAGGTAACACTGAAAAATAACAAAGAGGTGTCACTCTTTCTACCTAACCCAGTGCTTAAGTTGCTTACCTAGAATATCAGATTTAGATTCACTTCCTTCTCCCATTTGAAGTTTCAAATCCCCAGGTCCCAGAAGAATTCCCTGGCCTCCAGACCTTATGCCAGAGCTGGATAGCTTTTCAGTCTCCCCTTTGAAGTAATTCTAATGTTTACAATATGCTTAAGCGATCACAGGCACAGGAACCAAGGTATTTCACTTTCCAGGTAAGCATCCTAACCACAACAGTGAACACACTAACGTACAGTTACTGTTTCTCATGTCTGTTGACCTGGTCAGTTCTTATGCAGTGATACCCATCTGGGAACAGCAGCCAGACATAGGAACTGCCTCCCATCACTCTAAACCAGAATATCCTTAATGTGATAATGCCCTTAGATGTGGGACAGGATGTACTTCACATCCAAAATGGATGCATCAGTAGCCTCATAACAGAAGATAAAGATCCTAGCTCCACTTGAGTTAGTATATCTACCCAAACTGTTTGTTCTGACTAAAATTTTCAGAGAAGTTTGTCCAGTACAACCGCATCATTTCAGGCCAACCCCAAACTCATTCTTCAACAATCAAAACTGCTGAGGCACGGTACATGTATCCAGGCCTGTAACAGCCAAAGCACCAGACTTGCCCACAAGCTTCCTCCTTGTCAAACCTAGGGTGGTGTCACAGTACCCTCCCTACTATAAAGCTACAACAAGGTCTTTTACCATCTCATACTGGCACACTCTTCATGCTAATTCCTCTGCTGCCTTCTTATCTCTCCTCCTTACTCAGGACATGCTCTCTCTCCTCTTGCTTCTTCCTCAGCTGCTCCCTCTTCACTGGCTCTCAACCACTTAACCAGCCACACCTGCACCTTATCTACATCGACCAACCCGCTGCCCCTGAAGCCAACCCACAGCTGTATATTATCAATGCTAATTAACCCAGCTTCATTCCACTGCAGGGTGGTTCTCTTTGATCTGGGCCATGGTGTTAGGCTTCTCCCATACTACACCATCAGCTATCCTGGGGGTCAAGGCACGCTGACAGTACAGCTCTGAGCTGTGTTATGTCTGGGGTGATAGAAGCATGATACAAATTTACTGTACTGCTGTCCACCTCTGCACTGAAGTTCAGAAGGTTAGTAGAGGGTGAAGTGAGCAAAGCTTATGGACTGTATTCCTGGCATAACCCTGCTTATGATGTCCTACAGACACTTGATGCCTACCGAGAACTTGTGACAGGTAGCAAGAAAAAAATACTACAGCCTGTATTACCTGTGTGCAAACTACACAACTCTCTCCTTGATTTCTAAGGTACCTGTCACTAGCCATGATGAAGCTGAGGTGACTACTGATGTATTATATATTAGAGACTGGTCTAAAGACTTAGCCCCTCTGGAGCAGCTATCCTTTGCAAGACTAGTTCCCCAATACTTCCATTATTTCTCAACTTTCTCTGGCATCTGTCTCCATTCAGGAGGGTCCAAGACTGACTCCTTTCAAAACTGATAGGAGGAACCACAATCAGCTACTATTGACAATGGCTGAAGCAAAAATTAGTGTCTCTGGGAAGCCCAGCATGATGTTATTGTGCCACAAGCCTAAGAATAAATATATTTTAAATGTTTCCTCTTTAGGTAATGTTACTCTGATCTTCCAGATGTTGTCAACCAGAACATTATGTGCTGCTCTGTCTCAGAGGCCATGTGGAACTGCTTCCACAGTCTAAACCACACTGTGATTGAGATGTTTAGAGAACATAATACAGAAACAGACATGGTTTGGTTGGAAATTCATCAGTAACAAATGTTGTACAATATCTTTGCTGCTAAACTACTTATCAAATAGTAGAACTTAAGGAAGCCAGTCCTATGTGCTAGTGACTGGCTGGGGCAGTGAAGAAAGTTCTGAATCCATCAGGCTGCTGAGCTGTATATTCTCAATAGAATAGAAGGCTTTGCACATATTGAAATTGTGGTAAAAGAAACCCTAGACTTCTAGCAAAAATCAGTGTCTGTTAGGTACTTGCTCAGTGCTATGTTAGGGTGGGGATTACAAGGCTTATTTTTGATCCTTATGTTTGAAGAATAACCCATGGAGAATATGTTGTTGAAGATTTTCCAATGCCTGGGGTAAATCTGTTGTATAGATGACAAGACTACAAAAAGGACTGGAAAAGACTCAGAAGTGATTCAGCACTGTGATGATATTCATAGCACAGTGCTACAGCAAACCAATGGCTCATCATAAAGCCTCGAACACCAGGTTCTCACCATGTTAGTAGGGTAAAAATAGTCTAAGGAAAAGGCTAAAGCACTCCTGGAGTTTTATATGCATGCCTTTTTTTTTTTGCTATATGTCACACTGCATATAGTCAATTTTTTGTCTATATCCATCACAGACTTGAGTTATAAAAGACTTCTTTCAGGCCATGTTTCCAGAGGTTTAAGAAAGGTTTCCCATAGTTAACTTTGATGCAAAAGAGCAGTCTGTATTTACCAGTCAGATATCTATAAACAAAGTCTTTAACGAGTGTTCATCAGTATTTCCCGTTGCAAAGCTGCAGGACTAAGTATAAAATAGTAGTGAAGTATAAAATAGTAATGACAGTGAAAAAGGCATTCCCAATTGGCACAGAATTCTTATTTGGCTTTCTTGGTAGGATTTTATACATATCTTTCTGCAGATTTGGCACTGGCTAGCTGATAAAAAAAATGCTGATCTGGCTGATCAAATGATGCAGTCTAGAACTGTATTTTTCATGCAACATTATTATTTAACTGTTTATAATGACTATGTTGAACTCATACACATAAAACCTAAAAAACTCAGGAGATTTTCAAGCCTATAACAAAAGCTAGCCTCATCAGGAACAACAAGCAAAGACAAATAGTACTTGAGTTTAGAAGTATAAGAGTATCTGAAGAAGAATGTGATGGAGACTATTTATATCAATTATTTAAACCAATGTTTTTATGTTTTTATATTCTTAAATATTCGTATTTTTGGAATATGAAATCTAAGATTTTTGCAGTTGTGATGTATATCATGCAGCACTCAATGCTACAAAGTTATCAGCATCCTTGATGAGATACATATAAGAAATGCTTTCTAGTCCTTCTGTCAGTTTTCCTGAAATATTTTAGCCTTTCATAAAATTTCATAAAACAGTTATGGCTCTGTTACTATTCTGTAATACTAAGTTTTCTATGTTCCCTGGACCAAATTTTAACTCGTGAGAACAGGATTCTAAAGATGTGTTAGCAGGACAATAGAGTATCAGTGAAGAAATGTAAGTAGGCCCAGTGTCTAGCAAGAGCGCAACAAGTCTTAACCTTCTTGACAAACAAGAACACAAGGCAGTTTAGGAAATGAAACGTTCATTCAGATGAGTCCTCGCTTGTTGACCAATCCTTACATCTTTTTCCCATTTCTTATCATGTCTCACTTGTAATAACTCTCATTTGACTTCCTCACTCTGTTCTGTGGAGCTGAGCTAAAGGAATTATGTTCCCAGGAGGTCTTCCACTAACTCAAGTGAGGAATTGCTTTGCAGCTGACTAGGCTTTGCTGTAGACTGCTGACAGCAGATTTTGAGGTGTACAAATGAGAGGTCTGACTGTGCTGTGTTATCTGATCTCGTTAGCTGCTACTCAGCCAGGAAGTGCAAGTGGAGAACTGCTACCCAGAAACTAGATGGATCACCATCGAGTCCTTCTATGAGTTCCAGTCTGCACAAACATGCCATATATCACTATCAGCAGAAAGAGCAGAAAGGTGGAGGTGGGGAAATGGAGTGAAGGAACACAGAGAGTATGTGGTATCCAGAAGCCACATGATTTCTTTCTCTGCTCAGGATTATTTCTTGTGCAATCTTAGATTAAGTGCTCTGTCCCAGTAAAGAAAGGGTTCAGGGTCTAGACTGATTATTTTCATTAGAACTTGTGCTTTTGTAAACAACTCTGGAAACATTCTGGACAGAATTCCCTGTCACACACACAGAAGTAGAATTTTCACCCCCAGTTTTTCTTTCATTTTTATAGATCCTTTTATGCCCTACCCCTGTGTCCTCCATCTTTTCTCTTTTTTAATTGTTCCAGGAACAGAATGTGGGGGCCTCAGGCAAACAATATGTGCTGAAGAACTAGTGAGGACTTTCTGTATATACCATTTGAAGTGGTTTAAAATATATGAATCTGGGGCATACGGCTATTCTTCAGCATACTGAGTGTCTAATCATCTTGTGCACGGCTGCCAGTTAGGAGGGTAAGTTAACGTGTTTAAAACTGAACAGTGTAAGAAGTTTCTTACCTCTTCCTCTCTGATCAAAGCAACTTCAAACCAATTATTTGTTTCTTCTCCTTAATAAAGGTAGTGAGACAGAAATATCTCACAGTCATAATGAATGGGAGAAAAGCAGATTGTAATTAAAAGTGTGCTGCTCTGAATTACCATGGTCACAAATCAGCAAAATACTATCATTTTATTTTTTTTTTTTAATATATATCTTATTGTCTAATTATAGTGAGTAAATCTAATTTTTCTTAAAATAAAAAAGATATACAAGACCTAATAAGCATAAACTTTGTAGACTGGTATGAATGGGAAAATTCTTTAGTGAATGTGCAGATAACTGAAGTATAGTGCTGCACTTTAACAGATTGCACTGAGACTGCACTAGGCTTGTGGAAAAGAAATTATAAGCAAATCGAGGGCAGTGTCCCGAAAGCCACATATGTGGAATCTTCACTGGCACAAATGAGAGATTTCAATGCTCAGAGCAAGGATTCCATAGTCTGCTCATGCATGAAATGTTGACATCATGGTGGGAAATACACAGGTATAAAGCAAGGAGAAAGACAGGAGCTATTTTCTCTCTGTATGACTCTCCTCTTGGGTCATTTGCTTTGTGGCTTGAAAGTAGAAGAAAAGTCCACTACAGAGAAGTTTAAATATAGACAGTCTCCCTTTGGTGCAGAACAACTCCATTTCAGTATTTACACAGGTGGCAAATTCTTTAGGGTTGGTTTTGTAGCCACTGAAATCAAACATCCCACTGACTTTAGGTAACAAAGTAAACGTCCTTTACTCTTGCAAAGAGCTTTGTTGTGCTTTGAGTTTTCTAAATACTTCAGAAATACTTTTGGTTGCTAAAATAAAAAGCATCATGACATTTGTTTACGAGCCTGCACCCTTAAGCAAGATGTCCATTGACTTCTTGACTCAGTGGGGGCAGCAGAATTTCACCAAATAGAAATACGTTAGACAGACTTTTAACTCTAAAATGCTAACACTTTTGCCTTACATTTTAATGCTACACTAACACTGAATTAAAATGGTGTCCTGGTGTTAATATGCAATATCTAAATCAATACCACATGATTAGTGTCATGAAAATGAATACAAAATGATATAATAGCAATGGGACTCACAAAACAAGAAGGGATTTTTAAGGGAATAAAGCCTTTGGTGGCCATTAACTCATGCCTGACTAATGCTAAATTATGATCAAATATCTGGAAAATACTAGTGAGAGCTTCACTAATGCCCACAAAATGTATCCTAATTAATGCAATTATGATAAATGCTGAAAGAATTCATTATGGCTCAGGACTTCTAATAGATAGTTACCCATAGACTTCATCTCAACAAACTGACATTATCACAACCCAGTGATGACTATTACTTCCACAAAGATGCAGTTTAAAAGCTCACGTTGTGACCAGACTCTTTAGTTAAAGCCTACAAATGACTGATTTTTCTGTTAGACATGTTTCTATTGGAGCTTTCTACCATAACTTGGAATCAACATCTTGCCTTGTTTTGAGTGACAAAACCTCAGTTGCGCAGGATGAATTACACAACATGTTTAATAGTCAGTGCAGTCTCTAAGTACATGTAGTCTCAACAATGAATACATGCTTATGTGCTCGGGGCAACCGGGGGAGGACAAGAATATGATTTCAGTTTGTCCAGTCTCATAGTAAACAAAAGGTTTACTTCATTTGCTAGAAAATTGCTTTGATTCAGATTCTGCTATCAGATACCAGAGGTATGGCTTTTTTAAGGTTGTTCCCTACTCACTTAGAGCCTTGTACATATATGTTACTGTAGCTAACAGCAGGACCTGGACCAATGCCTTCAATATATTGAGAATCTGGTTTATATTCTCTGAACGCAAAATAACACATTTTCTATCAAAATAATTGCTATTAAAAATATTTCCCTGCAATATTAAACCCCCAAATAAGTTAAATGTTCTTTAGTATCTAAAACATGAGAACCATTTACAATTTATCCCAGTAAATGATTAAAGATTTACTCAAGCAAGGACTGATTTACTAGGTATGGGGACCATATACATTTAAATTAAACAGTTGTAACTTTGTGAAAATTACAGATACTCTTTCAAGTTCCCCTGTTCCCTTTCGTTTAATCAGATCAGCTTTCTGAACTTTCACATATATACTCCTGATTTACAGAGAGTAAGTGGAATGAAAAAAGGTCAGCAAGAAAGTTTGCTTTGGTTCAATCAGTGACCATCTTAGCCACAGCATGATGAATTTCCTGTAATTGGTGAAATTAAGTAATTCTGTGATAAACTACCACTGAAGCCAACACCTTATACTAGGAACTAACATGCCTGCATGTGATGTCTTTCAGAGATGTAAAGGCTTGAACTACTTTGTGATTGATAAACACTTAGTCCATAAGATTGGAAATAAAAGAGTTGGGTTGTTGGGGTTTAATCCCGGCTGGTAACTAAGCCCCACACAGCCACTCACTTACTCCCAGATGGTGGGATGGGGGAGAGAATTGGAAAGGTAGAAGTGTAAAAACTGGTGGGTTGAGATAAAGACAGTTTAATAGGTTAAGCAAAAGCTGCACATGTGAGCAAAGAAAAATAAGACATTCACACACTGCTTCCCATCAGCAGGCAGGTGTTCAGCGATCCCCAGGAAAGCATGGCCCCGTCACACATAATGGTTACTTGGGACAAGCACCATAACTCCAGATGTCGCCCCTTCCTCCTACTTTCCCCCAGCTTTTACACCTGAGCATGGCATCATAAGTATGAGACATCCCTTTGGCCAGTTGGGGTCAAATGTCCCAGCTGTGTCCCCTCCCAACTCCTTGTGCCCCCCCAGCCTGCTCGCTGCTGGGGTGGGGTGAGAAGCAGAAAAGGCCTCGGCTCTGTGCAAGTGCTGCTCAGCAGGAACTAAACCATCCCTGTGCTATCAACACTGTTTTCATCACAAATCCCAAACACAGCCCCATATAAGCTACTATGAAGAAAACTAACTCCATCCCAGCCAAAACCAGTAGAGGGTTCAGAATGTGGTTGGTTGTAATGCACAGGGACCTGTAAC
>JAVJGJ010000057.1:10502533-10529380 GCA_035590215.1 Microhierax caerulescens
TGAAGAAAACTAACTCCATCCCAGCCAAAACCATTAGAGGGTTCAGAATGTGGTTGGTTGTAATGCACAGGGAACTGTAACCGACTATGTAACTATGAAACAGTCCTGTGGGATGCCGCGTGTCCATGTTCAAACCCTTGTAAGAGTCTTGGCTTTCACCCAAAATGCTTGTCCAGCCAGGACAACATTTTTTAGAGCATATGCTTTGCTGGACTTATGCTTGGATTAAATCCAGAGAACTCCAGGCTATGTGTATTCTTCTAAACAGGACTGCTTCACAGATGCTTACAGGTTTTCCTAAAAAAAGGCCTCTAAACATATGACGATGCTTTTTTTTTTTTTTCCACCACTCAAAACCCTCCTCTCAGTTTAGTCTTCATATTTATTTATAAAAAAATATTTAACAAAGTAACATGTATCATCTGCAAACAAGGACAGAGTTATTCCAAGAGTATTTTCTGTGTAACCAGTAGACACAGATGAACAACATAAGATCTATTCATTGTTTTTGTCTGTTACTTTACATATTTTTTGATAGTTCATGGTACTCATTTGTCATTGATTTACTCAACTTTTCCAGAACTGAATAAAAAATGAATGCTACATTTTGATTTGCTTGGAACAAGAATTGCAATGAGTCAGATTAATCAGAGATAACTTGGTCTCGTGCAATAGATTTAGAATGTAATAGAATATGTTTCTACTCTGAAAACATGTTATGTAAAATGGCAGATTCTTACACAGATAAGTCCCTCATTCTGAATAATCAGAATCAAAACTGTTGACTTCAATGACAAAGTGACTTTTTACTGCTTTTTTTTTCCAAAGTACCAATTTGAGATTGCAACTGAAGAACGTGCTTCTGCATAAGGTTGGATTTAACATACTTAGATGGCAATGAAAGCTTGAATTAAGTATGTGCTCGAGTGCTGATCCTGAAAAAGATACTTACCTGCACAGTCAGGAGAGGGAGATAACTTCTTCTGCATTCAATAATTTAAGCGGGTCAGGAAATAGATCCTTTTATCTGAAGAAAAAAAATAAATAAGTGAATGCTTCATACAAGATACTAACACCATCACTATTTTTTTTTAACATCTTGCTTTTTTCTTATTTTTTTAGCAGCTCAACATATCACATTGAATCAGTGGAAATGAAGATTAACCTCCTTGCAAATAGACTTGATTTTCAGAGAATGAAAAGGATATGTTCTGATGTGAAAAACATAAAAAGTCATTTAAATTTTCACTTCTGCTACAAATGGGCCTCCATGGTTCAAATCAAGCATTTCAAGCACTGGAACAGGCTGCCCCAGGGAGGTGGTGGCATCACCATCCCTGGAAGCATTCAAAAAACACATAGATGCAGTGCTTGGTGACATGGTTTAGTGGTGGACTTGGCAGTCCTGGTATAACGGTTGGACTTGATGATCTGAAAGGTCTTTTTGAATCTAAATGACTATGATTCTATCATTCAAATATGGATTCTTTCACCTGCATTGCAACCTGTGCATTGCAAGACTGTTGCAGCACTACGACAAATCTTAATGCAAGAACTTATAGGACAGGAAGGTAATTTTGTTGTGAAAGAAAACAGAAACAAAACCAGTTTCACTCATTCACACTCCAACGGTCAGACCCAAATTCTCTCAAGTACCACGGCATGTTTATCTAGTGTGCCCTGAAGCCAGGCACCGAGGCACTTGTATGCAGGTGAACTGTCCAGTGGTCTTTGCAGTGACACAGAGGACAAAGAATGAGTGTTGAGTCCTCTCCATATCTTTGAGGTTCTTCTTAGCTTGGATGCCATGTGCCACTTTGGGGTCTTCTTCCTTCTTTGTAGTCTCCAGGGCCTGACAGTGATTGTCATCCTCTGCCTCTGCATCCTGTCCCACCTCTGTGAGACGTTATGATTTATTCATTGTTATGTGCCTTTCTTGAGAACCTTAATGGCTCTTCCCTCTCCTCCTCTGGTCAACCAGAGAGTCCCATCTGTCTCAAAATTTTAACATTCCTATTATATTTCCCTACACCTAAGCTTCCCTTCAATCTTCCAGGGAACCTTAATTAATTGATTTGGTTTAGATATATATCTTTTTTAGTTAATGGATTCACTTTTTTGCCTATCATTCAAGCTAGGAATCTTACTTTTGTTTCAAGCAGAGACATAAAAGGGCCTTGATTTTCACAAACGTAGACCCTTTCTGTCTTTTTGCTTCAATGTATGCTTGCTTGATCTTGTGCGTATCTATAGGTACACGTGTTCAAGCATTCACATAAAAATGAGCAAACCAAATTGGTGCTTCAAGAAAGCAATCAGGCCAGCAGCCTACAGATTTAATTGTCAGATTTCAGCTGGTCCATACTAAGTGACAACTCCAGCTACATTCACTACAAGCCTAACTCACTTTTGAAATTAGCAAGTAATCTGCTGGAGTCAAAAGATGACTCTTCACAGCTGGGGTGCCACTGTCAGGGAGTGTTCTTTGCCACATCTCATTTTAATGTGTATCCACATGGTTATACCCCAGTGTTTGCATGTCTGGATGCTAGAGTCAGGTCAGTGGTGCCATTACCTGTGAAAACATCATTACAGCATGGTAACAGCCTCACTGCAAATTCAGCTATGTGTTGTCAAAGTTTGTTTGAATCTGGAAATTTTTTTCAAATGAAATACCGATTCTCCAGAAGAAGACAAATTCTGGGACAGAATTCCTTCTACCCTGTATAATGCACCTTTGCATTCAAAGTCTAACTACAGACTCAAGATAGCTTTCGTCTGGTCAGCTCTTAACCCTTCCTTTAGCGCATGCCAAAGCACTAAGAGGAATTTAGTTAGCCTGTGCTGAAAATCATGTTTCAAAATCTACACTGTTTACAGATGGCAAGTTAATGACATGTCAATTAGCCAAGATATGCCTACATGAATTCCAGCCATCCCTCATGCTCTTCCCCGCATGGTATTATAGACATATGCTGCCACAAAGGGTTTATTCCTGCCAAGTCTGATTTTCACAAGATCAAAATCTTTTAGGCAGTTAAAAATACAAACAACTCTGGGTTATCACCTCTGTCTCAGGTAGTCCTCAAGCTGATTATTAGGGACTGGAAGAGTATATTGGGGCACTATAACTTGATATTTACTCGATTCTCACCTGTTTTCCAAAGAACGTGCTATTGACCTTCCCCAGGGACAGGCTTCTGAGCCAGATGGACTTCTGTCCTGGACTTCTGCTGTTCTTGACTCCAGATTTGATTTACAACCAAACCATCCATATCCAAGACCTGAAGTTATGAATGAACAGCCTAATAATTCATGTCAACTGGTATTTATATCTTTGTTACTACTAGACAAGCAAATCATTCAGTCCTTCAAAATCTTCTGTCCAGGCTGGGAACTGAGGCTCCACGAGGCTGACTGTTCTTCAGAGCTGTTAATTCCAGCTTCTCTGCTGGAAGAGAAGAGGCAGGAACTGGGGCAGGATTAGTCCCACTGAATTTTAGCTCTCTGAAAATTAGATGTCTGGCTCAAGCTAATCATGTGGGGCTTTCTCCAGTCAATATATAATCACCTCTAGGGACGGATGAATCTTTCTCATCTGAGAGATTAAATTAAGTGAGGACAACTAAATGTAGGGGAAATCAATCTTGTTCTCTTGCACCCTCTCTTGTCTTTCCTTCTCCATAAGATTTTCCCATCACTAATTATTTTTTAAACAACTGGATGTATACAAAAAATTAAATAAACCAACTGATTTTTAAAACCTTCTGATTCTATCAATGTATAACAAAAAAAAAAGTTTCACTTATCTCCATTTTCCTGAATTTGAAGGAGACAGAAACAGAAATTTGGAGACAAAATCTTTTGAGGTCAACAAAGACTTTTTTGTTCCCATGAGAAAAAAACCTCAGCAATATTGCTTTCAAGGGTTTTGCTTTGTTCTTTTTTGTTCAAGTTCCAGCTCAATCTTTTTCATTTTCTGTTGCAAAATTATTTATACAATTACAAACAAATAATAAATGTTAAGAAAGTGAAACATCAAGAGTTTTCAGAAGGAAAATGTCCTTATGGGCCTGAGATTCTCTTTTCTTCTGAATGATGGGAATTGGGATAATCTGAACTGTTTGCTTTTATTTCACTCTAGAAACAAAGTCATTTTGATATTCCAAAAAAGAATGTTCTTCCACAACTGTTCTTGCTTTCAGTTTCTTCCAGAGGACTCTGACTGGTTGTAAATGAGGAAGAAATGTTTCCAAAGCTGTCCATGAGTAATGTCTACTCATTTCCTAGAGCCTAAAAGAGGCTTATGTCTCTGGGCAATGACTTCCAAATCAGATTTAATTATTTTAGAAAAAGATGTCCCCTAATGCTGCCAGCACCACCTGTAAGAAAGGATGCATGTCTGTATAGGATGCTTCCTGAATCAAGGCCTGCATCTTCATCTGTGTTATAATTTCATTCATCTGTAAATCGGGATAATATTTACATTGACCACACAGAGGTGTTGCAAGGTTCACTTCAGCAAAATTTGCCAAATGTCAGGCCCTTGGAAACAAGATGGGATGGAATTATAAAGAATTTATTTTTAGTATTTAGAAATTCATCTTTTAACCTGCTAAACCAGATGTGCTGTGTCTTTCTCTGTGCCCTCCAGGCTGCTGAACTCTGGTGAATCATGAGCAGAAATTAGCTCCAGACTTTGCCTGCAGACATGGTAAGGATTACATCAGACCTCATGGAAATAACAGCATGTTCTTAAGACCTGTTGGAGTCCTTTTAAATCTGAAGACTGTGTTGAACAACTTAATATCTGATTTGCAGCTTTTCAGAAAAGTGTGCTCTGTGAAAAGTCTTCCATTGAATTTGGCAGCTGTTCAGCCCACTGAAATATTTCTTTTTTTTCCTGAATTCTGCTGATTTTTCTATCATTTTTCCATGTTTGGAATCATTAATTTTCAAAACTGTAAATTGTGGAGTTTTCAAATGAATAAAAGTGAGAGTATATGATTACCATAAAGAAGCAGTTAAAATCAACAACAAAAGAAAATTAAACCCCCAAACAAATAAAAAACAGCCATGCCCTGAAAACTAAAACTAGAGCCAAAAAGGAGAAAGTGCTAAGGCTTTAGTGTATCTGGAAAGGAAAAATGCATAAAGAGAAAACAGGAAAGATGATTTATTTAAACTTCAGTTCCATTTCATAATTATATTTTAAGAATGCTTCATTTTATTTATGAACATGAATGGTTCAGTGACTCAGCTTACAGACCTCAGCAATTATGGGCCAACAACATGCAAAAGCTGTGCCTTCCACTGTCTTTTTCTCTGATACTTTACCGTTGCTGCAGCCATGTTTCAGCTTTGCCTGTGTTAGAAAAATGGGAATGTGAAGAAGAAAAATTCCTGCAAACACTAACATTCAACATTCCCTTTGCTGCATCATGCAGGCTTGCTATGAAACATGCCACAGTACCAGTCGCTTACTGCACTGGCCACACTGCAGAGAGTAGCTCCATATAGAAATCCTGTGAACTTCATCACTTCAAGCTGTTGGTACTACTGAGGAAGTTCCTGTGCCAGAGTTTGCCAGGATGGCATGATCTGAAATAACATCACTGTATACTTGTCCATTTCTTATACCCTTTGCCTGAGCAGTCACTGATCTCTGTCAGAGCCATTTTCATGGGTTAGATGATCTGACCTAGTCTGTTCACAATTGTGTAGCACCAGAAGTGGAAACACTGTGGTAGGGTTGAATGAAGTTTGAAGCTGGGACATGACTGTCTCACTACCAGGATCACCTTGTTCTTCAATGCAAGTTGGTGCCTCTGTGTGGTACTGTGCTGCATCAGACAGACACAGCAGCTTGCTCAGAGCTAACTTGGAGATTTCAGGTATAGAGCTGCACGGTATCAAAGGTGCACACGGGTGTATGAAAACACCATTATGCTGACACTGGCAACTGCTGATGTGAGATGCAACTGTAGAGTTATCATAGAACATAACCGATCAGGCATTTCAGGTAAAAAGACATAATGGAGACATGGTTCAGAGAAGTGAATCATCTCATTTGTGCTGCTAAAATGTTGCTATTAAAATGTGATGACAGTTTCAGTGTTAATACTCTGTGTGCTATCGCTGTGATCAGCAGAATGTTTATTTTAAAGAACAGTGTTTATTCCTTCCATTGCCTGTCCCAGTCATTCAAGACTGAACAAAAGATCATTTGTGTAGCGTAGGGCTGGGCTTAATCCTACAAAGGGCTAAGCACTCTTGCAGCAGTGGACTTAATCACATGCTTAATTTTAAGCATGTCAATAGCCCCAGTGAAATTGGCAAGACTAATTGTGTCCTCAGAGTTAAGCATGTGCTTAAGTGCACTTTTGGATCACAGCCAGAATACTCAGCACCTTGCAAGACTGATATTCCAGTGATGGAATTTTGTTGTGGAAGAATTTATATTCAAAGAAAACAAAACACGCGCGCGCGCGCACACACACACACACACACACTTTTGCAACTTTCTGTAAGTATTATCAAACTGGAGCCAGGCCAGAACTTTACCATTCCCACCAGCCCATGCAGCTGTTCTCTGAGAAAAGGGTCTAATTCCAGTCCCTGGATAAAAGTGTACATTTCAGTGCATTTGCCATAAGCAGAAATTTGGCATTTTTTCACACTAAAAGCTACTTTTCCTGGTTAGTGGTAGTTTCCTTGTCTCCAGTGAAAACTGCCTCAATTTCCTGTGGAATGTTTACAGGCAGGAACAGGAAACAGTTTCATTTTATTACAAACCTAAAGTGTATTTCCTATTTCATCAAGCCTGAGAAGCATGCCTTTCAATCCTGCAGGATGGTCTGTGGCTAGGACAACACTGTGGACAGGCTTTCAGGTGCTGCCAGACTTATATCAAGACCTCAACAAGCTTAAAAGAGGGGTTCCAAGAAGCAACCTGTATCTCCAGGGAAGGCGGCACAGTGAGGTGCTACGAAGTGCCACTGACGTACCTTCCTGGTCTCTGCCTACAGGAAGAGATCTTCCTGAAATAATGTTGAGCCCTCTTACAAATACAGTGCAAGATGCTCCTCTGGCACAGGGCTGCTCCTTCCTTGGTTCCTTCCTTGCACATCATGACTGACCCACTGTACCCTTTGTGTTCAGCGCCCATGTAAGTTAAAGACCAGCCTTACAGATCTGCAAAGAATTGCGTTGGCAGGCAGACCATTTTGCAGTGAAAAATAGAGTAATATAAAGTGAACACAGTTTAAATGAGATCCGAGACCATTGATTGATCTTGTATGAACTTTACTTTAATACCCCAACACTTTTGTCTCCAACTATGTCTCTTGTGCCTGAACAAACTTCCTAATATGTCACAGTTTAAGTGTGTGTGGATTTAGCCACAGCACAAAGCAAAAGTACTATGTTTTACCATTGACATGAGCCAGAACAGAAGTCGCTCGATGTCCAGTAATCCACACACTAAAACGTGCCACTGGGGAACTGTGATTCCCCACTGCACGGCTTGTCATCTCCTCCTGAATGAATCCAGCCTCCAGTTACTGCTCTGCTGTCTTTTTTCTTTCACTCACATACTCATTTTCCCCCACTGAACACCAGCATTTTTCCTCAGATTACTCAGATTCTCGTTTTTTTCTTCTACCACTTGATGCTGCCTGTTCCTGCTCCCTTCCACCTCTGGAAGTGAACGTACCCCAGCAATCAATTTCTCATAGATGAAATAAAATAACTGCTCTTGTGGAGAAGAAATGGGAAGGGGGAGGGAAGCCGGAAAGAAGTAAGCCCCTTAGCTTTGAGCTCTGTAGCCGTCAGTGCTTTTCTAGCAATGCCCTCCCAACTTGCCAGAACCTGTCAGTCTAGCCTTCCTATTATCACTTCCACTTTGAATTTCTGCTGGCATGTACTCAGTTTGTTGATTTCCCATTTGCTGTTTGGCAAAGTTAATGAGAAGCAGCTGCAATACCTGTCTTAACTCCTTCATCTCTCCTCTTGCCCCCTGCCCCCCTTTTTTGAAATCAGTCACAAATGTACAGCTGCTCTGGCTTGGAGACCCTACACAGAGCTTCCATGCAGTGTTTGTTAAACATATCTTCAATTAGTTCTAAAATCCCCAGGCTTACTTCTGGAAACACTCAACTTAGTAGCTGAGTTTTCAGTTCAGTCATCTATCGCCTGTACTAATTTTTAAACCCCAATCTTTCCCTAAACTCTCAGCACTAGGGGAGGGTCTCGCTTTCCACATCCACCTTTGCTAAATTGCACAAGTGCATGAGGGACATTTTTTGCTTCCTAAGAGGCCAAAAGACTATTTTGTTATAATATTATAGAATCATAGATTGGTTTGGATTCAAAGAGACCATAAAGATCATCTAGTTCCAACCACTCTGCCATGCTTTTAATGCTTGCCACCCTCAGGTTCAAGTGAGTTCAGAATCTATGCCTATCCATCATCTGTCACCCGAGTCATTATATTAGGCCCATCACGGTGATACCAGAGAAATGAGGTCACTTTCCTGGAAGGATACTACCTGCTGATTTATTTAATAAAAAAATATAATCTGTAAGCACAGAAAACTGCATAATACAGTAGGATAGTGTGAGTGCTGTGTCCTGCTTGCTAGATATTCTTCATTTTAAAAGTCAGTGATTACTTTTTTCCCCCAGGAAATCCCTTTTGCTGATTTATTGCTTTTATGTGACAAGACTAAAAGGAAAAGCTGAGGCTCATATTTGTATATGACTGTACTCAAGATTTGACTGTGTTTTACTGTGTTGCTATGTCCAAGCATAGGTCCTCTCCAGTCCCATGTAAACAGGTCTAATCATTTAAACATGGAGCAGGAATTCAAGCAGTCTGGAAAAAACAAGACTTTTTGGCAGTGTAGAATGTTGCAGAGGGTCGAGTGTAAAAGGCAAAGTAGTAAGGTAGTAAAGGAAAAATTGCTGTAAGACATCACTATTTGAGCTATTTACTTTCAGAAATGCATGCAGGCAAGTATTTTATTTTGCCATCAAAAAAAAAAACCACCCCACAAAAAAAACCCAAAACCCACAAACCCCTAAAATAGTTTCTACAGCCTACAAACTTGTTTATCTAAGTTGCACAGTCTTTCTAGACATTCTAACACTGCTCATGTTGTTTCCTGCAAACTCTAAGGCTGTAATGGTTCCTCTATCCTATTAAGCAGTAGAAGGATATATAATAATCTGCAAATTTTTAAAGGAACAGGAATATGAAATCACCCCTTGTTACAACGAATATTTTCTTCCTAAGATTCAACATGCTTCCTTCCTCTGCACACATCAATGACTGTGTCCTCATGTTAAGAAGGGTGAAACACTTGCAGTTCCTGGACAGCAGATCCACACAGCATATGAATGCCATGAGATAGCTGAAACTTTCAAAGTTTATTTAAAAAAAAAAAGTAAATACGGGAGTCATCATGAGAAATGTCTGTTTGCTTCCCACTGGAGGAATTTGAGACAGTTCTGAGGATGTAGCACTTAATAACAGTGCAAACATTTTTGCAATCACTGTGACATGAACTCAGCTTTCCTTGAGAAGCTGCATAATCTGGAAAACTATCAATGCAGTGAGAGACGATATATCTTTTCCTGTTCAGAAAATTATGCTTTTAGGTATGGCAGAACTGCTGTATCACAGGGATACTTTAAGAGCAGAAGGGATCTTTTAACAGAATTATAGTGAGGAAAACCAATCTAATTCATCATGGAAAGGGCAACAATAAATGGAGTCAAACTTTTTAGAACTCTGAAACAAAGTATATTCCATGGGGAAACTTACTTTATTCCCTTTCTTTATCAGTTAAATATAGCCTTGAATGCTGTAAAACAGCTTATTACAGAAAAAAACCCCAAACATACTTGTAACAACATATTGTCATCTTCATGTCTAGACAGTAATGCGATATATCCATACAACTTGATTCAAGATTAGTATCTTTGTTGCATTTAAGTAAAGTTCTGGTGGTTTGCAGAAAATCTGCAGACAGAAGGAGATGCCAACCTTGCTGAGTAAGCTGTGCTATAAATTAGTTATTAAGATCGACTGAAAATATTTATCAATCTTTTTTATTTAGACATTTTGTTACTTTAGTATCTGAGTGCTTTACATTTTTGTATTTCTTGTCTATATATCTCTGCACAGTATGTTGATTTTCAAAATGAGGAATTAAAACAGAGATTGTGGCTTGCCTTTACAGAGAGCTTGGAGGCTACCATGGTGAGCACTGCAGGATCTTATAGGCAGGTGCATTAACTCTTGCAAATAGGAGCCATAATAATTTTCTGCCACCTAAATTCTCTAGAAAATATGTCTGAAATTATTTCAGTGCTATGATGTGGGATCACTTAATTTCAAAGCCAGTTCACTTGGGTGGGAAGCCACCTAAACTAGCACATAAGGAAAAGCCCTGGAAAGCAGTAAGCTGTAAGTCACATCCAAGCACGACTGGCATTAGTGATGGAGACAGTGCTTTCCTTTGTAGCCCTGAGCCTTCCCAGGAAGAATAGGTACAAACGTGCAGCTGCTCTGGCATGAAGACTTTACACAGAGTCTTTTCATTCAGACCTGATGGTGGGCTACTCTTTCCTGTGAAAGGGCAGCTGGAGGATGGATATGCAGTTACTGTGGTACCTTGTGTCTCTTTCCATACAGTAACCCCTACCTGAGGGGTTTCAAACTCTATCTCCTACTTTCTGTGAGAGTTACTTAATCACCAGTCTATAAACTCACTGTTGGGAAGTGAAAGGGCATCCCAAGCTCTGCTGCAGTAGCTGTTCCGCTCTGATTCATCGCTCTAGAGGAAAGGAGATGAAGCAAAGTTCAGACTTCCCAATAGGCTATGGATTGCTTGGGGAAGGAGAACTCCTAGTTCCCCTGCTAGCTGATAGGTTTCTCCCTATACATTTTTATCAAATGTAAAATGTAATCAGTAAGCAGGCAAACAAAGTAAACGCTGATACTCTGCATATGTATATGTATATGTATATGTATATGTATATGTATATGTATATGTATATGTATATGTATATGTATCTCTGAGCTCAGTGAATCTTGAGTTCTTTGCTACGGACTGGCATAACTTTGCCAGCTTTTTTCCTTGTCCTTGGAAAGCTATACACAGCTGGATGATTAAGATACTCTGTTTGGAAGTTGCAGATAAGGGTCAAATGCTGCAGGGCAAATAACGGAATTCAACTTGGGGTTTCCACATCAGAGGGAAGCTCTAAAGCACTGAAGTCCTGAACTGAAACAATAAGCAGCAGAATTAACAAAATGTGTTTTGCTATATAATACTACAGCTACACCTTGTCACTATAGTGATTTCAACTCTTCCCACTCTGTTCTGCTGCTTTCAAAGCAATTCTAAACTTTTTTTGATACATGCAAATTACCTCCTTTATTTTGACATGTGAATTGGAAAATTTTTAGTGAGTGGCATAAACTGATTGGGACTAAGCAAAACTTATCAGAACAAGTACTGTTTCTTTTTCTGGTTTAAAAGATGAGTCACCTTTTTCATTTGATGATCAAGTTGAGTTGTAAAACCCTGACTCATACTAAAGAAATCTGACTTGAGGCCAACCTTTTTCCTCATTAAAACTGAGGCTCAGATAGCACACAGAAAAATAACTTTTAAAAGTGAATAAATAAATCAGAACAATCAGGTTGATGAACATAATATATTACAAAGCTTGGAAAACATAACCTCTTCCTAATTACAGGCTGCAAAACATCACCTTATGGTTATAAAGAAGGGTGACATTTGACCTTGGGTCTGAAGGGATAGAGCATCTGCAAAAAAGTGTGGTAGGCATCTATTTTTCTTATTTATTTTTATTCACTTTTTCTATGACTAGTAAATCAGATGGTGTTTATTCTCAGGCTTCATTCCTGTTCTCTTATTTTTTAGCAAGTTTTCACTGTCTCTGTCAGCCTCTACAAAATTCCTCAGAGACAATAGGGAGTGGCTTGTTTTAAATATAACATCTTAGAATTTATATAAATGTGTGTATACATGTGTGTGTATACACTTAATCTGTCTGACTTTATAATTCTGAATCTCACTTTCATATTTCCTGAGTAAGACCAGGCCATTTGTAGGCACTGCAGCAGCAAAGGAGGGAGAATCATGCAAGCCAAAGGAAGCTTCAGATACTGTGATTTATTAATGCAGTAAGGCTGTCATTAACCACTGTCAGGAGATTTAATTTCAATAGTTGTTTTTTGCTTTGTGTCAGGAAAACTTTGGTGATGGGGAAAATTTTAAGTTTTTTCTATTCAGTTGTTGAAAGGAGTTTGGTCTGCTAGTGGCCAAAGAACTTAAAATTAGTATCTCAGGAAATTAATTGGATATGATTATTATCTGTCAGGCAAGAAAAGAAATCCTTCTCCCCTTGATTCTGGGGCATCAATAAATAGACTTTTTCTATTCTATGTAGTGCTGAGTGTTAACCATTTAAATGTTCACTATGATGATTATCAGACTAATATGATACTGCCAGGCTGGTGAACTGACAGGATCTCATGTCATAACTCTACAATTCAAAAAAGTATTCCAGGAATTGGAGGAAGACTCAAGATGAATCCAGAATCCCAGGTGCAGAAAACCAGGAAAAGTGGTAAAACATGATCATCAAAGAACTTCTTTATGTTTCTTCATCAAACAACTTCTGTAACTCAAGAAAACCAACAGACAGAATTATATCTTATTTTTTAGGAAACAAAACAGAACAGATTATCCTTTACACCGTAATTAAGAATCTCGGCAGTATGTTCTTGCTGATAAAGCAATCAACAACACAGGCACACTTCATCGTTCAAAGAAAGAGATGACTGAAGATTTAAGTAGGAGGTTGTAGGAATGGGAAGACCAGTGGAAGCTAGGGAAGGACCAGAAAGAAGGACTACAAGCCTTCCTAGGCATTCTCAACATTGATAAAGTGTCTGGTATTATTTTCTAAACCTCATTAAGAAGGAGAATTTCCCAATGTACTAACAGAGACCGCATCTTTCAGTAGGCAGTGCCTTATCTTAGATTTAAGTTACATTGCTGTATATTGATTTGTTGACTCTAATCAGGATGATGTTCTGAGCAATTAAATCTTATTTGAATATGTAGGAGTTGCTTCTTGCCTCTACTAATCCTTAGATTTCAATCATTATTGACATACAAGATTCAACCACTACTAGACAGAATGTGTTGCGACTGTCCGTTTTAATGGACGCTGTCTATTGTAAGACGTACCCACTCCCACACAAACTTACACCTTCTGATGTATTTTCCTGCCTTGAATCATGCTCTGGAGGAACCTGTCCTCCTCCACTGACCACAGAGGGAACTTGCACTGACTAGTCTCTGATTCTAGCACTTGGTTTGCTGTTAGTCATGACACTTTTTTTCATCCCTAATCAGACTACCCGGAACAAGTCCAGATGGACAGGGATGAGAAGGAATCTTTTCTTTCTTTGGCTTCTGGAGCATGGAGGCAATATTATCATTTACATCTATCTCCAAGGCACCAGCAGAACATCAGTACCTTCCCTGGCCAGAGGAAGGGGAGGGAGAAACGGTGACTCAGATGCACATCTGAGTCACAGTCCTCACAGCAAACATCAGGGTGAGGGTGGTGCCACTTTCACCATGCTCCTCTCTCAGAGCTGCACTTATGCGCACAGCCTCGCTTGCTCCATGTCTGCGCTCGACTGTTCTCATGAAGGACTGAGGTACCTACCCGTTATGTACCCAATTTTAGAATTTGGATGGCCTTCTCTAAGCCATGGAATAATGTCTAATCATTTCTTTGAAATAAAAAAGAAAGAAGGTACCAAGTAAATCCTTCTAAAATATCCAAGTCAGCCCTTAATCTGAGTCTGGCTAGATTTCAGGCACTAAACAAATATTTCTGCATGCCAAATAATCATCTTTCAAATTGGAAAGAGAATGCCATGGAGGAATTTTATTTAAAATCGACAGCAAATCCAAGAACAATACAGAGCTGGAGGTTTCCCAAATTCTTCTTTGCCTTTCTTACATCAGAAGCAGAGAGTGACATAGTGACATTCTTTGACACCAAATAAAGACCAAGCAGGTGGTCAGTACAAAGGCAGTGGTTATCCTCACACCTTCTGCAATTGCATGTACTACAGCTAACACAGTTTTCATAGTAACTAAAGGCAAGAACTCTTACAATTACTCATAGAATATTATCTTCTTTTCAGGTTGAGTAAATTAAAAGCCACTGAGAAGCTATAGTCTGGGCAGGAAGGACATTTATGCTGCCTTGTGCTGTTTCTACAGCTTTGTAATGAGCAAAGCTGGGAAGGACTTGGACTTGGATCAGACCCATTAAGGTGAGAATTATGTTTAATGCAAGATGTTCCCATTTGCCATTGAACTCAAGGCTTTCAGGCCCCTATGCAGAGGGCTTTACTTCCAGCTTTTCCAGAGCCAAAGCAGCCATAAGACCCAGGAGTCAATCTGGGCTTTGTATGAAGATTCAGGATGACAGAAGTAACAATTATTTGAGGGCCTTCTGCAATTCAAGAGAATGGGTGTGGTTCTGGTGGAGTTTGAGGATTAATTTCTGCCTCAGAAGAATTCTTTGTGTATTCTGATATCTGAACAGACAAATACTTTCACACGAGCATCTTCAGTAGCAATTTTCTCTATTTTAATTGAAATTCCCTTTTGGAATTTACATGATTTTTTTTTTTCAATTAGTTGTCACCATACCCTCACAGTAAAATTTGTATTCTCGCACATTTTGAGATAGTTCCTTTCATTCTCTCACATTTTGTAATAGTCTTGAACCAACACAAACAAGAAGTAAATTTAAAATAAAAATTCTGCTAAGATAATAGATATTATGTATGATATGTGAAAAAATGCTGTGCTAAATTGAAATTGTTCGCTTCATCAAACTATGTTTTTTTTTTTACTCCTTGTGTTGCTGACAAATATTTAAAAGAAATGAGAAACGAAAGCTTAGGTTTATAAGAATCAATCTGTTGCATCATCATGTTCAGAGTCATGATGTACGGCTTTTCTTTTATACAGTGCAACCACATTTATAGTTAGGTCATCCCTGAAATGTGTATTTATTCAGTTGTGCCCCCCCCTCCCCCCCTTTTGTTTTTTTTAGAGTAGTATCAGTTCACATACTGGTAAGAATGTGTATTCTGAAAAAGAAGTAGAAACACAATAGATCCATGTTTGGACCATTTGTACCAAATAGAAAGCGTATTGAAAATGGGACTGCCAACATGCTGGATTTCCAGAGTCATCTGAAGACAATTTTTTAAGCACCTGAAGGGTGATGTGAAATGTTCATCCTACTGAAAGCAAAGGCAACAGCCCTCCAGCCACTTTGGAATTCTTGCTGGTGCAGAGGAGATGCACAAAAGTACTAGTATCGGCTCCAAGTGTGCTGCCTCATGTAGATGTCACCACACGCTGCTGGGTCAGGAGGCTCGCTCAGTCCTGTGGGCAAAGTACCAGCAACAGTGCGGCACGGTTCCACCCCGCTGGCGCTTTTTGCAGCAGGGTGCTGCCCTGCTGACACAGCTAACTTACTCCAGCTCTGGATACGCATTAGTCAGAGGCAGTTTAGGGGTCTCTGTGGGGCACTCAGCAGGAGGTGGAGACAAGAACCTGGTGCTGCGCAGGATTGTCACCATCCACTTAGGCCATATAAGGATTAGGCTTGGGACAACCACTTGAACAGCAGGACCCTTGTCAAGCAACTGATGAGCCAAGATTCAAGACAAGCCATATGGTGGGAGGGGTGGCCAGGCTTAGGAAGTCTGCAGCAGCTCACATTTGTATCCCTCCTAGTTCAATGTCCTATTTATGACTGCAGGCAGTGCTAGTTATTTCAAAAGAAATTCAGCTGCAGACTATTGCAATTTATCCCCAGGGAAAGCCTGGTTTTATATTTATGGCTTGTGTCTTGAGCAGAAGATTTATATCTATTTGAAAAAAGAAGCTTGATAAACATTTAGGTTTTTGGACAAGACACTTTCCAGTCCCTGGGGAGAAGCATTTTGAAAAGTCCTGGAAGGGGTGATGGGGGCCTCAGACAGGCTGTTTTAGACTCAAGCCTCTGGGGTATGGGAGGTGCTTATGCAAAGCACAGTCACTTTAGGCTTTGCAGGCTTAGGCTAGAGACAGGATCATTTCCAGGGAGATGTGAAATCCACATCTTCTGCCATGTTAAAGGAAAGTCTCTTTTTCAGGCAGCATTTACTCCACTCTAAAACTGAGGACTGATAACCACCTAAGTTCCCACTGGCGTGAGGTGCTCTGCACTTCCCAGTGAACTCCCAGCAACACCCCAAAGTTTGGTTCACCAGTCCACTCCTGCCAAACCCCCTCTGCCCCTTTAAAGCAGCAGGTCCATTTAATCCGCAGCTGGATGAATGGTGATATGCCTCAGATTAATCCTCTACACCTGCTTCCTCCTTCCTCCTTCACTCAGCTAGGTAAAGATTTACTGGATTGTCAGGGGAAAACAAGGCATCCTGGAGACCCTCCTGATCCCATCCTCAATCTCATTAACTTTCTGCTTTCCCATGTGCCCTGGTGGCTGTGTGTTAATGAAGAGCTGTAATTGGTAAATGAAATTGATTACACAACTGTTTGAATGAGGCAAATTGTCCATCTCTAGAGAAAAGGTATAATTTTCTACGTGCATAAATCAAATGCAGGTCTCTTAAAAGCACAAGGTAAGTAGAGAGCATTTAAAATTGTCTACAAAGTGCTGGACAAAGCACTTGGCAGAAGGAAGGGCATGGACAAAAATGACCTTAGCAGCTCTTTTCTATCTCCAGTTTCTGTGATTCTATGAATTTTAATTTTATGCTGCACAATTTAATTACCACTTGCAAAGAGCTGCAGAAAATGGATAGCCATTTTCCACTGCAGGCAGATCCTTTCTGTCATGTTAGCTGTGAGGGTGCTTAATTGTCCCTACAGAAATGTGGACATAAAATTGATTCGTGTCTGTCCAAAGGACTGTACATTAGGGCATCACAGATAAAAATATCTGTCAGAGGTAGTCCTAAAAACCCCCCAAATCCCTCTTCAGTAAAACAATATGAATCCTGCCACATTGCAAGGCTACTGAATATCTTGTCATTTAATCATCCTAATATCTTCATACGTCTGGTTTTGAATTGCTTCAGAGTAAAGGAACCAAAAGGGAATCAATTCCTTTACCCACTTACTCCAGTTATAATAGCCATTTTACTAATGCCTAGCTTTTCTTTTTCCTTAGCTAGAAGAGAAATGTGTTTCTAGGCTATTTTTAGAAACTGCGAGTAATTCCTTCCTTGTGAGATGCCCTTGCAGCAGCATTAATGTCACACCTTCCACTGTCTACTGTCCTTAGAAATGTCCTCCAAACCTGGTGTCACTTTTGCTCTGAATAGTCTTCATATTATGCAGTTGCTTCTGAAGCTGTGATGACAATATAGAGACAAATATGCCTTAGTGTCTGGCCATAAAAATTCATAAATTATTAGCCTGTGTAGTCACGAGTTCATATAGTTTACGGTTTATTGCCTTTGCATCCCTTTGCAGGCCTTTGCATGCCTTTATTGCCTTTGCAAACATTTTTGTTTGCTGCATCACAATTTTCTGATTTTTTGAGGTAATTTTCACTGATTTCAGAGTCTCAGATATTGCTCTTTGCTGTTGCATATGTGGTCAGCATCTGCCTGGTACATTCCAGTGCTTCAAACCTGGCACATTCTAGTGCATAAGCCTGATGTAGTATACGAGCAGAGCTTCCATTCCTAAGCTGGCCAACACTTCTGTTATAAGTGACAGGTTTAATGATTCAACATTTCTTGTGCATAAATATGCATCCTATTCTCATGCTACATCTGGGCAGTTTCACCTTACAAATTCTCTGTTATTGCAGGAATTAAGGAACTGGTGGCATCTTTGATCTTCCTATGGCAAGTCATATTCTGGAGGTTTGGTCTGTGCTTATTGTAAGCTGGTGGAGTGCTCTGCAATATGTGACGGACAGTGCTTGGTGATGGATGTTTAGGGTGCTATGTTCTTTCATCCCCACTAAACTAAAAGCCTATCACTTGTGACAGCTGTGAGACAGGTTTTGCAGCCCAGATGATACCCCCAATTATCATCTTTTTTTTAAAATTGAGGCTATTACTTTTAAATGATTAACCTGTGCTCGGCAACAGCTTCTTATATTGTGCTTCTGTTTACCATTTTTTCTTGTTTGCATTGCATTGATTTGTTTATGTAGTGTTTGACATGTTATAAACCCTAAAATTATCCTAGACTTAAAGTCCCTTCATCTTCCAAAATTTCTAAAAATGCCTAAGGATGGCAGGTGTCTAAGATTCTAATCAGTATTTTGAATTTAACTAGATTTGATAATCTTAATAGAAATGATTAATTTAGCATGGTTCATTAGTCCATAAAGGTAACTACCCCACTATTCATTATAACATTAATTTAGACAAGAGTATTAGGACCTTAAGTAGCTCAGATTAGCTCACAGGAAGGTGGAGTGAATAGTTTTTTCCAATAAGGCAGCAAATAATCATTTGTATTCAGATTCTCTCACTTCAAGTAGCCTGGTTTATTGCAACACCCTGCACCAGAAAGTAAACCACATCATCTGTGAATGTGCTGCATAATGAATTCTCCCTAAAAACCTGACGTAACAGACAAATAAACACTTTAGCCATGGGAAGGCAGCAGCAGAAAGGTGTGGAGACTTGCCTAAAGCCACAAAGGGTGTTAGTGTCAGAGACCAGATTAGGATTTTGCGAGTCACTCATCAGCAGTCTCACTTGACTCGGTATCTGGGAGTTACAAAGAAACTTGGCGAGCTTTACTAGTGCTCCTACCATTGGCACTGTGGTAGGATCTGAGGACAAGTATGTATAGGGTAAAGGTTCTGCCACAGCTTCCTTTCCCTGTAGTGTGTATATGAAGATGAAATGGATCTGCAGAAAGGTGCAAAAACTTTAGGCAGAAGATTGTAGCATATATTCTGTGAGAATGTGAAGTAAATTGTGTTGGTTTGGTACTATGGTTTGCTGAAAAATCACTGTGAGCAGGGAGGTGGCCCTGCAATAGGTTACCGCCACCACCCAGTTGTTTTGTTTCATTTTTTTTTGTCAGAAAATCAATGTTCAGGGTCGATCTGTAAAAGGCAAAGCTTACCATGTGTCACTCGGGATAGGATCCCTGTTCCCTGGAGCTAACTAATGACTGCGATCTCGATCTTACCAGTAGAGTTCCTGTCTCTGGTACCTCTGTTGTGTTTGGGACATCTATGCCCTAGCTGCCCTCCAGGAAGACCCACTGCTTTGCGATTACTGAATTGGTTACTCGGTTACTCAGATAATCCCCTCTAACAGAAGGGAACCAAGTGAGTTAACTCTGTTTTTTCTAGTTACTTTCTTTAAGGATTGTGTGTCAGGTAAAATAATGAAGGTAAGAATTTCTTAAATGGATGTTCATATCCATATGCCTTCAGATGCATATACCTACCATTCCTAGAATCCCTGCAGAGAATTACAGATAGGATGTAGAGGGATAAAGCAAAACTTTAAGAGTATTGCATAATTCTTGTAACTTAACAACCTGTGGATTTTGACCAGTATCTCCAAGACAAAAGACAGTTTCCTTTTCTGTTCGCTCTCCAGCATTTGGTAACCAGTTCAGTACTTGTAGCTGAAGAACATATGTAATCTTTAAAGCCTATTGCAATGTTATTTTTCTCCCCACACGCATTTGTTTCCCCTGGCTCCTTCTATGGATAGATGGGCAAGGATGGACAGCAACAGTTAGCATAACTAGTGGCATTACCCACCGTCACACCAGTACAGCTTGTGGTTCATGGGGCACCATTCCAGACACAGGACTCTGAGACCTGCTGGTTTCATGCTGCTCAATGAATGATTTAATTCACAGTAATTGCAACATCTAAAACAATCTTCCCTAACCCAAGTGGAATTCATAACTGGACACAGACGTATTCCCCCAGCTGTACAATTCCTACAAAAGCACCATTTAAAACTAATGGGTCAAAGACATTCTCAGCGTAATTCCACTGAAACTGATGGTGTGAATCAATCTGAAATTCAGTAAGTGGTGTCTAAACTCTTTCCAACTATGGGCATCAAAGCCTGTAATGTGGTACAGCAAGTGGGAAATAGAGACAGCAATGAGAGTATAAGCAGAAAGTCTAAATGAGGAAAATCTAAGCCTCACCAGCATTTCTCCTTGCCCAGGAAGGTTTGTCACACATGTATCACACATATATCTTATGTTTGTATATATACCATGCAATTATACTGTTGAACATAAATATTTGGAGGAATTTTTGCTTCATTTCAAAGGTTTCCAAAATGCAGACCTGGGAGATATTACAGATATCTCAGGCAGATTGGGAGCCGCCTTAGCATTCAAAATCATTGCAAATGTCTTTATGAAACAGGGTTTTTTTTTGGCTACATTAGATCAAGAGCAATAATGGAGATGCAGACATAGATAATCATAGCACATCTCAAATCATGAACATTTTGTTACCTCTGCTCTGGCACCTATGTGCTTTGGCAATATTTCGTTTGTTGGGACTACGTGCCTCTTTCTCTGACGGTACCTAGCCTGTGCACTGACACCATGGGCACATGCACACGTGGAAGAGAAAAATGAAGGTGTTTTAACCACTAAAATCCTGATCCAGTGAGAAAAACAACTGAAGCTCTGGAGCATGTAGAGGTTTGTGATTAATGCCCAGGGGCTGCCACAAGCAGCAAATGACCCAAAGAGAGATGGTGGGGACTACGGGGAGATGGTGGGGACTTAGAGGGTGCTTTTTCTCAGTCATTCCACATGTGAGGCCAAGAAATCTCAGCAGCAGTTCTTTGATCACTAAAAATCTACTGCCAGCTTTAATGAGACTGAAGATGGCAAATATATTAATTTTTTTGACAAATATATTAATTTTACAAACAATAAGGAGAGCTATTCAGTGACAGATGACCATCAGTTGTCACCTATAAGTTGAAGATAACGTTTGTACCTACAGCTGGCCAAAAACTGGAATATTTTTTAAATTATATTTTGATTTATCATTATAGGAGCAATTGTCTATTCTTAGAGAGGATGAAAGAAACAAACATGTAGTTGTTCAGATATATGCCAGGTGAATATTTATATTGTTCTTTTAAAATTTATTTCTTTTCCTGCTTACAGAAGCTTTCATTGTCTGGCCAGGCAAATTAAGTGCACAACAGAAAGAGGATAACACCAAACACTTAGACACAGTTTTAAAGAGTTTGCTGGTAAGTAGATGATTAAAAAAATTCTCACATCTTCAATGAACAATTATGAGTAAAAAAAAACAACTATAAAAACCCAATATGCAAAGGCTACTTTTGTCCACAAAAAAATCACAAGATTTGCATGCTTCTTTCCAAGATGATCTTGCTCTGCTTGTAACGACTGTAGGGATTCTATGGGGTCAAAGTTATTATGTAACTCGGAGGATTTGAATTAGAATTAAGATTCTAATTTTTTCTTTTGTTTTAAGCGCTGCAGTGTGTCAGTGACAGTAGTAAGTACAATATCTGCCTCACACAAAGACTCAAAGGATCCTCCCACAGTAGTGTCACATAGAAACACAGCATTACTTTTCACCATTATGTTTCCTCTCTGGAATCTTGCCACAGGGAACTGGGTAGACTTGTCATTGCCTTAGCTTTGACCTTAGTAATGAAAGTCATTGCTGTCACATACATGCTTAGTCCTACCAATCAATCAACTGAATTAGGAACATGCAAGCTACTTAACTAGTTTGGAGTTCCAAGCCTGCACAGCTGCTCCATTGGATTTTGGTTTTTTGTCACACTGTTCATAAAATGCTTGTAACTTTCACCTGATTTGGAGCTTTCCTGTGCTGGATACTAAGCTTAGCAGTTTTAGCTAAGTCATATCGTTACATTACACTTTGTGTTGAATGAACCAGAGTGTCAGTTCAAACACACATGAGCAGCTACCTGTAGTTCTACCTTAAGGATGACCATTCTCTAGAAGGTTTGTGAAGGCAGTTGAGGCACTGTGCTTTGAACTTTTTATTTCTTTTGTAGACTTTTGGGTTTTATGTAATCTACAGTGAAACACCAAGCAAAGCTGTGTCCTGGATAGAATCCTTACAAGCAGAAACTGGAAAATAGTGCCTTTGAACAAAACAGAACTTTGCTCTGGTGCATTCAAAACCTACACATAGGTTGCTGTTTTGCTTTGGACTCCTTTTCTTTGTCAATATGGAAACAAAGTTCCAAGTCTACACACTCCAGAGTGTTACCTTTTTCTGACTTTTATTGTTTTTACCTTTGGCTTGTATCTTCAAGACTGGTGTATCATCATGGATTGTTTCCTCTGGGAATTTGGAAGTGGAATAGTTAACTGTGTAGGTAGGTTGGTAGTAGATAGGTAGATAGGTTGTCACAGTAGTCAAGATGTACTTGAGGAAATAGAGAAGGTTATAAATAAAAACAGCCCAGGACACTTGCCTTAGAGACATATCATGGCTCTAAACCACTCAGTTTCCAGTGAATGTAGATTTCTGCCATTTGCTTAAACATTTGGTCCCGTAATCTAGGTCTACCTTCAAAAGGGGTTGCTGTTAGGAAAACTTTCTATCATCCAACTGCTTGTTCCTTTTTGTCTTTTCTTTTGCTGCTCCAGTCAAAGTTGTTTTTCATTTAAATGTGGTAAACATAACAAGCCCTTTCAGGAAATGTTAGAGGTCAAGTACACTCCCTGTTCTGTTGAATATATGCTTCTTTACTTAATTTAAAATAACAATAGCAAAACCACAAACTGAAACAAAATATCATCAAGCACTGAAAACAAAAGGGTGCTTATAGGATTGGACTGCTGGAAAAAAAAATAATTATTTCACAAAGCATTCAGAAAAGCTTATTTGATCTTATTTAATTCTTCTGTGCCTGATATTTCAGCCATCCTTTCTGGGTTTAATTCTGTGTGGTCCTACCAGCAAATCTGACCTCTATTCCTGATTGTACTGTTTACCTACTCTGTGACTTGCACATATCCTTGTGAAAAACATCTGCATTTAAAATGGCTGCAGAGGTGTATTTAAGAATATAGGTTGACACCAAAAGGCTTACACATAAACAATTTTGTTCTGTTCATAACACCTAAATGGGAGATAAAGTGGGTCCATTTTGTCTCAATTGCAATTTTTTCAGTTTGCTGGAGATGCAAGGTATGTTCTGGGATGGTCCAATCCAAGTTTCTCTGCATCCACCCTTTGATGTTGGAACAAGAGCTGCCTGGACTAGGAACATCACTTCTGTAGATTCTCCATCAGATGGGTCCCCACTCCCACTGCACATGAAGCCAGAAGACACCCCCACTGGCACCAAGCTCCTTATACTATCACAGTTACTCTAAGATATTCTGCTCATTCTTTCTCGATTTCTCCATCCTCAGTGCCTGAGCTTAGACCTACATTTTGATTAAGTACTTTATCTGGGGTTCCTTTGCCTTAACCTTCCTCATTCCCAGACTGTATCAGTTTTGGGTGTCCCCTAAATATTTCTGTCTCCAGACATCATCTCACACTTCAAACCATTTATTTTAAAGAATAATTCTAAATAAAATATAAAATACAGGCCCCAGGAGAGGGAACTGAAGAGAAATCCAACCTCCTACACCACTAATTCCTGTCCTTTTCTAGTTCTGTGCTTCATAAGATCTCTCTCATGTCTGGACTCCATATTCTGTCTTGTGTTTTGTCCTCTCTTAAATATGGTATATTTATTTGTTTGAATTTTGTCATGCTAATATTTTTGGCAATACTTCTTAATTTATTTTTTTTCTTTTTACAGCCCCCAGTTCTGGAATGTCCTTTGGAACTATTTCTGTGAGAAGGACCGCTGGATTGCACTGTTGTCTCACATCAAAACCCTCTAGTAGATGTAGTTACTTCATAAATTAATAAACAAATAGACAAGACGAGTTTCTATCATAACTGTTAATTAGCATGATTTACCTTGCTTGATGTTCTATACTTTTAATTTTTGATGACTCATATGCATTCCTATACTTCATAAAATTCAAGACAGGAACGTTTATGAGTTTCTGCAATTTTGTACTTTTAAATAAAAAGACATTAATTCATAAACTTCCATATTTCAAATGTTAAAATACCTTCATTTTTAAAAGATACACTTTCATGTTTTTTAACAGAAGTATATCTTTAAAAAATAGAAGCATTTTAATTATCTGGTATTTTCCTCTATAATTATCCCTAGAGGCAGTGAGAACATTAAAAGGAAGCCATTAAATCTAAGTCAATTTCTATACTTTGCTTGGTGAACATGAATGTTATATTCACAGAATCAAGAATAATCCAAACTTTTTGAGTTAATAATAAGGTGGAATTATTCAGCATCGTCGAAGTTGTAACTGTGAACCATTTCTACATCCTTGTTCAGGTACTGCTTGGTGTGCATCACTGCAGGAAAGAGCTTTAAATTTTTCTTGAAGGGGTAAAGCTTAAATAACCAGGAAAGATGAACTGCATCTGGAGAAGTTGCAGTGGAGAGATACTAGAAAGCATCAGGGACAATAAGCCCTTCAGAGAAAAAAACTAGCAGAGAAAAACAATTGAGAAGGGTTTGTCTGGCCCAGTAAAACAAAGACAGAGAGGGATTTTATTGTAATTACTGGCTAAAAATATAAAAGGAGCTAGGAGGCTTGTAGGGGGAGAAGAGGTACCTGAGCAAAGGGACAGAAAAATAAATGTTAAAGTATATTTTTAACCATTCAAGTACTTAAGTTTTTAACCATTTGCAGTAAAGTAGCTGTGAAAAGTGAATTATTTTTGAGCTGGACCATGGCTAATTTAATATAGAGTATTGTATGTAACACAGTTGCTTGCAATAGCTGCTGGACCAACATTTCTGTAGACTGTGTCTACAAAATCCTTATAGCTAATAATGAGAAAAGATGTGGAGTTGAATGAAGACACACCTGAGGAGTCAGGTAGGATGCTAACAGCCAGCTACTTCTCTGTTGTAATCAAGTATTTCCCATTTAGACCTTTCCTTAGATGACTGCCATGGAAAAAAAAAAAAAAAAAAAAAAACAAAAGAAAAAGGATCCCTCACAGCATGGTAAACACAAATTAAGACCAAGAGCACCATAGTATTCTGCTGTAAAAATATCATAGTGTGCCAGTGCTGTTTTCCAGTAGCTTTAGTGCCACATTCATGGTGAAACAGTGTTTGTTTAATTTTTACCAGCCAGTTCTACTGTGTATCAACTCTTACGTGTGCATATGGTCAAGAGGAGAAAAACCCTAGAGTCTGAGTAGCCAAGAGGCAAAGAAAGCCAAAATGATCAAGCAAGAGGGTGCAAACTACTCACTTAGGCTACTGGCACATGCCAGGTGTTACCCTGTAATAAGTACTGAGTCTGGAAAGATGCTTTCTCATGGGAAAGGAGTTGCCTGCAAAGAAATGTTGGCAATAGCAGCTGAAGCATCTGTCAAATCATTTCCAGGAAGAAGACTAAAAAGACTCACAAAGATTATAGGTACATTTTTCCCAAGGGAAAAACTACACTAAAAAAACCTTTTTTTTTTTTTTAATGGTCTAAGAAATTATATTATAATTTTTGATAACCTAATTTCTTAAGGAAATGAAATGTAATAATATATATTGGGACTTGCTGAACCTGGCAGCCCAACAAAGGCAAGCCTGTCACAACTCCTTGTCTCCATGCCCAGCTGACGGCTCCACGTAAGGCTGAGCATGATTCCCATTAGGCACACGCGCGCACACGCATGATATAAACATACAGACAAGCACATACACACATCTACTGATGGCTGGCCACACAGATCAACACAGACAGCATCCATACAAGTGCAAACAGCACCAATGGCCTCCTCAACTTAGCTGCCGGAAAAATAAATATATAATTAATACATAGTCTGCTGGAAACACAATACAGTGGAGAGGAAACAGTCTAGGAAGTTCCTGGAGTGTGTGGAAAATAACTTCCTGGCACAGCTGGTGAGAAGGTGCCCTGCTGGACCTGTTGTTTGTGAACAGAGAAGGACTTGTGGGTGATATGATGGTCGGGGGCTGTCTTGGGCATAGCAATCATGAAATTGTAAAGTTTTTGATTCTCAGAGAAGGAGGGGGGTCAGCAGAACCACCACCTTGGACTTCCAGAGGGCATACTGACCTGTTTAGGGGCCTGGTTGACAGAGCCCATTGGGGGGCCGTCCTGATGGGCCAAGGGGTCCAGCAAGGCTAGATATTCCTCAGGAAGGAAGTCTCAAAAGCACAGGAGCAGGCTGTCCCCGTGTTCCAAAAGACAAGCCCATAGGGAGGAAGACCAGCCTGGCTGAACTGAGAGCTTTGGCTGGAATTTGGGGAAAAAAGGAGAGTTTATGACCTTTGGAAGAAGGGGCGGGCAACTTGGGAGGTCTACAAGGATGTTGTGAGCTTATGCAGAGGGAGAATGCAAAGGGTCAAAGCCAAACCAGATCTTAGTCCGGCTACTGCCATAAAAGACAATAAAAAAAAATGTTTCTATACATATATTTACAATAAAAGGAGGGGCTAAGGAGAATCGTCATCCTTTATTGGATGTGTAAGGGAACAGTGACATAGGATCACAAAAAGGCTGAGGCATTTCATGACTTCTTTGCCTCAGTCTTTAATGGTAAGACCACTTCCTTTTTTCTTTCTTTCTTTCTTTCTTTCTT
>JAVJGJ010000057.1:10532736-10552140 GCA_035590215.1 Microhierax caerulescens
GGGGCCAGTTCTGTTTGTTATCTGTATCAGTGATCTGGACAAGGGGGTTGGGTGCACCCTTAGTAAGTTTGCAGATGTCAAATTGAGGGGGGAGTGTTGATCTGCTTGAGGGCAGGAAGGCTCTGCAGAGGAATCTGGACAGGCTGGACTGATGAGCCAAAGCCACTTGTATGAGGTTCAACAAGGGGAAGTGCCGGGTCCTGCACTTGGGTCACAGCAACCCCATACAACGCTACAGGCTTGGGGAAGGGTGGCAGGAAAGCTGCCTGGTGGAAAAGGAGCTGGGAGTACTGGTTGATGGCTGACATGTCATGAGCCAGCAGTGTGCCCAGGTGGCCGAGAAGGCCAACAGCATCCTGGCTTGTGTCAGAAATAGCGTGGCAGCAGGACCAGGACAGTGATCTTCCCCCTGTACTGGGCACTGGTGAGGCCACACCTCGAATCCTGTGTTCAGTTTTGGGCCCCACACATGAAAGACCCTGAGGTACTGCAGTGTGTCCAGAGAAGGGCAGCAAAGCTGGTGAAGGGTCGGGAGCACAAGTTTTATGAGGAGCAGCTGAGGGAACTGGGGGTGTTCAGTTGGGAGAGGAGTAGCCTCAGGGTGGACCTTATGGCTCAGTACAGCTCCCTGAAAGCTGGCTGTAATCAGGTTGGGGTAGTTTTTTTTCTCCCAGATAACAAGTGACAGAATAAAAGGAAATGGCCTCAAGTTACACCAGGGGAGGTTTAGATTGGGTATTAGGAAAAAATTTTTCGCTGAAAGGGTGGTCAAGCATTGGAACAGGCTGCCCAGGGAGGTGGTGGAATCACCGTCTCTGGAGGTATTTAAAAAATGCGTAGACATGGTGCTCTAGGGACATGGTTTAGTGATGGACCTGGCAGTCCTGGGTTAACAATTGGACTTGATCTCAAAGGTCTTTTCCAACTTAAATGATTCTATGATTCTAGGAAAACCAATACCAATGAAACTAAACAGTCTTTGTTGAAGTAATAATTTCAAAACCTACTGGAATACCTCCACAACCAGAGTAATTAGTAGAACCACAGAATCCATGATCCCTGTACTTGTGCATGTAAAATAAGACAAACTTTATCTAATGCAATAAAAGCTAGTTAAACAAATAAACAACTCTTTTGCACCACTTTTCAAAAGATAAAGGATAGGAACATCCACTGACAGAACAATTTTCACTAAATTAGTTGTATTTCTGAGGTGGTTTTGCAGGAAAGTACATCTTTAAAATGTGCATCTGGAAAACAGACTTTTGTTATTCTATTAGATATTAAAATACAATGGCCTGATACAGATACTGGTTTTATAGCTTATTATAATCTTGTCACCCACATGCTGATCTATGTCACATACATAGCAAAATAACCCCCTCCTCCAAAAAAATTAACAACTCTTTTTCATCTTGATTCAACTAAATTGTCAGTCCAAATGGAATACATTAATGTGGCGTATTGAGAGAAATATCCACAATTAAAGATCTCTTAAAACCTATTTTTAGCTTTAAGTTTCATGCTTTAACAGAACTTCTTGTATGTTTTTTTTCCAGTGGCTTGTTTCTCTTTTCCAACTATGCCTGTGGGACTAAGAATGTACTATGTTTCACTGTTAGAGTTGCTTTTCTTTCTTCCCAGGATATTACTTACAACGTTCCTACTATTAATTTGTGTTCTTCAAGTTTCATTTCAATTTCTGATTGTTAGCAATGAAGGTGAAAACTAGTGTTCAAAACAGGTTATTCTGTATCGTATTCCTGAAAGGCTCTTGCAAAACTTTTCCATCACTGTTAGTAGTTGCTGTCTCATTTAAGATACCAGAACATGCCACATAACCTTCCTCTGTGTAATGCCTTTGTACTTGTTTAAGTAAAATGGTCAAGAAAATCAAATTAAAGCCATCTGCCATTCTGCTACTGATCCAAAGATCCTGTTCTCAGCTGTCTCTCCTCCTCTCACCGCATGTGACGTACTATTGCTTGGAAGGCACCCAGGCAGCACCCTATTGTGATGCTTGCAGGGAGAAAGAGCCATCTGCAAGACAGACTGGAAATAGTAGGTCTGTGGATTTTAGCGAGGTGAATGAGAAGGGATGCGCTAGAAAAAAACTGGCATAAGGAATGCAAACCATGCAGTTTTGTTTATTTTGATGTATAATTCCGAGGCAGAGGGGAAACAGTAGAATTAGAAGTCAGAAAATTTAAAACCGATATGCAGGAAAGGATATTTCAGCCAAAGTCCAATTCAGCTACCTTTTATCTGTATCTATTTTGCACAGCTAAAAGGAGCAAAAACCAGTAACAAAATACTACATTCTCTTCATGTTAGAACATATATACACCAGAAACAGCTAACTTGAGTGAAAATGTATCAGACTTTAAAGCTTACTGAGACAGTTATTAACAGAATCGTTCAATCTTTAAAATACAAGTGTATACATATTTAAAAATATATATTGCACAGTTTAAAGTTACTATGAAGGGAGAAGTCTAAATCTAATATAACCTTTGAAGTCACTTGTTTCTGGACATAAAATGTTCAGAATAATAAATAGTCAGGATAATAATCAGTCAAAATAATGATATTTTGCATTCAGTGGTGTGCATATAAGTGGGAATACTGTGAGGAAACAGATTAGGCCGCATTCACTTTAAAGGTATTTTAAAAGATTGAAAATTATGATTTTAAGCAATGGTAAAAAAAAAAATCACTCGCTCTTGAGTGCAATTGAGATAAAAAGTAGTCTGCCATAAACTTTAAGAGGCCATCCAGTCCATTCCCCTACCCCAGGCAGGGTTACATATAAGCAAACTTCAGTCTCATAACTCACCTGGCAAATGTTTATCTAAATTGTTCTTTAAAAATCTAGTGAAAGACTCCACAGCTTCCTGAAGCAAGCTAATCCAGCACTTCACTATCTTACCATTAAAAAGCTTTTTTTGCCCATGCCCAACCTTATTCTGTTGAGGCAATTCAAACACATCATGTCTTGTCCTGTTCATAGTGGCTATTATCATGTCTCTCCACATTCTTCCCTTCCCTAGACTAAACAAACCCAACTCTTTTGGTCTTTTCTCACAAGTGGTGTTTTCTGGACCTCTATTAATTATTGTTGTTCGTTCACCTCTGGATTCTTGCCAATTAGTACAGACATTTCTCGAACTGTAATCCACCTTTAGGTGGACACAGTATCCCAGATGAGGCTTTATTCACCATATATATTTATATATATATATATATTATATTTATATATATATGGTGAAGAAGTATTACTCTCCATACTGTATACAGCACACCCCCCCATTTATATAGCCTGTATGAGGATTCCTTTTTAGCAGCAGGATAAATCTGCTGACTCACATGCAAATTGCTTTTTGCAGATCTGCCACCTACTCAAGTGTTCCCCACCTTGTATTTGTCCCCATGGTGTTTCTGTCAAAGTACAGCACTTATCTTTCCTCATATTTTTCTTCACATCAGGGCATTTCTTTGAATTCTTGCATTAAAAAAAGGAGCACTTTCTGTGTTCAAAAGATGAGATGCTTCAGTCCAGAAGAGGAATTGTACGTAGGTTTATAGTGATAGAAACACAGGGGAAAAAAATGTTGCTGTATATAAGATTAGATGCTGTTTCACTACTCCACAATTATCACTAACACAGTCTCTAATCTCTTATTATGAATGATGACAGTAAAGTGGCCTCTGGCATAAATTACTCCATTCTGGCCACCTATGAAAAGGAATCAATAACTTCTTATTTATCATTCATAAATAAAAAGAAAAAAGTATGATCATCAAGCAAATGAATGAATAGATGGACTTCAGAGAAAGGTGAATGGGTGAGTGGGATTTCCCATGTTGTCTCCAAAATTCGGAGAAATAACTCAGTTTTCTTCAATTTCTGTTAAGTTTTTAGAGTAGAAGATTTCATTCTCTTCAAGTAAAAGCATGAGAAAAAGTCCGTAACTACAAAGAAATACTTCAGTCACAAGTCATCTTCTTTCCTAGGAACATGAATTGTTCCATGATCAGCAGAGTGCCTGAAGTCTGGTGCCCTGGAGCTCCAGGTTTTGTGGTTGAGCTCTCCTCTGAATAACAAATTCTGGCCAAACTTTTTTTCCCTGACTAGAGCACTAACACTGCCTTGCCACTCTGTTGCCACTCTGGTTTCTGGTATTACATTTAAGCTTCTCTCCAAGTTTTCTATCACTAAAAAACGGTTTGGACCTTCTGTCCCAACTACCAATATATTGAAATTTGCTGTCTCGTGTCTGAAAACTGAAGTTATCTGTCAGTCTAGCTGAAATTGGAAAAGGTTATCAAGGTTATGAATAAAGAGGACAGTAACAGACATCAAACTTAGTTGTTACACGAGTCATATTTCCATAGGAAATCAAACTGAAGCCTGCTGCTGTCTGTGTGCTACCACATGTCTTCCTACAAAATACAAACTGCTTTGTTCAGGCTTTCTAGAAATAAATGGGACCAAAAAGAAGGTCTTGCTATAAAATAAACTTTTTGAGGATCTGGGTGTGAGATGAAACCAATAAAAAGGTTCCTGTTGGCCAGAGAGAGTTTGGGTAAAAGTTGTATAAGCACTGAAGCAACGGGTAAAATGAAAACTGAAATTTCATGCTTAATTGCAGCTGGCATCAGTGAAATCCCCCCTCCTAATTCACTCTGCAGCAACAGCAAAGACATTATAGTGACATTATCATTTAAATACCAGTGATAACACATAAGGACAGACACATTAGAATTCGAGCTGGGCAGAGCTTTTAGGTTTTACATTTTAAATAATTTACACATTTCTGTTACTTTCCCATCCTCATTTAGAGGCATTGGGAACTCTCAGGTGTCAAAAGCGAACTGTGGAAAAACTGTGGAAAACACTATAAAAATTTATGAGATCTCAGCCTAGATGTTTTCTATGGTCATGTATCTGAAAAGTGAAGCAATAGCCTGCTTGTCAATGTTCAGTTCTGGTGTGTTTTCTTTTTCAGAAAGTAAACAAAATCCTGTTCTCCTCTCCTTCCAAACCAAAGTACTGACAGGGTCATAATTACACGTATTTCCACTTAAACATTTATTTCTGAGGAAAAATATTTGTGTAAACACACACAGAGAGAAAATAAACTAGCAAAAGTATCTCTGATCTGTTTTGAACTTGATCATTAAATTGATAATTTTTCCTACCTTCTTGCTTTTCCAAGGTCCCTTCTGTCTTTCCTTCGGAAATTCCTTGCATTGTTTCAACAGCAGTTCCTAGTTCATTAATTCAGACTTAGGCATCCAGTTCTTTTAAACGGGGTTCCCTCAAACATTTTCTAGTCATGCAAGTAACCTTCTTCTCAAATAGTATTTTTTTTTCTCTCAAAAGCAAACCCACCAGTATTATATTTCCCTATCAGAGAACAAATATATGAATTACAAATTCTTCCTTCTTCCCCCCCCCCCAACAGCCCATTGATTTCATGCACACTTTCCCAGAAAATCCAGCAGCTTCACATTCTCCCTGCCCCCAAATCCATCAGGTTTCCCATTCCCACAGTCTACTCCAGCCCCTCTGAACACACCATGCTTCCTATTCCCAAGGACTCAATAAACAGCCCAGAAGCGAGGTGCCTTCTCTGGCAGCTCTTCTGTACAACCGCACCAAGGTGCCAGTGGCAGCAGATGGGCTGCCTTGCGACCCTCTGCTAACAGCACACTGTGTCAAACCAGCCTCCCGTGGGGCTCTGCTTTGTGGCTGGTTGGCAGGCTGGGAAGTGGGAGAATCTGACCTCCCTCACTTCTGTACACTAGGCAGGAAAAAAAAAAAGCCTTCCCCTCCCGCGCTTTGTTTCAGAGAGAGACAGGCTTAAGACCTTCACATTGTGCAGACAACAGCCCCATCCTCCTTTACTGAGCTGGAGAAGGTAAATGCTTCCCACTGCTGCATCACCTGCCTTCCCGTGGCCCGTCAGAAAGGTGTTTACTGCTGTACCCACCTGCCTCTCTTGCTTATGCACCAGAGAAAAAGGGCAGATCGCTGTTCCCTTGCCTCAGCGATGAGCATGGGGTGTGTGTGTGCATGCGTGTGTGTTAAAGCTCCTCAAACCTTTTGGAAATACTCTGTGAACATAATAGTAATTTCTATCATGATACCTTGACTGCAATTAATTAGCGAATTTCCAAGTATTCTATTTCTTCACATTTTTTGCTTGTTGGATTGATTAGGCTCAGCCCTTTAAACATTTACAAATGTTTTTACGTTACTAATGTTATTAGATAGAAATCAGTTCAGGGAAGTTCCCGCAAGTCAAAGAGAAAAGGTGTTAGGAAATTTGACTGCAAAAATCCAAGGTTATTATGATGACAAAGAAGCTCTTTCCTTTACCTGCATGGCAGAAACAAAATTAAGATCATAATTTGCAAAGTTACTTTGGGAAAAAATGTCCACATGCTTTCTTTTAATACTCTTTCAAGGTAACTAAATTACAGTTTGATCACCTAAACATGGCAAATGGAATGCCATAATAAACTCAGAGTGGTTTATTCTGTTAATAAATATAACCTAATTATAATTTTCATCACAATAATATTAAATACCTGCAACATGAAAAATCATTTTACTTACAGTAATATCCTAAAATAAAAATAACTGATTTATCACAATAACTGATATACTACAAATAGCAATTTGATTTTTTTCTTTCTCTGCTTTGGAAACACACTCCAGTTCTAAGAAACTGACAGACCATAAACCAGTTACAAGCTAATCCTTGTGGACTGAAAACTCCCAAGATTTCTTATTCCCCTCCCCCATGTCAAGAATTAAAGACTTCCTCTTTCACACGACAAATCTCCTTTTCCCACATATTTGCTGTCAGAGACATTTCACTTGGTCTTTTACCTTACAAACCCAAATTCTTTCAGTTTTTTTTGATTGAAATCCACATGTGCAGTCAATAGGGGTAGTAAGCATGCACATACTCCTCCTTCTCCTGTCCTCTTCTTTCAAGGCACCCAGCTCTCCAATGTTCAGAGGTAGCTGGTTCCTTTCCTTGCATCCAGTACCACACAGAAGACAACTAACAGCCTTGTATTTGTAAGTTCGTATATACCTTGCATGTGTATAGGAAAAATGCTGTGATTCCTGTTCAGGTTGCCCATCCAGTCCATCTTCCTCCACAGACCATTTACCTCTATTGCTTCCTTGCTGCTATCCCACGGGAGAGCAAGCAGCAAAGAGGTGAGTTGCTGGGGCAACACAGATGTGAAAAAAATGTGGGGTGGGGGGTGTTTTGCCCTGATGGAGGAAGCACAGGAAAACCAACATTATCCTTAGTTTTACATTACTTCATAGCTGCTAGAAACCGCCTTGGTTCCTCCGTTGACACCTCCTCACATCAGCGAGGCTTAAAACTGTAGCAGCCCACCTTCCACATGAAATCCATCTGCAAACACTAGTGTTTCTGCATGAACGTAGCTCAACTGTTTATTTATAATGGTTTCATCCTTTTCCCTCGGAAAATATGTTCGTGTGTTACCACTACCACTGCACATTCATAATTCTCCAACTGCAACCTTTAAGAATCTGATTATGTACAGATCTGTGTAGCTGCATTATATGTGGATTCAATACTCCCCTATAAAGTTGATCACGGTGTTCATGATGGGTTTGCAAAAGTTTCTGTCAAATTAATGCTACCCTGACTTTTATGGTGTGAAATGTACAGAAATTATTTGTTCCATTACCCACCTCTGTTACCTTTGGTGGGATGAAGCTGGATAGAAGTTGAAAGCTTGCTCCTTCTGCAGCTTACCTAAAGAGAGAGAGAAAAGTCCTTCCAAAGCAGCTTTCTGAATGGGAGTCACGAGAAATGTTAAAAAGCATGTCACAGGTGTCACCTCAGGTAGGAGATGTTACCCTACCTGATTTTAAATGCCAATCCTAATGTGGAACCAGCCTTGCCTTGAGGCTTTTTTCTGGGCTGCTACTTACCTCTTCAGTAACACTTCTGAGGAGGCTTGACCTGGTGTTGAGACTGCACTTCTTTCAGAATGGGTTGTCATGTCCAAGGTAACAATCTTACAGCAAGGATTTTGCTGTAAGAAACTGTTTCGTGTCCGGCTTTCTGCATCAAGACCCTCACAGCCAGCAGCTTTAGAGCACCTCAAACCTTCTGGCTGCTCTGCCACACCAGGGCTGCTCCGTGGATGTGTCCTGCTACGTGAAAAACATGCTCTATGAACTGTGAGTGAAACTCACTCGCTGTAATGTGAACATGTTGGCAGTGAAAAATCTTCAGTTGCTCTTTCTAAAGCTCTATGGCTGTGCCAGAGCAGGAGCCCTAGGATGGACCACACAGTTTAATCTGTCATTGAAATGTTTGGGTTTAGCCCAGTTGTTTCTTATTAGAAATCACTTTCATTTCTTCTTGTCATTCATCAGCACTTTTGTTTGAACACTGTTTAATAGTACACTATGACCATCAATTTAAGACATTGGCCTTTTTGCTATTAAAAAAAAAAAATAAATTCCTTTGTTGAAATAAATGGTGTGATGTCTGAATCCTGAGGATACATTTTTAAAAGGACCATTTTGTTTTTCTATTTTTATGTGCCATAAATGCATGAACCTTGATTTACAGCATGCATATTCATGCATCTGCGTAAGTAAACAGAATCAAACACCAAACTACAGACATCTACAGTGCGTGTTTAATGATAAGTGTACTCCCCAGCACAGTCCTGGCTCAGGCCAGCTCTCCCTGGTGTGGTTCAGGGAAGGTCAGAGCCCCAAACCTGCATCCAACAGGCGGTTCGGGTGCAGCCAGCCTGTGTCAGGGAGGTGGGAAGTTCGGGCACGTGGACACAGAGCCATGGCACGCGGACTGTGAGCCCAGTCTGGGGCACCAGCCTGAGGCTGTTTTGTTTAGTAGTTCAGAAATCTACATGCCCTGCACTGTGTTTTTGTATTTCTCCTGTGAATAATACTATATTGAAATAGATAGCTTTGACTAAAGTACCAATTAAAAAAAAATGTAAGTTATTCCTGTTTTCCTACTCTGTTCTTCTGGCAAATAGTACATTAGAAAGGAGCAAGAACTTATGAAAATATCATTTTTCCATTTGGGGGTGAACAGCTGGCAAGGAAAACTGTTACTAGCATTAAAAACAGAAAAGTTTTTTTTCTTTTAATACTAGCATTAAAAATAAAAAATGGTCAAATAAAAGTAATCTAGTTATTCAATTGTTTTTTCAAATTAAAAAAAAATAATCCCTTAACAACAGGCTGTTGTATGCAAATTATAATGCAGGACAGATACTAATTATTGATGATTTTTTCCCCACTACTTGTTTTTACTCTAGTTATTCCAATACTGAATGGAATCCAAGACCATGCAGTTAATGTTCAATTGATTACATTCTTCCTCTGCTCACTTCTAAAGATATTTTTTTGCAAGAGGCTTTAGCAACGTCATCAATCCACCACATTTTCGGAGAATGTGGGCCGAGTTCTGCACCGATTTACACACTGCAGAGCATGGGGTCCATTCCTATCAGCCAGGTTACACAAGATCTCATGGAGAAAAATTTAGAACCAGTATATTCTTACTGCATGCTATCTGTTAGAATTCTTAATGTCCAAAAGAGAATATTCTTTCCTCTAGAACAGTTTTATCTAACTAGATAAGTAAGTTTTACCTTCAGATTTTCTATAAAGAATTTTCTTTCTTGTGTACAATATAAAAGCATTAGAGAATCAATTTTAGTATTGAGCAATATTTCTGATGTGGAGTTTTTTGTTTGGTTGGGTTTTGGTTTTTTTGAAAAAGCACTTTAGACAAAAGCTTCTGAATACAAGACATGACCACATGCTCGGCATTTTCTGCTTTGGAGAAATAATACCCCTGAGTCAAATTGTGTGGGTGGCAGGAAAGTCCTTTGGAAATGTGGTAATGGCAATTTGTGAGGGCCAGGCTTTCTTTGTTCTCCAGCTTTGTCGCTTGGTCTAATAAAAACATTATCTGTCCCTGCAAGGTTTTCTGCACCTAAAGTACCAAGATCACTATAAAAGCAGAGCTGATATACACTGCACACTTTAAGTAAAGACTGTCATTGGTGAATCAATATGATGGCTGAGATAAGAACAATTTAGACTTAAGTGAAATCATCCAGTGTCTAAATTTTTGAACCACTAATGGCTTTGAAATAAAAAAGTCAGCTAGTCCTACAAATACATCAGGCAGTGGTCAGAATTTCTACTCCTGGTTTTGATAGGAAACAAATCTAGCAGTATTCTTGGAGATGCAGAAGGCACTTTATCATCAGGAGAAACAGGGTACTAGGGTGATAAGGAACTACCCATAAACACATGAAGAATGCATCAAGGACTGAGTCAGCTTTTGTTATCATACCTACTTGTATGAGCTTTTATGGCTTTACTTGAAGATTTCCCATGATACCAACTTACATTGCAATGTGTGATGAGTTTAAGTTTTCAGGCTTCATCTGGAAAAGAGTTAAATTCTAGGATGTCAGATAAAGTTCTCTACCAACATTGAAATTTTGAACTCCTCTGAGGATATTTTGTGTGTCATCAAAACCTGTATCAGCCTAAATCAGTGCATCAATGTTTACATGTAGGTATACATCAGGACCTCTTGTTATCACTAGAAACAAGAAAAATCTTTCAGATTTTCAGCCCCTGCCACATGCTAGGGAAGATAACTGTTTCCTGGATTGAAGTGTTACAACTGCCTTACTCAGTTTAGTTTACACTCCAGGCAAAAATGCTTTCATTTATCAATTAGCCATGATGTTTATTGCCTAAAAAAACCCCAACAAAACAAAACAAACAAACAAAAAAACCCAAACACCCAAACCGCAACCCAAACAAAAACCAGTATTAGAACAACGCCAGTAATTCAGGACTTTTTACTAGACAGGTAGGGCTTTATGAAATAAGTTTAAATTTCAGTAGGCATCCGTCTGGGATAACAGTGTTTGAGTATCCTTCAGATTCTACTTTTGATTTAGGTTTGGAGACTTCCCCCTTTTTAAAGAAAAACAGAGCAAGCCTGAGCCTTCTCTTAACCCTGTCCTAGATCTCCTTTTCCTCGCAGACACCCGCTGAAGTATATGAACACAGCAGTATATGCACTCCTGCGAGTTCTGAGATCAGTTTTTATATCTGCATTCACTGTGGCTTTCTTCTCAGTTTGTCTCAGTGCTTTATACGTAAATCAAAGGCTCATCTTTAAATACAATGACTGCTACCTTCAATACTGGTGTGTTGAATGACTGGTCAATACAGTGACTGGTCCCATAGGGGAACAGAGCACTGACTCTACCACCATTCCCTCCCTTCTTTTCCAATAAAAATCCATAGAGGAATAAAGTGAATAGTGCATGCACTCCTAAAACGTATCCCTTTCACTTTTATGTGGGCTGCCTGTTTTGTGGGATCTCCTCACTCACTACAGATCTGCCTGAAAATCAAGAAGCATTAAGCATGGTGAAAACAAACTGGTTGGCTGCTGGTGCCTGTCCTCCTCCTCCAGCATTTCCCTACCTTCTGCTTCATGCTTGTGGCACATGTCTGCCATTTACTGCTTTGTTGGGATTATGTTTTCTCAACCATGTATCTCAAGCATCAATTGCACATGCCAGATTCCTAAAGGTGCTTGATCCGATAATGTATATCCACTTCATGTGTTGCTCTCTAAGTGATATATATCTTCACTGGTTCAGGTCTCGAAAGTGAGCCAAGTATCCTACAGAAATCCAGGCCTTACTCCAATTGTTGTCAAATTAGTAAGGACTTATCTGGATGAGGATCAGGCCACTTTTGCAAACTTGTGCCTAGATTCAGAAGATTACAATCTAAAAGTATAATTCAGAAAAGATTTAAAACCATGTTTCATTTTACGCGTGTAGGCAGTCTCAAAGAAATCAATGGGTTTGTTCATGTAGATAAAGTTAAATGCACCCATAAATCTCTCTGAAGCTATGACCCAAGGGTCCAGTCTTGCATTTATTTTCAATATGGATTTTAGTACTAGAGACAATTTCATTGATGACTTAAATATGCTCATACATAGTAGTATGTCATATTCATGGCTGCAGGTATCTGGATGATCGGGTCCTTAGATAATATGTGGAGTGGCTGAAATAAGATAATTCCTTTTTTTCAGTCTGCTCACTTTTAGTATTGTAGCATCAACCAGCCTTAAATACTTATTTTTCCTTGCATTTTAACTCTGAAAAGACAGAAAATATTCCTTAATACTAAATTAATCCATTTCCTCAGTCTTTATCAGGAGACCTGATTCCACTGCCCATGGTTCTTAACTTTAGTTTATAATTAGAGTATTAGGGATAAATTGGTCTCCCCCTTACCCATGTTTGTTTTAGGATATTTAACAAATATGATTTACCCTCATATAACTGCTTTATTTTTGACCCTTTGACACTCCTTGATGTATATTCAAGCATCTTCAATTAAATATAACTGGGCTAAACAGAGGGCTGAATACCTATTTTTACAGCTGTATCATTATTTCTTCTCTAAGGACTTCAAGTTGTATTTGCTACTATTCATCACTTCTCATGAAATATACATTAGAAAAAATCTTTTTTATACTTACTGTGGATCTCCTGAAGTTTACACTCATCCGGATTAATTTTTTAAAATTTCCACTAAGTTATTTCCTACCTATCTTCAAAGAATTAACTGGGTTATGATCACCCACCTTTGAAGGACTGTTCTTTGAAAATTTTATGTCTTCAACACTCTAATTCTGTACACATGAAAGATAATTTTTGCTAATGAGCTTCTTCGTTAATAGTGATTCTCCACTCTGCCATAGAGCTCTACAGACTTCAGTAACATTACACTGATATGGAAACATTGTAAAAGTAGAGGAAAAAAACACATCAGTTTAAATCATATGGTTTGGAACCATGATTCTGGTTTTCCTTCATGAGTTCCACAAAAAAATTAAATGTATTAACTGAGAGCAGCAGAATTATATTGGTCCAATACCTGTAAAAGATCAGAATCAATCCTTGCATAATATGATCAGATAGATTGAATCTGGAAAAAATGCAATCTTTCAAATTTACAATTATCCACCAATTACTTTACATTTCTCTGAAAAACAGGTAGCAGCTGTAACCTGAATTTAACCAGTTTAATAGACCCCTATATGTGTTTGGACATATAGTGTCCACAATGCTTTAATGCAATGACATATTCTATTCTCAGCAAAGATTGACTTTGGTAACATTACTCATCACTTTTAGCTAATCCTTCCATCTATCAGCCACATTCTGGGTTTACTCAAGCAAGGAGGTTTCTAGCTGTTCTCTCCTGTGAAGGCTGTGCTTGCACTGCATATGCTGTATTGCAACAATTTGGGCTTGTTGCACAAGAACGTTGTTTTAATGTGTTCTAAAATCAGCCCACAGGCTTGCCTTTTCCTGATACCTCCTACTTACATGCAAGTGGATGACAACTGACCTGCAGCAATGGTTTCCTGAGGCACAGACTCCAATATAAAACAAAACTCCCCGGATGGTCTACTGCCTTCCTTGCTGCTTGTCTTGGCTCACCGGGGGCTCAGCCAAGCGGCTGTGCCATTCTCAGTCTGTTCCAGCTTTCCAGCATTTGTTTCAGCTGCCACAGAGTCCACGTGTACTTCAGGAGAAGCCATGATAAAACAGTGCAAGTTTGGATGATAAAAGCCAAGAAGAAACAAGCTGGAAACAGCACTGACAGCAAGTTTATGTGGTGTGTTCCCAGCCAGACCAGTGCCATGGTAGCGGGATGGTTTGAGGAGATGTGCTGTGTTCACTGGTTCCAGGCCATAAGCAAAACCCTTAGGCTGAACATGCCACATGGAGTAGCGATCTACACCCATCCTGGACTCTATGTAGATGCATTGCTAGAGGTTTCCCCTTTAGATTGGAGGCATCTAAACAGATGGACCCTGACCCACCTGTTCTGCAGGGCAGAAAGACCCTCTTTCCCTGTGGAGTCAGTGGACAGGAATGGTCACAGTACCTGGGTTAGGAATGGACAGCGGGCAGGCTGGGTGCCGTGCCTACCTGTCTTCAGTGGCTGTGCCAAGACTCGGGGCAGTTCATGGCCTCCTCCCCTGCAGGCCACCCCTGCTGCCCCCGGGTACAGACACCCTGCCTGATGTGGGACCCAATGCCCACCTTATACACATCTCAGAGTAGCTTTGCTTCAGTGAGCTCTAGCCTGGTCCCATGGGCTGGATTTCTATCTGGTATGCATTGTGTGTGCTCCTGGACTTCTCCTTCCAAGCTAATTTTATCCAAAGGGAAGGCACTTCATGTGCTCAGAGAAAATCCCATGATACAAACCACAGCATGGTATTAAACTCACTGAGGCCAAGCATCTCTGGTACTATTTACCATAATCTGACTAAGGGAAAGGGCAGGTGCACCTAGAAATCAGAAAATGCCTGTCACTCTATTGAATGTTTTAGATGCCTTAATTATTGTTAGTTGTTAAGAATAGTATTCCTTTCTGATTTAAAAAAAAAAAAAGAAATACAAGAAAAACAAGAGAGAAATGGAGCAAATTGATCAGTGACAAAAGCCCCAACCCTTTATAAATGCACAATTGAATCTGCTTGGCAGTTCAAATTGCACAGTTCAGCAAAACTTCAGCCCACAAAAGCTAGGAAGCTAAGACTGATGTCACAGCTGCAATTTTGCTGGTCCCAAACTTTCTCCTAAAATGCCCAGATACATGTAACTCTCTCTCAGACTTGGTATTGACCAGACAGTTGGGCGTATGGCCACAAAGAAGGGACCTAGTATGCAGCACCCTCACTGTGCTAAAGCAAAACTGGTGTTTGAAAGAAATGTGCTACGCTTTGAGCACATGCTCAAATAAGAGCTCCTTACCTGCTCCGGTTTAGCACCCTTTCATGCAGCTTTCCATCTTTGCTTCCTCCCACCTGACAATATTCCTGGTAAAATAACCCCAGGCATCACTACTGAAATGGACACCAATTTAGCATTAAAACACAGTAAACTGAACCTCTTGAAGTACCCATGCACCTGGTGCTTTTCATTCAGTAGCAGTGAGGGGCTGCTAGACGTGATCCCAAATAACCTTCACTCACAATTCAAACACTGTCAGAGTTTTGCAGCTAATGCTTCCCTTCACCATCTACACTTTACACAGTGAATGCAACTGGATTATATATAGGTACTTTTTAGTAGGAATTGATAGCTTCTAGGTTGGAAGAACAGTTACGGTTCATGGAACAGTTCATAGATATAACATTGCACTCCCTTGTATTCAGAAAGCCTACTTTGAATTAATATAGCTGTTAGGTCCTTAAATTAGTATGAAAGGAAGGAAGGATTAGGTGTTTCTCTGCTTCTTAGGAGAAAAACAGACTTATTGAAGAGACACTGGATTTTAGGAGAAGACACCATGATTGTGGAGAAGTTGCCTTTATGCTTGGTTCTGCTGTGGTGTTTTTGTAGTTAGCATCATTTACCTTCAGGGTCACCACAGCCCATCTTCTGCCTGTTTGTTATGTCTGCTGCTGACAAGAAGATATAATTTCCATCCCTAACAATCAGTTCATGGTTCAAAATTTCTTTCAGAATCTCAGTGAAGTAATAACCTGATGAAACAAAATCTCTGAAAACTGTCAAGTAAGAAAGAGTCCAGTGTTTCACTAGGTTAATGTCAAGTGCTTATTTCCCAAAATAGTCAGTAGAATCACATTAAGAACTGAATTCATCTCACATAACTTCAGACATACAGGTATGGCACTTAGGGCACACTGGCTGCCAAGACTTGTTCTGCAGCTGATGGAGAGGATATCTAAAGAGGCAGCTTATCCCATTTTCCTGGGATGAATGAATACGTTCCTGGAGGTGTGGCTGCTTTAACTACAAGGGGTGCCTAAATATCTATAATTGACTGGATACCTGTAAGGCACCAGTGTGAAATACTGCACAATGTACAGCAGGGAGACTTAAAAAACTTATAAAATGAAACATAGCTAGAAGATGAAACCCCCAAATTTTGACGTTAGAAAGGAACAGGAAAATTGAAGGTTTTTTTCTAGATCTGAAATGCCATGGACGTGCTTATTTTTTTTTTTTAAAAAAAATAAACACTGCATCTTGTTCAGTCAGGTTGCCAGAAATGTTTTTCACAACATTTTTTGGCTAATTCTAGTTATAGCCATGTGTGCTGGGTCGACAAAAATCTCTGTTCCTTTGATGCTCAGCATTTGAAGAGTGCCTAGTCCCAGGAGGGCTATTGTTCAGCAAAGTTTCTAGGGCACTCTGGTCAGCCAGACAACGATAACTAATTTACAAGCTGTGGACTTACAAATTTTATAAGTTCCATGAGAACAAGGTTTACAACATGCAGAAGCTTGCAAACACTGAAGAAACCACTCCCTATGCTCTGTGCAGACTATCTTGTGATTTATTTTTACTGCTAAAATGTTACATACTGGACTTCTTAAGCTCTTAAGGACACATTATTATATCCATATTATTTTCATTTTCTCTTTCTTTCCAAGTGTCTAATAATATTTGGTGTTCCACAGCAGGATGCAATTTTTACTTTTTAATTTGCCAATAAATTTCAGAAAGCGTCTTCCATTTGTCAGGGAAAATTTCTATAGCTTAAAAATACTACTGAAGTTTTATGTCATTGCTTCTTATTTTTGGATGCTGTAATGAGCCAGGAAGTCAGATGACTAGAAATTTCAGAAAAAAAGCTCACATTATACAAAGTTTTCTGACTCACTGTCTTACTAGACTCTACCTGAGGTTTAATCTGGTATGCTTCTGTTTGTCAGGCCAGCTGCATAACTGTTTTAAACAACTATTTCATAAAACTATCTAACACAAATGTCCTATGAATCATTAACAATGCTGTTTGCAAGATCACTTTCAGCTTCCTCATGTTTTGTTCCAGTAAATTTCCACTTAAATACAAGCCACAACTACATCCTTAAGTGGAAATTCATTACCCTTAAGCTGAGTGGAGATACCTGCAAACAGAGCTTAGCTGGTGCACTTGTTAACTGCTAACGTTTAACAGGTTCTGACAACATGTTCAGCCAAGTGCAAGACAGAACTGAAGACAGTGCTTTGACTCTTAGTGATTAACAGAAGTGTCAGCAGTAGCATGTCCATTCAGACAGCTAGGGACAGAACCTGGAGTGATGAGCACCTGTGGACTTCATTCAGATACTGATTCTGCAGGTGACGGGATCCTGCCAGAAGTGCGGGCAATAAACCCCTTATCGATCACTACTTTTGTGGGTACCTTTCTACAGATCCAAAATGTGAGCAACAGTGTGAGTAAACCTCTTTGATAGCACAGAGGAGGAACACTGGGGTAGGGGTGCAACAGGAACAGAGAAGTCTGTGGCTGTGTAGGAAGTGACCCATTGAATTACTGGTTCTGAGGTGGACACAGTCATGTTTTATAGATGCTTGGGATGCCAGCCATGATTGATGGCTACGCATGAACTGCAAAGAGAGTAAGCTATTTTTTTTTATATGTGTATATGTATTTATATATTATATATAATATAATATATATATTTATATATTTTATATTTATTTATATATATAATATTTATTTATATATATATATATTATATGTGAGCTTTTCATCTAAAATATTGATGGCTGAAGTCACAGCCATCACAGGTAGCTGCTATTGTGTTTTTGCCTACATTGATTCGTCTATCTTTTGCCTGAATCATACCATCCTTTCATTTTACCCTACCGGCTGCATTGTAACAGAACACCCAACTTCAACAAGCCCAGTAAGGGCTGAGTGCTCCCATTCTTAACCCTGAAGAAAGATCCTGAACACTGAAAAGAAGAGATGGTAAGAAGAGAAACTGGATATGGCAAGTAAAGGAAATTGTGTTGAGGCCGCAGCAATTCTATATTTTTGAAATGTTAACATGTTTTAACAGAGAACAAAGGACAGAACATAATGGCAGATAGCTTAGAGCGATGATGGGACTTTGCAATAGGCAAATTTTCTAGGCATTTCTGCAATTTCAATAAAACATTAAATACAAGGAAATCTGTAATTGGTTAAAAATACTTTCTCCCATTTATTTTTCTGAACTTGAAAAATCAGACAAAATTTAGACAATTTGAAAGTGTTACCAGCTCTCACCAGTACTGTTATTGATGTCCTTAGTATTTGTATTACAGCACTAGATAGGAGTTCAAATAATGGGCCAGACCACACTGTGTAAAAACCAGCCCTACCCTAGCCCTATTGTTTCTGTATAATACCAAAGAAAACATCAGTCAAGGAAAACAGGGTGCCACAAGGAAGCAGTGCAGCGATGCTGATTAGGGTAGCAAACAGATCAGCACGTTAACCACTAACATCCCTGTAAGCATCACAGAAAAGAAGAGGCTAAAAGGGGGATGTGAAGAAAAGTGGCAGTGTTTTGCTAGAGGTATCTCCACCAAAAGGGAGGAAAGTTTGAGTGAAGGGTTAGGGGTGACTGTCAGCCAAATTTGATTAATGATTTGTGGAGGCTGGCATAAAGGAGAGATCGAAGAGTCAGCACCTACAAGAAAATAAGAGTCTGAATTGGAGTAGGTCACAAAAGGCACTGAAAAAAATTAAATTGGCACTGTACTTAGAAAAACAGGAGAGGAAAACAAAGAAACGACATGCTGAAAGCATCTTTTGGGGATTGAGGAGCTCCAGAAAAGAGCAAAGCCAAGGTCTCCTACAACTCATTCTCCCCAAAACCCCAAGCAGCTTATTGCTATGAGACACGGGCTAAATAAATGACCCAACAGAGTATGTGCACATGCTGGTTAGCGCGATAAAAAGGGCTGTTTTGCCTTAACCAAATGCATTTACGGAGGGGAGCATTTGTTACTTCTGAGAGAAGTTCTGGGAAGGGTACTTGACAGCAACCATTTCTTCAAGCTGGATAGCACCTTCCAGGTGTTCCTAGCAGAACCAGACAGGTTGTGAGATGTTTTTTTCGTAACATCAAGGGGCAGAAAGGAGCACAGGCAACGTAACACTGTTGAAAGTTACGAAAAGTGCAAAAGCTCAGTTTGTCAGGTGGGCCAAACAGAGGGATAAGCTGCATCAGGAGACTTTACACGCGAGCACACCCACAGCTGCGGTTAGCTGAGGCCTTCCACCGGTCCAGAGACCACACCGCCAAGCCCGAGGAAAATGTGACACTCTGACTGGTCTTGGTGTCAGGATCCTGGATGGGTGGCTTCACACTGACATGTGCTTCCACTTTCACCACCACCATTGCTTCTACTCAGTGTCAGACACCTAGGTAATGATGTTCCCCCTGCCCACCCCCCACCCCCACCCCCCCC
>JAVJGJ010000057.1:10552240-10567179 GCA_035590215.1 Microhierax caerulescens
ACCCCCACCCCCCACCCCCCCTTCCCATATTGCTATCACCCAATATATCTTACTACTCTAGCTGGTTTCAAAGAGCCACTAAAGAAACCCACACACACTTCAACTTGTCTTCTGAGTAGAGCCTTCCTTCCTTCTAAGCTGTTAGAAAAGTTGACAGTCCCTCTAATTTTATGAGTCACTCCACAGTTGCAACATCATGAGGAAAGTGACAGGCAACACTTAGAAGAATCTCTCAAACTCAAAGGCCCTGACAATCCCTAGTAACCCAGAAAGAGTAAGATGAAAACAAAATTTGCAATATACCAAACCTCAGGGAGAAAAAAGATTAACCCTACACGATGGGATATTGTGTGTGGTCCTGCTGATTGTCCACAGCCACATAATGTTCACATTTTGCTACTTCACCTTCACCCTTCAACTGTCCATCTCCTTCTGTTGCTGCCAGGGAACCTTCTGAACAGCTTCCTCTACCCACCCTCTTTGGCATGCCATTTCGACTTTACTTTTCATTAAGGTCCTGAATATGCAGAACTGTTTTTACGTCCTGTGGAATTCAGTGGAATTTAAGGAGGTGTGATGCTTCAGCATGTTGGATTCATTAGGAATGAATAGAAAATGTATCAGAAAGAAGAACCTAAACCAAAGAGCTCTACTTTACTTCAAACAAGATGTTTTGATGGGAACTCAATCCAGTTCTTAAAAACACATTGTTTAATCATTTTTTATAGTTTTTAAAAATTCCCCACAGTCACATTCTTGCACTTCAGCTTGAAAAATTTACTGCGATCACCCGACTTTTTCTTAATCATTTTAAAGTTGTATAGTTATGCAAAAATTTGGCTTCTGCATCTTTCTGTGTAGTTATTCTTATCTAAGGGTAAACCAGGTAAAATAAGAACTGTTCCACTTTGCATACACAGGACAGATAGAGGAAAATAAAGGTATGGTCACTAAAGCTGTACAGTTTGGGCTTTTTGGCCAAACAGTCATTTTTTTTTTTTTCTTCATTCACTTGGCAAGTGTCAGAACAGTGATGCTTCTGCTACACTTGGGAATGATATAATTCTGGGTGAGATCCACATTTATTGCATGCACCATTTTTAGGGTCTTGTGCTGTAATTCTTGTGCACTCCAGGGCTCCATTCAGTGCAATGGGTAGTTTGACTTTGCAAAGAATTTACTTTCAGGTTATAAGTGTTTAATGTCCTACAGCAGAGTGATGACAGGCAGTGGATTCTGCAGTTGCCAGTCACTTCCAAGCTTCAGAACAGCTAAATCACAAACTGTCTGTCATAACCATGTATTTGGGAACTTTGAACGAATGAAAGATAGATGGCTTTTGCAGGTTTTAAATCTTTGGAGCTGAAAGTCTCAAAATATCTAATTTCATCAGAAGACAAAATGATTCCCAGTGGAAAAAAAAAAAAAAAAAAGGAAGAAAAGACAACTTCTTGTTGTCTCTGGTCATGATGTCAATTAGTCAATTAATCATGAAGCCAATTAATCAATTAATTTAGAAGAACCTTTGAAATTTCTTGCATCATTGGCAAATTCCATGTGTTCTTCAGAAGAAAGGAGCACAGAAAGGAAAAAAAAAGTCTCTTTAGTTTGAAACAATGGTTTGAAACTTCAAGGTGTGCTACATTTACTGAAAAAATTAGCTGAAAAGCATTATTCTGATGTGTCTCTTGGATGTTCTATAAATTAATATATTTCAGGTAAAACTAATTCAGATAACTAACACCTGTGATCTGTTTCTTATTCCATGAAAGTATTTTGGTGAATATTTATTACTGAAGCATATATTTGCTGATGTAAATACTTTATAAATACTTTATGAGTGGCCATAAATCAAACCAAGCTAGACATACTTTTTCTACATCTTAAAAAAAAACCCAAACAACAGTTAATTTTTCAGTAAATTTGGTAGAAAGAAATGATACACCTTCATGCTACTATTTAATAAACAGAGTATTTAAGATCTTTCTTTTGGAAAATCTTTTAAAACCTTTTTCCATATTTCAGAATTTTCTCATGAAGGCCTCAACAATGTTATGTTTCTCTCCAAAGTCGTAATAATAAAAAAGACATAAAATTGTAGAAAGAAAATTTTGAATTTAAAATACTTCTAAAAGACTCTAAAAAATTCTACACAGAAAGGTCTGTGTCTCTCAAATTTTAATTTGAGGTGCACTTTTCAGTACTTTTCAGCCAGGCACATTTGTATTCATATAAAACCTGTGTGCCCCGCATTGAGTTGTACGTGACCTGAAGGATGAGGTGTCAAATTTAGATTTAACATTCAAATGGACCCTGTATAATGGATTTCTTTCATACTATTTTTTCATCTAACATTCCTACTCTGAATTTGAATGTAACATGCCCAGGTTCCCACTTATAATCAAGACACAATAATAACTTTAGTTTCTGAGATTAAAGGAATTCAGACAAACCTATAGGATGGGATGAATTCTTTAACTTCTGGTAAGTTTTAGCACGGTCATTCTCTGTAGGCTAGGATAAGCGTTGGGATAATTTCAGCTGCACTACTTTTAATTTAAAACAGTGGGTAAACAAAGTTAGGTCTCTGTGCAATGACCCACCACAGGTGTAATGCTTTATCCTGCAATCTGCCTGTTAGGTCAACAGAGTGGTTACTGACTTCAATTAAACAAGAGTCAGAGAGGTCCTTACTGAATTAAAAGTTGTTGACTGCTGTCCTGGTTTCAGCTGGGATAGAGTTAATTTTCTTCTCAGTAGCTGGTGCAGTGCTGTGTTTTGGGTTTGGTGTGAGAACAATGTTGATAGCACATGATGGTTCTGTTTTTTTTCCCAGGGAATGTTTGTATTAAGTCAGACTTTTCGTTTCTCAGGCCCTGCCAGTGAGAGGGCTGGAGGGGCATGGGAAACTGGGAGGGGACACAGCCAGGACAGGTGACCTGAACTGGCCAAAGGGATATCCCATACCATATGGCACCATGCAGAGTATATGAAGCTGGGGAAGAAGTGGGGGACACCTGGCATCATGGTGTTTGTCTTCCCAAGTAACTTACACATGATGGATCCTGGCTGTCCTGGAGATGGCTGAACACCTGCCTGCTTGCGGGGAGTGGGGAATGAATTCCATATTTTGCTTTCCTTCTGTGCGTGGCTTTTGTTTTACCCATTACAGTGTCTTTATCTCAACCCATGAGTTTTTCCTGACCCTCTCCCCCATCCCACTGTGGGGAGAGTCAGCGAGCAGCTGCGTGGTGCTTAGTCACTAACCCAGGTTAAACCATGACAAGTGCTTTTAAGAAAAATGTATGATACTATTTAATATTAAGTAAAACATCATAATAGCAAGAGAAATGAAGAAACACCCAAAACTTTTTGCATGGTAAATTTCTTTAATTCATTTGTTTTTTCCCTTATTGTAGTCCTCCTGGGTTTAATTATTACTTGATTTAAAGGCAAAAAACCCAAAATAATCTGCAGCTGAAAGCTATGTTTAACCTGGAACTTTATATGAAATGGGTCATGAAACATAAATGAGTATTATTTAATTGTTTTTACAAATCACCAGCTATATCCAATGAGATTACTGTCCTCTCATATTAACTTGTGGTTTGACTATAATCTGATTCTACTGTGAATGTCCCGTGGCTTTGCCCTGAAGGAAATTTTGTTCACTGCCATAGACAGTAAGCCTGAGTCTCCTTGATTCTTTTTTTCCACAGAAACTAGAGAGAAAAATGGAGTGTCTTTTCTCTCTAGTTTCTTACAGCTTGCAGTCAGCTTTGGTGTTTGTATTTTAAAATGGGAAAATTATACTTTAAAACCTAACGCTATAACTTCCGTACATATGAATAGACTAATGTTCATGCAGAGGTGAGCACTGAGCCCTGCTCAGCCTGAATATTTGGCTAGAGGCAGTGAAACAGAGAAAGAGAATGGGACATGACCCAGTGCACATAGAGAAATCTCTTCCATAAACTACATTCTACCTGCTGAATGGCAGGATTACTTGCATGAGTAAAGGCTACAGTACATAGACTATAAATTACATATAAAACATAGGAATGAAAATAAAAGGAACCTGTTAGGTTCTGGCTAGATGGGTCCAGGACAGTGATAAAGCAGGGACTGAGTGAGTGCACAGTGTGTAGCAGCAAGAGACGAGACAGCCTGGGCTCCCAGACATACTGCAGGATGGTGCCCTCAGTCTCCAGGCATCCAGACTGGCCTCAGCAGATTGCAGTCTACAAATAGGATCATCATATCGTTAGCTTGAATGCTTGTATATTATATATTCAGATTAAAATGTTTCCTTGACTAAAAAGTCTACACTTCAATTTGCAGAACTGCCCAGATTAAAACTCTTTTGTTACAAACCGTTATTGTCATGTTTTCACTTCATCCTGGGGCAAACCTGTTTAGAATTAACTCTTTTGAAAAGTCTGTGTGTTCAGTTTAAGTGTAACCAATTTTGAGTTTGTTCTGTGTAAAGAAAAAACTGTGGCTGTAATACTGTGTATAGCCTGACAAATTGTTTCTTTGATAACTGTAAGAACATTGAATGTGGAAATATGGAACTGAGCTTGCTTATAGTTCTCAGAGGTATATTCATAACCAAGCTGGAAGAAAACACTGCCTAGGAATTATAAAGTTCTGACTGTTTCAGAGCTATGTGCTGGGTAGTTACAGCAGGAAATGTTATTAAATTTGAGAATTTGCATTGGAAATGCCATTAATAAGAGGTGTTTCCATTCAGCTGAGTGAAAGATGTGGGGATAGTCTGAGGAGGATTTTCTTGGGGTTGTGTATGTGAGGCTCCAGGAGTCAAAAGCAGAAATTGGGGGCCAGAGTGTTTATTGAGTAAAATAAACTGTGTGAGTGACACTCACACAGTGGCACACACGTTATACCCAGCTAGAACCATAGCACATGTAGTGCTCCATAGATCACCCAAGGCACCAGAAAAAGAAAACTGTTTCTCAATCCACTTTGGGAAATGAAATTGGCTACTGAAAAAGGACCAGGCAAAGCTGCCAGAGCTTTGAGAGAAAGGATGTACTACTCTGAAGTATCAAATTGTAGATAGGAGCTGGCGTATTCACAACAGACTGACTGGTCCAACCTTTCTTGTCCCAAAAGGCTGGAAGCCCTCAGTGTTTCCTCCAGCTGCCCCGATGTTTGTTTGTGTTCAGAATGACCCTTAGGATGTGCCAAGGTCAGACAATCTGCTTCTGCGAACCAGTACTCATGTCTTTCTGAAAAAGTAACTACAACATTTTCAAAGTCCTCAAACCCAACTGCCAGCATATAAGCAAGGGCAAAACAGCTGATTACACACCATAAATACATAAAGTTTAACAGCATCACATCACTTCTGATTTTGAAACTGCTGAGAGCTGCTAGCAGCCCTTTACCATGTTCCCCAGGCACAGTGATGTTGGATTTGCTTTTTAAAGTTTTAGGTAAATGTTTTCTTTCTTTCATTGGTAAAAATAAAAACAGTGTGAGGGTGCAGCCAGAGCTAACTAGAAGTTCTTTGTGAGCTCAGTTTACCCTGTACTTGCCTCTCGCAATGGAGAAGAGCCATAAACCTTACCTAGAAAGCTTGCCTGGGAAGAAAGTTTTCTAAGAATAGTGTTCCCTCACAGCTTCCTTGGGCAAGGCTGGCTGTAGTTTTCCCAGTGGGATGTAAAGTAAGTTGTGGTATTGCCAAACAAATAGGATTAACGGTGCTGTGTGTTGCATAGTGTGTCCAGTAAGATTTCTGTTCTCCAAAGTTCAGAGGCTGGATTCTGATTCAGCAGTCAATGGAAAAATGCAACTGATGCCCACAAATGCAAGCAGATTCTGCCTGAAGAGAAAATGGCTTGCTCTGGTTGGATGTGAAAAATTCCAGTCAGCAACAAAATGAATATACTCCAGGGACATCAACAGCAAAAATCATAAGGAAACCTGTGTATCAACCACAGCAAATACATTACACCTGAGGGGAAAAAATTACTTTTATCAGCTAAAAAAGGTCAATTGGATCACAACAATCCTGGTGGTTGGAGGTGACGATGATGCACATGAAGTTTGAAGTAATGATATGCTTTAATCACTTCTCTGATTCTTTATTGTGTCATTTCAGTTTGGAATGGATAAGTTAAGTTTCTAATATTGATGGCTTTATAAACTCTCTTGACATAAATCATCATGGCCTCACTAACTTCCAAGCAGTGAAGTTGTTTTACATGAACCAAGGTGCTGGCCTGGACTTTCTTAATGTGTTCACATAACCTTATTCCTGCACGTCTCTGGTTTTTGACTGGTTGTCCATGTTACATACACAATAGCTTTCAAGCCTCCAAATAAAGATTTCTTGAGAGTACCAAGGAAAGGTTTATTAACTTAGAGTTTGAATTTGGAAATGGTAACCACAGAGTGCCCTCAAAAAGAAATAATCAGTGGAACTACATCAATTTAGAGCAGTGAAAAATCTGACAAGCAGTGACCTCTTTCTTAAAAAATTTTCCATTTTCTTTTTTTTCTCCATTGAGAGATCTGTTTGGTTTCTGTTTCTACTTCTTTCTTTAAACAAATTCCCTGAGGACTGCACAGTAGAGAACTCTGTTATGTTACAGAGATCGAATTTTTCTTTTCTTCTCTTTTTTTTTTTTTTTTTCCCTTAATTCAAAAGTACAAAGGCTGAAGTGCTAAACTTTATGAAGCCTGTTAAGTCCTTGGCCTGAAAAATAGTAAAGAATAAAAATAATTGATAATCATCTAATACCAAGCACTTATGTCATGCCTTTCATCTGAGGAAGTCAAGCCACTTTATAAACAGCAATGAATTAATAGAGGAATGTTTTGCCACAGGCAAAAAAGCAAAACAAGAAACCATCCCTCTACTCCCTGCTGCCTTCTGAACTCCACAAAGGCAATAATACTGCAAGTGAAAATTATACTGCTTTTTAGTGCTTATTTCTTAGCACTTCTGGAAACTTGGATCGTGCTGTTCCTCTACACAAAGTCACTCAGTATGCCAGGAGCCACGTGGCGGGAGCAGTTCAAGTAAATGTCAGGTCTCTGTGATTTTCTTTCCCTAGTTTTTCTGCTGTGCCATTGAATACCAGGGAAGGAGATACAAATCACTGATGCATTGATTTGTTGCTCATTTTTTCCTTTTTTCCTCTTAGTTGAAAATGGGTGAAAATAACCATTTTGTGTTCACAAAAGAATGGGTGGCAACTGAAGACAATCCAGAGTAGAGCAATAAGAACTTGGTGCCTACAAGACACAAAAGGATCAAAAGAGCTGGAGGTGTTCATCCTGGAGAGCAGCAAGGGCAATCGTGGCAGCAGCCTTGAAGTGTAAAATGGTTACTGCAAAGAAGACAAACATAACTTGTCCTGGGCATCGTAACTAGGATTAAAAATAATGGACTTCAAACACAGCCAAGGTAGAACACTATCGAAACAAAGATGAGCTGTATGACAGCTAAACCCTGCAACAGACTACATTTACTGTGAAGTCTGCATTATGGGATGTTTAAGTGGCCTCTTCCAGGCCCTGCTTTCTATGAATCAGCTTTTAGGAGAATCGTGAGTTTTGCTTCCAGGGTCAAAGCCACACAAGGACTCTAGAGTTTGTAATCCTCCAATTTCATAGTGCTGAAGTAAACTGGATGATAATCAGATGCTGGGTCATTAGGTGTTTGGGGAGATTTGCACCTTTTCCTTTTGTAAGTGCTTAGAAACAGCAAATGCTATTTTTAAAACATTGAATGAGGTTATATTTATAAAGCAGAGCAGTGCTTAAGTTTTCCAAAACAGAGAAGGTTTTTAGTTAATAGCTTAACAGGAAGACTGAACATTTTGTGCCTACGCAAATTCCAAGAAACAGTCAGTAGAATATTCAGCACGTTTTGTCCAGCATCCTGGCAAAGACTAATGAGCCAAACCTAGGCAGATGGCCAGACTCGTGTAATGATGCTTCCTTCTTGCATCCTCACAAAAACAAACATGTAGTGGAATGAAGCTGGGTTAATTAGCATTGATAATATACAGCTGTGGGTTGGCTTCAGGGGCAGTGGGTTGGTCGATGTAGATAAGGTGCAGGTGTGGCTGGTTAAGAGCCAGTAAAGAGGGAGCAGCTGAGGAAGAAGCAAGAGAAGAGAGAGCATGTCCTGAATGAGGAGGAGAGACGAGGAAAAGGCAGCAGAGGAACTGGCATGAAGAGTGTGCCAGTATGAGATGGTAAAAGACCTTATTGCAGCTGCCTGGTTGGGAGAGTGCTGTGACACAAACACATCGGTTTCACAGAAGTATTGCTCTTGGTTCAGTGAAAGTCAAGTGAGTTTTGCTTACTTATGCCCTCCATGTCTTGTGAGACTCTTTTAGGGGTGGTAATGATAGTGAACCTTTAGGTGTAGCTTTTGCTTGAGATAATATATAACCAAAGCATTGGAGGCAGCTGATTACACTGTTAGAGTTCTCTCAGGTGGTTCTCTTGAAACCAAATATCTAAATTATCCCTAATAAGCCTTTAAATTCTGCTGAAGCTGGGGGTGGGTGGATATACTGTCTCTTCATTGTACCTGATGTGCATTAGATACACCACACAATTTAGAAAATAACAAAAGGAACAGTGCAGGGAAGAAAATAGGTTGAGAAATGCTTGAGCATAGCAAAAAAGCTGTTGAGTTAAATGGGAAAGAAGCAGGCATGGTATTATGCTACTTGGGTGAATATACAGGATCCAATCTACCGACGGAGCCCAGTCCTTTTCCTCCAGTCTGCTTAGAGAAGGGCGATGTGGCAAGAGGTTAACTGAAATTCATCACTGCAGAGTTTGCACATGCTTAACCTGTGAGGGACCGAGAGAGTCAAATGCATTGTGTACCCTGCATAGAGCAAGGCGTTTAATGAAGTACCACTTGTTTCCCCCCAAGCTCTCTGCCTAATGTGGTGGTTTAACCCCAGCCAGCAGCTCAGCCCCGTGCAGCCCCACTCGCTCCCTGCCAGGAGACTTGGGGGAAAGAATCAGAAGAGTAAAAGTGAGAAAACTTGTGGGTGGAAATAAAGACAGTTTAACAGGTAAAGCCAAAGCTGCACACACAAGCAAAGCAAAACAAGGGATTCATTCACCACTTCCCATGGGCAGGCAGGTGTTCAGCCATCTCTGGGAAAACCAGGCTCCATCATGTGTGACAGTTACTTGGGAAGACAAACACCGTCATGCTGAATGTCCCCTCCTTTCTCCTTCTTTCCCCAGCTTTATATGCTGAGCATGACACCATAAGCTATGGAATATCCCTTTGGTCAGTTGGGGACAGCCATCCGACTGTGTGTGTGTGTGTGTGTCCCCAGCTTCTTGTGCACCCCCAGGGTGCTGGGGCAGTTTTTTGCCTCCACAAGCCTGGGACGCCAAGCTGCTTGCAATGCATGGAAACAAGACTACAATAATGCACCTGTGTTTTAGGGGGTTTCCAGTCCTGAAATCAGGCCTGTTCTTTTTGGAGTCTTTTATTAGCTCATAAAAGCAAGAGGAATTTAAAGCTGCATTTTCAAAATCTTTTACCCTGCTCAGAAAGCTAAATGTGCTTTCATATTTGCAACTGTGTGCTATGCTGTTTGCCATACACAGACATTTGGGAAACTCCAGATGCAAACCTCAGTGGTATAGAATTTTTTCTGCTTACTTGTGAGGAGTACAGCCCTGATCCTCTCACTCAAATACAGTAGCTCCTGACGTATCAGCTAACGAATAACCTGTTTAGACACTGACAGCTCATAGACTGTGAAATGCTACTGAAATGTTTTCATTCAACAGTAGATTGCATACATTTTACCTAAATAATTTCCATCTTGTGTAGTTTCTCAGCTCATAGTTTTTTTTTTTCCTTTGAGTGATTCTAAGAACTACTTGATTGTGATTTCTAGCACCTTTAATTTCCAATGCACACATCCCAGCACTTCCTACCAGCCCAGAGAGAGTAATGTTTTCAGAAGCGCTTAAAAGTACTTCTAATTATGCTGACACATCCACATTTTCAATAGAAACGGCAATTTTTGATTTCTTCTGCTGTTGCGTGCCTTACATTAGACATGTTAGAGCCCAGCTTTCAAGACTAAGACGTGCCTTCAAGACTGCCATTAATTTCCATGAGAATAAAGGGTAGAGTTAATAAGGGAGTTGCTCATGGAAATTAACAAAATGTTCTTTTTTTCAATATTTAGGGGATTTTCATTTTGTGTAAAAAATACATGATAAAAATTTGTCTTGGCAGGCATGGCAAGAACCCCACCTAACCTGAAGTTGAATTCATCTCTACCTTTTTCTTTGAGTGGCCCTGCTGAAAACAGTTTAGAGGATTTTGGGACCTTAACTTCAACGTTACCAGAATATATAACTGTATGTATACAAAATCACTTTTTTAATAGCACAGGAAACTCTCTAGATAAGACAAAATCAAAACTTAGTAGTGAATAAATAAAATTGCCTCAGCCAACTGGCCGGTTCTTTGTCGAGGCAGATTCCTCCCTTTCGACTTGTTGTCTTTCCTTAGTTTCCAAAAAGTGTTTTCAGTCCCCTAGGAAATATGTACCTTGAGATGACCCCTGAGGTTAGACTCAGGGTTAGAACCAGCGTTTCCTGCCTTCCTCAGGTGACTCCCAGCTTTTTCCTCCTATGTGAGGCTCCTTCCCCCTTTCCCATGGCACTACAGATGACTTCCAGTAATGGACATGTCACGCCCTCATCAAGGCTGCAATTCCCTCGCCTTTCCTCTGGTGCCAACTGCAGCAGAGGCAAGCCAAGTCACCTTCCCACCTCCTGCCGTAGTCTCTCGACGCAGCAGGTCATATGCTAAATGGGTGAGCACAGAAATAAAGGAGATACCATTTCACAAGAAACAAAATCTTTTTTTTTTTTTTTTTGTGTAATACAGCCTGTCACAACCCCCACATTGCCATTTGTTGGGTGATTATTAAACATATGATTTATTAAGAGAAAACTTCCTGCTAGTCCTAGTTAAAAGCATTCAGTTCCCTGTCATTGAGGTACAAAAGTGGGAATGGCTGAGGCCCCAAACACATGATGACACATTTCGGAAAATGTTGGCTAAATAACCCCATATATAAATCACCTCTAGCATTTAAGAGGGAACTGTTTTCAACACTTTCAGTATATAATATTCAGGAAATGAACTGGGAATTGAATGTAGTGTTGTTTATCACAAAAGTTGTCAACCCAGAAAAGGTCCACATTTAATTAATGCTGGGTGGGAAGAGTTTTAGACAATGTTTTGAACATAGAAGTCAACCCAGTTGTGTTTGTTCAAAAGGCAGGATGGAGAATTAGTTTGCTTTATGAGTAATATGGTCTGTCTCCAAAGGATGAAGTGTGCAGAGCTGGATATTTTATCTCTGCTTGTGGTGTGATAGGATCCTGAGAAGGGCAGTGACAAAGCCCTCAGGCTTTTGGGACCCCTCTCTAAACAGGTCAACTCATGACTATAGTCATGTGCCTGAAATGTCACCTACTAGCCAAGGGTCAACACACCTGAACAAGACCTGTCACCAGTATTGTAACTGCCCTGCATTGAAGTTTCTTCTGGTGCTGTTTTCTTCCAGATGAGCAGAATGATGTTTGTTCTACTCAATATTCAGCTAAAGGGGGGGAGGGGCATCTTCTAATCTTCTATTGACATAAGAGCAGTCATCCGCAAAATAAAGGAGCATAGTTCTCCGTTTTCAATTTGTATTTCTCACAAATGCTTCTCAGTCACCAGTTTAAAGGTGCATTCTGCCCCGTTCTCAGTATAATCCTGTGCTTTACCAGGTGCATGTTCAATGTGGATAGAAACCATCCGTTAGCCAGACTAACGTGTCAGTGTATGACTAGGAGTCTCTAGAGTCTTGTTCTCTCCTGTAATCGCACATCCTGAACCCAAAACCCCTCTGTACAATTAGGGAGCTTTAAGAGAACAGCAAACCCACATTCCTTATAACCTAAATAGTGCCTTTTTCTAAGCTTGCGTGGGTTTGAGTCTCTCATGTTGAGGCAGATCTTGGAGTCTTTGGTCCTTGGGTCAACTTGTCCATGAAAAGCAAACCTCATACCACTGTCTTTGGCTGACATAACATTTTGAGAAGGGGACATTCACTACTGTCCGTGTTTGGAAATGTGAGGTGGGGGATCCACACTGTACGTTAACTGGACCTTAGCAGTGCTGTGATGGGGGCCGAGTCCAGGTTGTGGCAACTCCAGCTCCATGCAGACAAGCCATATGCACTGGGGTGCTTAGGAGTTCCACACAATTTGGCACCTGAACACTTGTACCCTACGCTTAAAGTAGCTGTGTTTCATCACAGCCAGATGAGGTTAGACAAACACACAAAGGTATTCCTGCTGATATCACCTTTGTAACCACAGAATGTTTCAGTGGTATTTTCTGGCAGTTTTATTCTTCCTTTCTGGCTCTGTGCCCCAAAAACTCTCCTCATGCCATAGAAAGATAATTTCATTCTGCCATCAGTAAGATGTGCTTGTGGTTTTTCTTCTTCCAAGAGTACCAATGCCTACTAATCAGGAAGCTTTGTTCATCTATCCCTCAAGCAGTGAACAGAGGTCAGACCTGAAGCAGAATATATTGAGTACAAGATATCTGTCATTGAAAGACAGCCTTAACATCACCCAGACAGCCAGGATCTTGAATTGACTAAAGATAAAAAGACATTTTACTTCCCCTCTAAATCTCCTTTAAGGCTCTTACTCAGCAAAGCACCGAAGCACGCCAGCAAACTTAGGGTTGTGCTTGATCCCATTGACTTCACTGGGATTAGTCAGGTGCTTAACTCTGTGCTCATGGTTGAGTACTTTGCTGGATTGACAATTAATTCCTTGTAAGCATGTCAAAAGCTCACAAAATTATGTTCCAAACTGGTGGCAAATGAGTACAGAAATATCATCTTTTGCATGTTAGCAAAAGTAAAAAGCTTCATACACCAATCATGGTGTCCCGGAATAATTTCTCCAGGTCAGTTGCATGGATTATGAATGGTCCTGTATAATGAGCTGACTTCCTGGGTTAGTGCTGAGTAAAAAAATTTAGATTTTGTTTTCCTCTACCTCAAATGATTATTTTTTATAATTTTCCCTTCTCCCTAAAAACCCCGACACTTGTCTATTTTAGTTAACCTAGCCTGCTCTGTTAATCCTGAAGTAACAGATTTGGCTTCCAGTTTGGATATTTAACCATTTTAAAGGCTAAATTAAATTCAATTTTGAATGAAAAAAAGCCTTTCAAAAAGCAAAAATATTTTTTATTTAAAAAAACCCTCAGTAACAAACATTTAAAAGCAGTATTTAATTTTCTTCTCTCAAAACTAGTTATTATGTGTTATGTTATTTATATATTACTATGTACTCTATTTGAAGGAAAAAATCCCTTCTTTGCCCTATTTTTGTGTGTAGTCCTCATTATAAGAACTAGCAATTTCTTTAATGTTATTTAAATTCCATATAAACAAATACATTTCCCTGTACATACAGATATGTACAAAAAGAGAGTCTGCCATTTATGGTTTTCCTTTCGTCACTGTTTGGATGGCTTCTAGAATTCCATTTGCCACTTCAGTCTCTGCAATAGAATTAAAACCTTTAATTTTTAATAATTATTATGAGATTATTACCTGTCATTCATGGACATTCAGATTAGAATTGTTTTCTTATGAATTTACAATAGCATTTTTTAAACTATAGAAATAATCAGTCTGCAAAATTCCATTAGTACTACAGATTCAGGACATGTTTCATTGGTTTTTTGCTCACTTAGGTGATTGGATTGAAGATAGAAGGGACTGCTCATGCAAATAAAACTTCACAGCACCTGGCTTTTAAGAATAAGGCACATATAAAACTGTATATTAATGCAAAGAACTAGTGAGGTTATTTAAGAAGGGAGGGGAAGACTAGTAATAAGGCTGATCTATCTGAATTTTTCGGCAATGCCTCACCATGCAATAGTGAGCATGGCTTCCATGGCTTTCCTATAGTGGCAATGAATTAGATCATTTCAATGTAAATTATCAGATACAGAATTTCTTATGCAGATATCTTGACAAGAGAAAGGGTTAAATAAGGTCTAAAAAGTAAAGATGTTTTCAACATTTTGTCCATGTTTGTCAGAGTTTTTAAAACCACTGGCTTTCATTTTAAATTGAACAAATGTTAGCACATATTTTCAGAAGCCTAGTTTGTTCGGTGTTTAAGTATATTTTTTTCCTTGATATTTAAAAATGCAGTTTTCTAGAAGAGATGTAAAAAAAAAAAAAAACCCTAAACCTTTTGAAAATGTCTTAAAATTTTGTTTGCTTTGTTTTCACTTCGTCACAGTCCACTGAAAAATAAGTTGTGAAAAAAATAGACATAGAACCATAGAATGGTTTGGGTTGGAGGGGATCTTAAAAGATCACCTAGTTTAACCCTGCTGTGAGCAGGGAAATCTTTCCAGACAAAGTTGATCGAAGCCCTGTCCAATCTTGTCTTGAAGACTTCCAATATTGGGGCATCCACAGCTTCTTGGGGCAATCTGTTCCAGTGTCTCACCACCCTCATCATATATATTTTTTTTCTATGTCCAGTCTAAATCTACCCTCTTTCAGTTTGAAACTGTTGCCCCTTGTCCTGTCTTTCTTACAAGCCACCTGAATTTTGAAATGTTGTAATAAGGTCTCCCTGGAGACTCTTCTCCAGGCTGACCAACCCCAACTCTCTCAGCCATTCCTCCTAGGAGAGGTGTTCCAGACCTTTGACCATATGCATGGTTCTCCTCTAGACCTGCTCCAACAGCTCTCTCTCTATTTATATATATATATATATATATATGTCTTTCCTGTGCCAAGGACCCAGAACTGGATGCAGTACTCCAGCTGGGGACTCATGAGAGCAGACTAGAT
>JAVJGJ010000057.1:10567279-10595167 GCA_035590215.1 Microhierax caerulescens
TATATATATATATATGTCTTTCCTGTGCCAAGGACCCAGAATTGGATGCAGTACTCCAGCTGGGGACTCATGAGAGCAGACTAGATCAGGAGAATCACCTCTCCTTTTTTCTGATCACACCTCTTTTTCTGAAGCCCAGGATACGGTTGTCTTTCTGGGCTGCAAGTGCACACTGTCAGCTTGTGTCCAGTTTTTTATCCACCAGTATCCCCAAGCCCTTCTCCAGGGCTGCTTCAACCCCTTCATCCCCCAATCTGTATTGATATTGGGGATTGCCTTGACCTGGCTGGAGGACCTTGCACTTGGCCTTGTTAAACTTTACGATGTTCACATGGGCCCACTCCTCCAGGCTGTCAGGGTCCCTCTGGATGACATCGCTTCCCTAAGGTGTATCAACTGCACCATTTGGCTTGGTGTCATCTGCAAACTTGCTGAGGGTGCACTCGATCTCACTAGCTCTGCCATTGATGAAGATATTACAGGTATGCATTGGTCTCCTCCAGATCATTCTCCATAGTCCAACAGTTACAGGAACCCTTACTGTACTGCACAAACCTTTGGTCTGTATCTTGCTCTGTCTCATGTGTGTGCGTACATACATGCACATGCACACAAATACAACACACAGGGGAATATGTAGAGAAATTAATAGAAACTCACTCTATTTCTCAGATTTTTTAGATTTTGTATCAAGCCCCATAGACGCATTGCATGTTTCAGCTGCATGTAACGCCTTACAGACCTTTCATAGTTCCATGAAGGAGTCAGGAGGCATGTGGGTACAGGACGTTACCAGCAGAGTCACTAGTGCTGTGCAATAGGTTCACAAGTGCTCCAGAAGTGAGAAGGTTGAGTGGGAGAAACGTTGAAAGGAAATTTTGGTAAATGCAAAATAATGTACATAGGAAAAAAATATATTCAGGAATCAAGGTAGATTCTGACTTGATGTGACTGGCATCCCCTGCTCCTGACCCCAGGTACATATGACACCTAGATGACACTGAGGGCATTATCTTGAAAGCGTCAGAGAGCACTGAGAAGGACAGAGAAACTTTATCATGCTGCTGTGAACACGTCTGATACACTGTGCACAGTTCAAGTCCCTGCACCTCAGGAGGAACCCCACAAAGACCAGAAGAGATAACGGTGGTCAGAGAAACCAAATGGCTTCCACAAGCGCATAGACTGAACAGACCGCAGCTCTTCAGCTTGGAGAACGGATCTTAGAAAGGAGCTGCGATTGACATCCAAAAAGTAATGAATGGGGTGAGTAAGTGCTGGGGGATGATCATTCATTATTTCTTATAGAACAAGAACTCAGGAATACCAGAGGCAGGATTCAAATGAGAAATAGGAAATGGTTTTGCACGCAATACACAATCAAATTACGAATTTATTAGCACAGCAGATTACATACAACAATTATTTAGACACACTTAAAAAGCCACAAGAGAAGTTCCTGGAGGCTAGGCAGGTATTAAACACCATCTTATAAAACAACAACCCGCAGATGTGGAAGTTTTTTCTTATAACTGTAAAATAATACAGCATCTCAGAGTAAAGATTAGTGTACCCACCCCTGTACTTAAACACTTTCCCTGTATATTGGGCCAGATGGATCTTTGGTCCCCCCTAGCACATCATATCTTATGTTTCATTAATATCTATAACCTACTGTCCATTACCCAAAATGCAACTTCTGGGCCTAACTGATGCTCGAAGGCCCATTACCTAGTATTAAAGACAGTATATTTTATTTGTTCAGGAATAATCTATATCCTTTTATAGATTTAATGTAATCTTTCAAAAATCCCATGACACCTGATGAAAATCCTACCAGATAAATCTTCCTTTCTGATCATGTTTCTGTCATTGGAAGATTTTTAGAGTAGGTTAAATCACCATTCAATAGAAGGACCACTAATATATTTTTATTGCAAGATAAAGTTGTGATTCAGGAAATTGCTTCCTCGATAAATAAAGGTACTATTAACAGTGATACACCAGAAATTAAGTCTACCTTTTTCTGCGCTATACCTCAGACAGCAAAAGAAAAGTCATTGCCATGGCAAACTATTAGAAAAAAACCCACAAAAATAGCTAGGAATGTCTCAAGACAATTAGACTGCAAACTGGAAGACCTGAATTCAGTTAAAAAGAAATTGCCTAGTATTATCATTTTAAAATAACCTCAAAAAGAATTTGTTCCAGACTGAGCAGGAACCCAGTTTTCTGTATGATTGTACTTTGATAAGTGACGTGGCTGGTGCTCAGCATCACTTTCTTTTAAAAGACCCAAGGTAGGTGTAAAAGTAAAGAAACTAGTAAGAGTATTGCAGCCTCTGATCTGGAGTTATACGATCTGGTATTTTCAGTATCATTGTACACAAACGGGGCCACCACACAATTAAAGATCATAAAACTGTCTGGGAAAACAAACAGCATGGGCTTGCCTAAACAGAACTAGAACTAGGTATCCTGACAAACTGGGATCTAAGGAAGATCTTCAGCATGTTCATTACATGCCTGCAAAAATGCTGTTCTAAAGAGCTGCAGGCACAAAACTGCATGTGCAAAAATGGAAAGAAAATTCAGAAGCTTTTAAAAATAAAAAGAAAGATGCCGAGACTGGCTCAGGCCATTTGATGCTCCTAGCACTGTACAAATCATTTTGAACAAGACCCATATTAGTACTGGGAATCTTTGCTGGCATAATACCAGCATCTTGCAGCTATGCCAGAAAGAAAAGAGATGTCTGAGGGAGAGGACAGGCATAGGAAGAATTTGGTTGCATGTCACATTCTAGGCTATATGACGTGGTTTGGCAGAAATTCCCCAGCTCACCTCTCAAGTCGGGGTGTGTTAGATCTGGCCAAATGAGTTAGGAATAAGAAATAAGGCAACAGAAGCTTATGCAAAAACTGATTTAGATTTCAAGCTAAACCAAGCTCCTTTAAAACCAATTGATTAAAATGTAATTGGAAGCCACAAAAAATAAAAATACATCGAGAAGCAGTATACAAAAATAAAAAGGAATTTAACATTTCTTAATGATCGGAATATAATTACCTCTATAAACTATAATTTATTTTACATATAAAAATATATTATATAAAATAAATGAATATAATAGATAAATATGAAAATATATATTTCCCAAGCACTCATAATTATTCAGGGAATGTCACCTCCACTACCATCTATTCCTTTAGTTTATGAAAGACACATCAAAACATGTCAAATTAGTAGATATGTCCATTTCACACGTGCAAAATGTACAAAGTGAGCACTTGCACTGTGATTTATCTATAACCATACAAGTAATCCTAAGGAGTTTCAGGGAATTACTTTAGGGAATAAAGTTAAACCCTGTGTGTTTGGATGGGAGAGGCAAGTTTTAAACATCCTGCACACAAGGTAAGATACCATTGTTTATAGTTATTCTTAGCAAAATTAGAAATTTCAATCTTTTCTTCTGAATGCATTCCAGCTGCACAGCATTTAGGCAGATTTACAGAGCTGCAGTTAGATTCCTTTGTCGGTTGCTGGAACCTTGGTTTATAAATGTACAAAAGAGACAAACTGGATGGAGTACAGAGGGAAAATACAATGTTGATCTGGAGGAACTGACACAAAATTAAGAGATAGAGAGCTTAATTAAATAGCTGACTATGGCAGAGGGAATGGCTGCCTGAAAACACAGAATTTACCAAACAGGGAAAAAAGCATAATTCAGGATGCTATAATGGAGGGGATCTTCCACGGAAACAGAAGTCTGTCAGGTTTCCTATTTCTTTGACTGTGTTATTCAGTGAAGGTCTTCCAGAGATAAACATTAGATAAATACTTCTTACCCAGTTTTGGTGAAATTTCCTTACAAACAAACTTGCAATGATGTATTGTTTAATGAAGAGGTGAAACCTGTTATATTCTTTGTGACTATTGAAAATCCGGTTTTAACAACTGAGTTTCAGATAATTTTCCCTTTTTTCTCTCTGTTTTATATTTTTCCAGCTGCAGTCTGCATCAAAAAATTGCATTTGGGGAGACAAAAAAAAAAAAAACCCACCCTAAAACAAGGAGAAAAATCTAGGTGATTTTTCTTCAAGTAAATAGAAGTTAGTAAAAACGTCTATTTAAACATACACTCTCACATACAAAGAAAAAATAGGAAGTACAAAAAATCACCAGAAATTATATGTAAAACCCAATTTTATACTCCTTTCAGTATATAATACTTTTGACTTCAATGAGATTTTCTCTTTCCAGTTTTCATGGATTCAGTTTTTGACCTGGTGCAAGCAGAGGTGCACAGCTGTGACACTACTGGAGCAAGCTGAGAGCAGGTTTGGGCTTTTCAGTCATACTCTGCTGCCAGGTGTCCATCAGCTGTGATGGGAAGAGGACTCAGCACATCATTAACCACCCTGCATGCTGAGCTGTATATACTTACTTCTCAATGTGCTAGGGAAAGAGAAGCAAAGCTTTGCCTGTACCGTATTCCACATGATGTCCAATATCTAGGAAGTGATCTAGGTCAGCTGGATCCATTTTCCTTTCCACTCTGTGCTGCCCAGCAAGCAGTAAGGAAAGAGTAAAATATGAAGAGACTGTGGTCATCACATGCAGTGAGTGTCTGATGTCGATACCTGACTTGGTTTATGCAGACCAGCGCTGCGTTTGCTCCTGAGCATCAGCAAAAGCTGCAACACCAGCAGAGTGACTCAAACCACTGTGAAAACCATGGTTTGGTTCTGTTATGAGGTGTAGGCCTATAAAATTAATTCACTATTTAATAATTTTGAAAACTGTTTGTTCCCTGAAAAACATGTGGACCAGTAATAACTTGGACAACAGCATGCACAACATTAAAAGCAAAAACCCCAAAGTCTAAATAACCAAAATACATTATTAACAAAGGTGTCTGCTTTTTTGCTTGGAGCAGGGGTTGTCAAGCAGTGATTTTATTGTTTTGAAGCATTTAAAGCATTTTCTTTAAAATGCAATTTATAAGGAGTAATCCAGTGTATTTCCAAGACAGTATCCTCAGCCCCCCCTTCCTCCTCAGCCCCCCTCCTCCTGGCTAAATGGATCTTTCCAGCTATAGAACTTTGGCTGTTATGTGGTAGGTGATAAGGTTAATGGAAAAATCAAAGCCTGATACATGCCCAGAGGGTACAGTAGTGATGTTTGCCAAAAAGATCCTCCAGTTGCACACAAGCAATTCAAGCCATAGAAATTCCTTTGTGTGGCTGAACATCAGGATTGAACTCTTCTTCTTCCCTGTGTAGCACCTTTGACAAGCCACTAGCTCGATGGCGTGGCAGTTTCATTACAGCTTAGCAGCATTTACAGAGTATTTAATTACTTTCCTACACCCTGTCCTGTTTTACAATTTGTTTAATCATTTCTGCCCCTATTTCTAATGAGGATTTCAGTTTCAAAATGGGCTTGAAGCCAGAGATGTAAAAGGAGGGCACAATATATTGCTTCCTGAAAGATGACATGGGCTAGAGGGAAGGAAAAGAGGAGAACGCACTATGAGGAAGGAGGAGGGGTAACATATAGGAAAAAAAATGTGTTCTTAAGATTCACGCTAATTGAACATACCAACAGAAGAAGATAAATGATCCTCCTGGACAATTAGCAGACTAAGCAATATTAATAAAAAGAGTCTTTTAGAGGAGACCTTCAAAAGAGAGAAAATGGCTCAGGTGGAGGGGCTGAAAAGAAGAGCTCTAGCTAGTGATGTGGGAGGGAAGCGAGATGCACAGAGCAGCCATTAAATCAAAATAGCTAGATATGCAGCAATAGAGTGGAATAAAGAGAAAGGTGATTCTGGACAGACAGGGTGGCCCTTCTGAATGGTACAAGGATGCAATTCAGGAGGGTTTAGCTCTCTGAGAGATGAGCAGTTTCTGACATGCTGGGACAAGGTACAATGATAATGGTAGATGCAGTCAGCACTGGGTCTCTTTACCAAGCAGCTCTTCCAGTAGCATTTATGCCAGTCTGCAGCCCACGGGCTGCTGGCACAAATCATCCATCCTGCAAGAAAAAATTGGTCAGAGATTGACAGCTAACTTCAACTTCTGGACTAGTTTTTCATCTGGTCTTTTTTAATTTTATTTTATTTTTTAAACTCTCAGTTCCCTTTCTTTAGAACCATAGGACAGAGAATTGAAAGGGATTTTCCAGGGTCATTGAGCCCTAACTACTGCCTTCTCAGGGAACATCATACCATCTTGGTAACAGACCCATAGAACTTACCTTAAAACCAGATTGGATTATTGCCTCACCTCCCCTTTGCTCTGCTAAATGTCTGTTGCAAGAAATGCTGTCCCTGAAAACTTATGAATGCTTATCAAATTTCCAGCCTAGATGTATTCCTACCTAGGTTATACCCATTTGTTCTTGCGCCAATGTTTTCCTTTAGTTTAATCACTCTTCTCCCTCCCTGGTGTTTACTTAATTGCTTTTATCTGTTTGATTTAAGAGCTTGTTGTGAAGTGGTTTTAACTGTCTTTTAGTTTGTCTCTAAATAGACTGTACAATGCCCCAAGGGGTTTGGCAGGGGCTTTCTGTTGTCATAATTCGCTGATTATTCTTAATCCTGTGAGCCATTCTTTTATCAGGGATGGTTTTGAGGTAATTTGAAACAGCACTGTCATAGTATCACTGCTTGGACCAGGTTACTAAACCATGAATATTCTGTTAACCAAACTCCAGACCCATTTACAGCTGTGAAAATTCAGAATGCTGAGTCATTGGGGTCTATAGGGTCCCATCAAAATGATGCTAAGACATTTTAAACTTAGAGAAACTGAACTACTTGTCGGTCCAAGGAATAATTGGACACTGTTCAAATGGTTAGGGATATCATCCAAATATGACTGGGGTCTAAGTAAAATGTTAACATTCAGCAGATAGTCTAAAAAATAATAAAATATTTTTAATATATTATTTTATGCATATATTCTATATATTATAATATATATTCCCACAGCTGTTTAAACTTTTATATAAATAAATACACACTTAGATGTCTTAGTGTGCACAAGAACCCCCCGATCTTTTCATTCTACAATATATTGCTATTTCTTTATCACACAGCCTTTGTACCAGAAGATAAATACTGCCTGTCCTGTTGACCCACATTTTGAAATGTAATTCCAACAGCTAGATGGAGATGACCGTGTCTTTTACACTGTGAGTACCTAAACCCATGGAAGTGTTTTACATGTGGAAAACATCACTCCAGTAATGTTTCTGCAGGAATGATATTGTGAATTCTTAGAGTGGTTCCCCACACAGTAAGTCCCTGGTTGGCTCCCCTTTGCTGGGACCCTGCAGCCTGCCTGCCCCCGGCTCGGCAGAATGAGCAGGTGAGAGGCAGCTGTAAGCTTTCCATGTACCTGTTGGCTGCTTCCGAGCCATTCATTTGATATTTTTAATGAATGGAAGTCTGATTATAAAGCTGAGAAAATCATCAAAGCATGAATTTCTGGGGTCCCTGAGGTCACCTCACGTGTCAGCAATTAGTGGTGGGAGTTAATGTGGCAGCAGCAAAGATATAAGGAAGGAGGAGTATACCTGCAGGCTTTCCGTGGCTCCTGGGTGGAGAGGGAACGGGGCTGAGGCTGCGCCAGCCGCAGGAGAGGCTCAGTTGGCAATGGCTTGCAAGCCAGCATCTCCTCGAGCCCAGGATGTTATGACAAGTGAAATGGGGAGACTTGGATAAAACGTCCAGCATGTTCTGACAGCAGCTTGTCCCACTGTTTGGATATAACATGAAAAACTGAGTCATAAAGGACTGAAGCTATAGGGTACGACTTTGTGCCCATTTTTGGCTACATCTTGAATTACAAAAATTACAATGACTTCTTAGAAAGGAAAGCCTTGCCTTTCTACTAATACGTTGTAATATTCCTGGAAGGGAGCCAATGTGTCAATTTAAGTAGCCTCTCAAAGTGCGAGGGACTGTGATATATCCAAGTCACAATGCCAGCTCCAGCCTTTCTGGAATGTGTGCCAAAGTCTTTCCACTGAGAAGAATGCCTCACATTAAGCGTGTCATCCCTGGGCTGGCCCTCAGCTCCCTCCCCAGCTCTGGAGTCTCAGTTTTAACCTTCATTCCTGTATCCCATTTCTCAGCCCGATGGAAAAAAATACCATGGAAACACCCCCATCCTCCTTTTACACGTCAGTGTGAAATGAAAAATTCTCATGACTGGCTGTTGAACAAGAACAAGGCAATCCTGCGGGGGGAATTTTAATGCCACATTTTTGTCATAACCTGCATGCTGCTAAGTGTATGAAGATTGTACTCATCAGTACAGCTTCTAATTTGTCAGTGGCTAAGGACCCAGCCCTGCAGAGGCATTCATGACTATGCAAAGGTCCAGATTTGAGTTGCCCCAGTGGAAAGCACCAGAAGTTTTGTCTGGGTGCAACTTGTTCAGAAAGACTTACTGAGACAGGCTATCTCTGTCCACAAGAGCATCTCCAGACTTGTGTTATTTCCGTTGATACACCAGATTTTTAGAAATCAAGATAACCATCATGCACTTCTAGTTTAATGCAAATAAAAGGGCAGCTTGATTAAGGTCAGACTGATTTAAACTCAAGTCCTTAGAAGAATACAACTAGATTTTCAAATTAAACCAAAATTTTTATGAGGTCAAGCTCCCAACAATTGATGATTTCTGGTTTGGACATCAAGAAATTTGTTCTACTTTGTATGATTATTTAAATACAGCAAGTCATTAGTCGGCATCTTGCCTTCTTTGGGCCTCAAATATTTTCCATTTTCTCAAAAACATTGGAACCAAGGTGTGTGGGTGTGTGTGTCTGAACAAAAGGAAAGAAAGCACAAAAGAAACATCTCCTTCAGAGTACACAGCAAGGATATTTTACACTCATTCTGTAAAAAGAGGAACGGCAATTGCCCTTCCAGATCACAGAGATGTAAAGATGGAAAAGCACAAAGGAAAGAAGCAAAAGTAACCAAATCAAACCACTGTCACAACTGATTTTTCTACAGTGCCCCAATGCCCAAGCTGATCCTTGGCCACTGTCATTACAGGCATTGCTTATTTCCCTGATTTCAGTTTCATTTTCCCTGACATTCCAGGTGTCTGTTATAGTAAGAAGATGAATGTGAGAATGCCTTCATTCACAATTAATTTTAAGTGACTTTCTATAGTACTAGAGTGGGAAAAACTCCAAATGAGCCTAAAGAATTAAAAGGCAATGACTAAACCCAACAGGTTTTTAAAGGTATACATTTTAACTCAATTTACAATTTAGGGAGGAAGTTTTAAAATATTTTTCCTTGACAGTGCTGCAAGACCAGTATTTACAGAAGAGAAGAAAACCTTATTCATTTTTTGTCTAGATCTTTCTTTGTAAAACAGATTTGGGCAGGAAATGACTTTTCTATCCCAACAAATCAGTGTGAAAAATGACTAAACAAACAAAAAAAATCACCAACAAAACAAAACAAAAAAACCCAAACCCAACCACAAAAAACAAAGCCCCAAACCCTATTTGATATTAGGGGAGAAGAACTTCAGATTTTTCTTGACTAAGGTGAGCTGCATTACTCACTACCTTCCATTTAGAATGCTCATCGGAAAAGCAGGAAACTTCAATGTGAACTCTGTGCAACTCCCACACTTCAGGAGGGTCCCCTAACTAATGGGCTCTGGGCTGTATTGCATGTTTCGGTAGTATGGATTGCATTTCTGTTAGAGCCTTAAAGATGCCTACCAGTAATCTGCTTTTTTAACTCTAAAAAATGAAATGTTCATCATACCTTGCCATTCTAGGCTTTGGCACTGATATTATCAAGAACTCCTGTTTGAAAGTAGAGCACACAGTTGTAGGGTTAAGGTTTCTACAATGCATAGAGAAGCGCCTGTTGCATCAGGCAGTTTCAGCAGACTTGCTGCCAAAACATCATAGATTTGAGAAAAGTACAGGATACCACAACTTAATAGCAATGGGAAATTCACAGGAACTTCACATTGGTGTGAAATTGTTAGATTAATAGAAGTCCTCCAGGAAAATGGGACTAATAATCCTAATCTTGTAAAATTTAACGGTTTAATGACCCATTCCCCCCCCACCCCAGAATGCCCACATACACGCTGTGGTACAGAGCACTTATTGGCAGCTTGAGCGTGTGTGTTCTGAGGTCTGAAAGGTGAGACCCATCACTGCCAACATCATGATATTTTACCCCATACTTGGCCATCATTTTAAAGGGATATGCCTTGTTCTTTAGTAGTCTGGGGGGGTTTTTAACTTTGGTTTTAACTAAAAAAAAAAAAAAAAAAAAAAAAAGGGAGAAAAAAAATAGAGAGAGAAAGAATTAAGTACCCTGGAGCTCTAATACCACTATAGATGTACATCTCACAGGCAGTGGTTATTTAGGTGAGATGAAGAAAGTGGCAGTTCTTGCTTAGTTTCCAAGTTCCAAACCTTGAATCCTGGTCAGCAAAATCCCACCTAGAAATGCTGTGCTGGGGAAGAGGTGTCTTTGTGGATATAACTGTATTTTTTCTTCTCAGACATTTTATTTATTCATTTATTTATTTTACATATGGGGAAAAAGCTAATTCTATAGTTGGTTTTGCCCGTACAGCCCAGAATAACTGATTTCAGGTGTTAAGTACATGATTAACAATACTAAATCTCTAAATACTAAATACTAAAATTTAAACATGCACATACTATATAGGCACTGTCACGTATCTCACATACTCACTAAACTCACACCACTTTCAGCTCCTGTCCTGAAAGAACTGTGAGATCCAGCCAACTTGCATTTTTTTATTTGTTTTTTTTTGTTATTCAGCCCATTGTTTTTGTTTTAGAATTAACATGGAAATATCAATTTTCCTCCATTGTTAGATCTTTGGAGACTTTTTGTTTGTTTATTTGGGATTTTTTTTTTTAATTTTATTTTATTTAAGAGGTACAGTAAAGGAGGTCCTTCACTGCTGTAAGCCTGGATAGTGCCAGCAATGTAGAGTCTTTTGAGACTGACTTAGGATCTGTTGTTTAGGGCATGTTTTCTTTTTCAGTTGGATATAGGATACATTAACACAACTAGATTCTTGCAATTGCTTATCCTCACAGAAAGATAATGGATTAGGCTGAGAAAGAATAGATCTCTCTTTCTCTCTAAGAAAGAAGATCTATATACATATATACGATGTAAATGTTATCTATATGTAATAGTTATATTTATTTTAAATAAATGTAATAAATTATAGTATAAGTACATTATTAATACATCTATGTTTATGTTTGAACTAAGTTATTACTAATATTTATATTTATTAGTATCCATATTCAATGTATTTACATTAAGAAAGTCGCTTATTTGCTGGGATTTTTAGGACTTAAAAAAAAAATTATAATAATAATTTAGGTCAACTCTATAGCTTTATCTGGGAGAAGCTAGCCAGAATAACACAGATCAAAATGTGGAAACCCCCATGGGCACAACAGGCTGACCATGAACAACCTTGGACTACCTTTTGTCAAACTTTCCTTGGGCAAGATCTGCGATCAAGTAATAAAACTGAAAGAAGGTATGTGTTGTCAATGAGAATGTTGTTGCTTAGAGAGAAACAACTCTTCCATAATGGCTAACTGGGATTCTTCTTCCTTAGGGAAAAACTGGTGGGGACTCACCCCTCCACTGTAGCACAGCCCCAGGTCAGGGCCCCTGCAGATGTGGGGCTGGGACAGACGCTTCCTTGCAAGTGAGAGCAGCAAATTGCTTGAAGCATCCACAGAGTCCATTTCCCACGGTTCTTCGTTCCTACGCTATCTTCAACCTTAGACTGTCACAGACATCTCGCAGTCCCTCCAGGGAGGGTTGAGCTCTCCTCTCAGTTACGCTGGTGAAAATCCAGAAACTGTTTTGGAAGTATCGTGGGTCTTACTCTTTGTTTGGCTTTGGCTACCATGGGAGCTGATCTCATAAGACTCCGAGTCCTGCTATTAAAATGAAAGGTCTTGGTTTTACATGTGCTACTTCTTTACTACCGCAAACCCACTGGTTTCGCTGGGCTTGTTCCTGATTTCCGTGTGCAAGGGACCTTCACACGACTGGAGTGTGAAGTGACCTCGGTGGAGGACTGGGCCTGCTCTTTGTTGACGAGAAAGTGATACCGGGATGCAAAGCCAGAGCAGCGATTACACCAGCGGCTCGCCTGCTTCAGCTCTGTCCCCTGTGCCAACAACAACAGGATAACGCACTGGTGGAGTCAAACCTGCTCACGAAAGCGGGGGGTGAATGGAGGCAGCAGTCAATGAGTAGGACTCCTGCCAGCTCCCAGCCAGCGCTGGGGGTTGTTCCTTTTGCATTCGTTCAGGAGCCAGATTCCGCTTGTCTCTGGCATTGGGTGCAACTCCGAGGTGCTGCAGCAAACCAGCAGGGATGTTCTGAGAGCTTTGGCACTGTCCCCACTGGCAGCAGAAACCATCCACCAGGTGTTATCTCTGTCCTTTGCTCACCCCTGCGACATTTCCCAGATCCTTCCAGCTCCTAGTTTAATTTTACCACTGAGTAATGTATTGCAGCTTATTGAACTGTATCTTCACTTTTAACATTGAAATGCTTGAATTTCTTTATCTATATCAGTTAATGAACTTGAGACACAGTTATTGTAGGGGGGAAGAGTCAAGAATACAAATAGTATAGACAGTAAAGATAGAATTAAGCATAGTTACCTTTAATATCTAAGTAATTTGCTTTAATATTGAGGGAGAGAGACAGACACATATATAAGCTACCTGTAAGCACTTTATGTGTTGAGAGATGAACATTTTAAAATACATAAATGCTTGTTGAGGACCATACAACACTTAGTTCTTCATCACTGAAATAAGTCATAGAAATGGAAATGAACCTTTGAAAATCATTGGGTAATTTATGTGCTATAAAGCTCACCACTAAAAGAAGACAGAAGTCATTACAGTAACAATGAAAAGGAGTTCAGAGGCCAGCATGCTGCAAAAGCAAAGATGATAAAGGCTGGATCCTCACCTACAATAAATCAATAAGTCTGATTGAATCAACAGAGCTGCTTTAATTCCATGCTCTTCCCATGAAGTAAATACGTGTTTGTTTGTAATGTTTTTCCAATGCACCTAGGAAAAGGTTAGACAGTTTTTCCTTTAGGGAACAAATAAAAAGGTGTAAATTTTAATGCCATTGATTCTTGTAGGACCACTTAAGCAAAAGAAACAGCTGCTTACACCTGCTCTTGATCTAACACAGTTTAACACCTTCCTTAAACATCTTTTAATGTCTCCAAGCACTCACTTGAGGTTTTGTCATTTTGTTTTAATTAGACAAGGAGGGGGGGGCGGAAACTAGAAAGAGAAAGGGAAAGGTTAAATGAATGGAATGTAAAGATCTGTGGGTTAAGAGGAAAAAAATAAATTAAATGGAGCTTTAAGCAAAGACAAAAAGGCAAATACTAAAATATAACGTGATTATACTAAAACTGTTCAGAAATTGCAAAACTCTTTAAGTGTAAAACTCTAAATCTTGGAAGTAATCCTGAAAACGGATAAAAATAAATATATGTGGAGAAATGCATTAGATTTACAACTATTTGTAACATTTGAAGAGAGCATATGATTCTATAAAAGTGGTATTAATAAGATTTGCTTTACATTTTTGCAAAGAAGCAAAACACTACTCACCATCTTTCATAACTAGAAAACAGAGACAGATAAATAGCATTTATTATGCTTCAGAGACTATTCAAAACTGAAATTCATGTGCTAATGTTATGAAAAATGTTTGTCCTACAGTGAGATACAAAGCCAAAATGTGTCTCTTCCATATATATTTGTCATTTAACTTTCTGACCAAATAGAAACAGTTGCAAACAAACTATTTGGGAACATATTTTCTTTTCAGCTTTGCTCAACACAATCTCCCTTCATTCAAGATCTCTTTAGGATTCCTGGGAACTGTGTTTTAAAGTCTTCCTGTCATCATTCTTTCGCAGTCTTGGGTTAAACATCCATTCCCTGGGATACACTTTGCTCCTCTGATGTCTGTGACTGACATCTTTTAGACCTTGGGGCTAAATGTGATCCATCACGCAATGAGTTTGGTCTGCACAGGGAACCAGTACTGTGAGATAACCTAAGCTGCAGCTCCCAGGAACATTATAGAAAAAAAGAAAGAGCCTGGTTAATGTAAAACTACCCCAAAAGATACAAATATGCTTCAAAAATATTTCAGCATAACTAATATCAAACCAAAAGGAGTTTCTTACACTCCCCCCCACCCCCCACCTCCACCCAGCTCCAGTGCAAAACCAAAAAGTTCAGGGAAAAGTAACGTCCTTCCTAAAGAGAAATACAGTAGTTTTCATAGAAACTCAGACAAGTAGTCCAAGGCAGGAGTCCAATTGATACTGCAGTCACGCCTGTATCACTTTGGTAATGCAGAGGAGGTATAATATGAGCAAGAAATTACTTCAGGTTCACCAGTTTTAGTAATTTTCTTTTCAGCTGGATGTAAAGCAATTTTATTCTCAGTGGGTTTTAAACACTTTGACATTACCTTTAGAGGATAAAGAGAGTTCTTGAACTGCCTAAAACCCGATAAAGGGACCATTTTACCTCCCTGCTGGTCACAAAGCAGTTGAAGGATCTATATGCATACTCTGTGCTTACAAAGCTGGAAGACTTTCATAATCATATCTAGTGGAAGATAAAGGCCTTTTTGCTTCATGTCTTTCTTCCAAAAACACAGACCAAAAGGAAGGACATTTCTCAACAGAACAGCCACCAGCCAGCAAGGGATCACAACGTTTATCCACCTCCCTGGGGGCTGAAGTGCGCTTTCCTACTCTTGTTATGTTAACCCCTAACAGCAAATGTTAGTCTTGTACTCTTGCCTGCCTTGTGTATGACATTGGCAGGCACAGGGGAGTTAGTTGAAAAAATAAATAAATATTTTGGTGCTTGACAGCAAAACAACAAAGACAGAGCATTTGTGCATACTTTCAGATGCTGTCCTGCATTGCTAAATATTTTCTGGCTGTGTTGTCTCAGTCATATCCATCCGTAATACAGGAGGTCCAGAACTTAATCTGTGTTTGCAAGGTTGTGGACACTTCATTTGAATCCTAGCTATGGAGCGTCCCAGAGGAGACTTGTCATTACCATTCTGCTCTTTTACAAGGGGCTGAGGTCAGAACAATCATTGCATAATCCAAAAAAACTCCAACTCGACTTTGGTAGAAGTTATTAACAAAATATTCAGGATTTCCAGATTTATACTGCACTATACAAGAACAGAGCCATCAAAGGGTGTTAACAGTTTAGTGCAAGCTGGGTGAAAATCTATTAATCAAAATATATTTTTTTGCAATAAATACATAAAAATAAGGTAAATATTACAGAAACATGTCGTTCTCATTTATTTTTTCCAATTCTTCAGCTTAAAATACTCACTGAACATTTTTGATTATCTGATCCAAATTGTTCGTACTGATAACTTGGTTTATAAGTGGACTTTGAAAACTGAATCTTTTCAAGTACAAATGTTTCAAAACCAAAATAATCTTTTAAGTAGAGATTTCAGTGTTTTTTCCTAATCAGACATAAACCTATATTGTTTCCTTAGATAAAATGTTAATAAAATGTCTTGGGTGTTTGGTTTTGGTTTGTTTGTTTCTTTTCCCCAAAGAAACAAGACTTCTATATTTTTGTTACAATACAGTGATGTAGTGAACATCTCATTTGAAATCTTGGAAACATTCAGTGCCAGCACCAACTGTTCATAATAATCTGGGACCAGTGGTAAAGGACTCTGTTTTCATGTCAGAGCTAGGCTCTGGGTGCATTTTTGAGTGTAGAGGATAACTATTCAATTGTAGCTTTTAACAAGTGGCCTGAGTAGGCGGCAGCGTGAAATAATTGCAAAAGTGCTTGTGCCTCAGGCCATTGCAGAAGAAGCAAAGTCATTTCTTACCACCTTCTTCTGCCTGTTGACATGCTTTTGTAGCCTCAGTGCGCACAAAGTGCTACATTTGTTTCTTTAAATTCCTCTAACTGCAGTTATTCATGTGCTTTTCAGTACGATTTATTTTTCCAACTAACTATTACGTTCTCTTGCCTTCTGGTTTGCCTCCCACTTCCTACATGCTACCACTATACTTTGCTTTTTTCATGTAAAACCCAAAATCAGTCTCATGAAAGGGTAGGTGATGTGTTAAGCACTTGGCTGGAACAACAGAACGTGTGTTATACACACAATCCCACACGTGCAGAGCACAAGGAGGTGAAATTGTCTATAAACAGGCGTCAGCGACAGCAGCCTGCACGCTGAACAGCGGTTGTGATGGTTGACCAGCACTCCAGAAAGAAGACACGGCAGGTCGCACAGTATTGGCATATCCAGCTCACCTCTGCTGAGACGTGAAAAAGAGTTACGAACTGCAAAACAGCCAGGAAATTTTAGTCCAAGGCACCAGTTATGTGCAGGCTGAAATTCACAAGCACAGAGTTGCCCCATACAGGCCCCAATAAAGACGGACCATACAGCCCCACCAGGCACCCGGACAGCCAGGATCTCTGTTGGCATGCAGTAGTACAACTTCTTAATAAATTCACACTTCAGTGCAAACCTCAGTCTCTGAATGGTTTTTCTCTTTCCCTTTCACAGGACCAGCATGACTGTCTCCTATTTTCCCGTCTTCCCTCCATCGATCTCTGCATCCCACACAGCAATACAGAAGACTGAGACACGAGCATTAATTGCTAATTAAGCTCCACAACAGTAGGGGGTGTTTCAACAGTGCTAGCCATTTATGTGTGAGCAGGGACTTGTCTGCTGCTTTTTAATAAGTAACCCAAGGATAATTCCTCAGAGGTTTTGAATGTTCTTCATTTTATTAAGCTGATTCAGAGTATCATCCCTGGGAACAACACAGTGGAGCATGGAAATTGCCTTAAAGAACTTGAGACGTGACGGCAAGAGAAATGACATGTGGCCTTTCTCTCAGTGCAGCGTAAGGCATGTTGCATGGTTGTTTTTTTTCCAAGTGAAACAATTACAACTTGCTGTAGGTATCACATCACAGGACAAAAGCTCGTGTGTGTGGGTAGGGCTTAGAACTGTGTTGTGTGCTAAGAAATGTGTTGGTTCTAGCTGGGCATTTTTAGGAGGATTTTCTGAAAAATACTGACTTGTACAGTCAGATGAAAGACCTGTTACCTTAATAGATACAAGATTCGTTTCTTTCTTGAGCTATTACAAAAAAATATAAGTTTTCTATGGAAGAATAGACAAGGTTGCATGAAATGAGCTAATCATGGAGGATGTGGAGTTTGGTATGGACAAATTTAAACGTGATTATTTAACATTCTGGGCCTAGCCCAGTATAGTCAATTATCCATAAAGTAATCATGGATTCCTGGAGTTTTGCTTTATTTGGGGTTGATGGGAGACAAAATATTTGTCTTTATCAGCATGTTCTGACTGCAACACTGACTAGTGCCTTGCTGCAAGAATTAGCTCTAATTTCAGAGGAACTAGCCATGTAAAAAAGTGGTATTTGCTCTCAGGATGAAAATTTCATCTTATTCACTTCATAATGTTTAGGCAGAGACCATGATAATTAAGGGAAAGCCAAGATGCATACTTAGACCATAAATAGTGTCATTAAAATTGTCCTTAATACCATTAGATTGCAACTACATACACACATTTCAAGCCATTGTACAGCATAATGATTATATTGAAATTAAAGCCAGCAGGGATAGAGCTTGCCTTTAACAAATACTGCCGGCTACTGAGAGAAGCCATCCATACTGGGGTATTACCTTCAGCAGGAACTTCTCAGCAAAGGAGAAAAAGCACTGAATTAAGCACTAAAGCAAAGGTAAAAATCAAACACCGCATGCATGTTAGAGAACATACATGCAATAACCTCGTAACAGTTGTAAAGCTCCGTAAAGTTTCCTATTACTTGTGTGATCAAACTTGCATGACTCGTGCTTTAGGCTTTGCCAGTCATGGACGATTGTGTGACCATGCCCATCTTGCTGTAATGAACATTCTCTGTTGTCCTTTGCTCAACACATGTTTTTTTTTCATTTTCCTTCCTTGCAGGGCATTAACCTCAGTTGCTATTCTGGTCCTCGTGGTGCTTGATAAAGAAATGGCTCAGCTACAGAACTGGAACAAGACGCAAGACAGACAACAAAACGTGAGTAGGAACCTTTCATACCATCACAGATGTGGGTTAAACATTGATGATATTTGGGAACAGATTTGCCATGACCATGTAGTAGAACAATATTTGGCATGAACTGCCTTAGAGGCCAGAGAGAAGAGTTAGTTATAAATCAGGAACTTAACTAACAACGTCAGGCATGGACAGCCTGAAGCAGTATCAACCTTAACCATCAGTAGTACTATTCAATCAAAAGAACATGATGGATTTTTCTATTCAGCCTCTTTTTTTTTTTTTTTTACCCCTCCTCCTCTTATGAGAGATGGGGTCAAAAGCCTAGCAATGCCATGCCATAAAGTCTTCAGACTGGGAACAAATTATAATTTTAAAACCCTTTGTGCCTTTGCTTCTTTCCTTACTCCCCTTGATTCCTTACAGGCTGAATTCCTCCTTCCTGTCCTACCAAATAAAAGTGGGGAAGGATGGATTCTGGGCAAAAAACCAATTTGTCCAGTTACTTGGTCAAAAAAGAGACACATGGCAATGAAAAAAAGGTATTCTCTTTCTTTGAATTGAGATCAAAAAAAGCTCTGAGTGAGCAAAAAACCCTGCTGCCTGTTCGCACAGGTCCTAAGCAGTGCTCTGGACTGTAAGTGCAGTGCACCCTTGGTCAGCTGTCTTCACGGATGTCTCTCAAGCTGCATGCAGACCGCCAGCACATCCCTTGCCTAAGCTCAGCACTGCATGATGCCTTCAGGCTCTGGTCCTTGGAGCCCCACATGTCCCAGGGAGTAGCCTGTGGCTGCAGGCTTGCTCTCCATGCAGAGAGTCAATCTGAGTTTGAGAGCAGGAGCTGGACTTGTGTGTTTCCACCTAATCTGTGCCACTCACTCAGTCAGGACTCACCCAATAGCGCACCTTAATGAACTCACGTTGGGGTCCTGCTCCTACAGTACATAGAAGACCCTGTCGAAATCACTGCTTACATCTAGTAGCAATAAACTAAGCATTTCTGGGCAGAGGCCAATGGGCAAGGAGCAGCCCATGTCCATGCTAACAACCTGCCTACAAGAGGGTAGAGGCGCACAACCTGCCTGATAGACACTGGGAACAGGCTGGGAAGGGCTCAGCTGCCAGACCAGCCTGGCAGCTGCTGGAGACACCAGCATTTGAAATGGTCCCAGTTCAAGATGGAGACTTCCTAACAGTTCACTAATTCACAGACAATCATGGTGAGGTTAAACTTAATACTACTGACTGATGCATCAAATGTTTTGTCTATAGACCCCGAGAAACTACTTAGGCAGCTAGATGAGTGTACTGCCTAAGGTTGGGAAATATTTTTGTTTTTTAAGAATGATGGGTCAAAACTGACAGCCTATTTAGCCAGAACTGTTTAAACCCCCTGCCTGTACATCTGCATTACCTCAAACAGGACTCACAGTTTCAGGCTGCCAGAAAGCTGAGCCATGCCATGTTTGCTGCCCTGCCCCTCCTCTAGCAGGTGCGATTTCCCACTAAGCTTTTAGAGAATTAAAATGTAGAAGCTCAGCCAAATGGGCATCAGCATCCATCAGATAAAAAATGTGAATAAAAATTGCTTTCATACAAATAAAAGTGCCTTGTAAGGTCAGAACACACAAATACTAACTACAGGGTATACAAGCTAGTGCTGAGAAATGTCCCACTGACTTCAAAAGCCAACTGCTGCTATTAAACCCACCTCATCAGCTGTACTTTGAATCAAGAATTTTTCTGTTCCAGCGAACATAATCTCAGAATAAATAAATAAAAAAAAGAACCTTAACTAAATTAGTTTATGAAAAAAGTCATTGTCCAATCCCATCATTACCCTAATTTTCGTTGTTGCTTGCAAGTGACCAAGCAAGGCTGTGGAGCATTTCTTTTCACAGTGTTTTATTACTTCACCTTCCTTTCTTTGCCTTATTTTCTATTTCTTCCAGTAGCGGAAACTGACAAATGAGAACAGCACCTGTATTTGACACTATGATTAGGAACGTAAACACGAAAGTCAGGACATATTTCCCTGTGGCTGGAGTATTATCAGATGAATTGCGTGGAACTGTGCTTTTCATTTCAGTGATGGGTTACCTGCTGGGATTTAACAGACACAGCTGGTGCCATGCTGGAAAACCACCAGCGCTCTGAGGCCCTTCACTTTGGAACTGCTTGACTCAGTGACAGATTTTTATTTAGTGAAAATTGTAATTGTCTTCTCCTTTTCCTTCATTCCCTTTCAACTTGCTTCAGATATTATAGTTCCACTGGACCTCAAAGATACAGATGCATCAGTTCAGGAGAGAAAAAACACGGCTGACGTTTACCTCCCTGCTGGGGAAATGTTGGTGTGTTAGTGAGCAGCTCTGCTGTCTGTAGCAGTCAATTCCCCCAGTGATTAAGTCCCTTAGTGTCCCAAACCAAGGCACATGAATACCTAAAAGAAACTTCCTGAAGGATTTAACTGGGGAGTTTTCTTCTGAAGCTAGTCAGATTAAAAAGTATATGATGTTGCAGAAAATATTTGTTATCAGAGATGACGTAAGACGTACAGTCATGGGAAAGATGGGCTGAGAGAGACTACCTAGCCCTTCCCTTGCCCCAGGGCAGGATCAATTGAAGCCTTGTGGGTCCTGACAGATTTCTTTACCCTGTTGATGTGGGCTTTCAATGAAGCAGACATCACCGCAGCGCCAGGCAACCAGTTCTGGAGCTTGGGCTTTCCAGTTTTCCCTAATGTCTAATTTGAACTCGTCTTGCTGCAACTTACTGAGTTTTGTCCCAGTTAGTCAGGATGTGAGCTGGTCTCTTCTATGCAGGAGCTTTTCATGAGCTTGAAGTATTCAATCTTAAAACCTCGCGAGTTCTCTCTTCTTTGGTAAGCAATTCCAATTTTTCATTTTTCATTGTATGTTATATTTTAAACTATATTACGCATTTAATCATTGCTTCTGTCATTTTCCAGGTCTCCTCTGGCTTCAACTTGGTCAGAACTAGATCCTACATCCCAGCTGATGTCTTACCAGAGTATCTTATGTATCTGACAGGTGAGGCACCTCTTTATATGTCCCAGTGTGGAATTTATCTTCCTTGCAAAAGAATGGCTCTGTGATTCCAGATGCTTCTTCCTCATCTAGGATCATTAAAAACTGAAGGATCCTCCTTCCCATTCCAGCATAAATACTGGAACCACACTTCTTCATGCAGCTTTAATTTGCTTTTTTTTCTTAGCATTTATGTAAGTAAGAAATTTTGGGGGTTTGGTTTTTGTTTTTTTTTTGTTTGTTTGTTTGTTTGTTTTGTAAATAGTCATGCAAAGTCTCTTCGACTACTTTGGTAATCATAAGAAATGAGTAACAGATGAAAGTATGCCTATTGTTACAAGGAAGATCTTGTTTGTTTTCCAAAATGGTGCCTATCATCAACTAACCTTGTTCTGCTGCAACAGTTCATTATTCCTGCAATAAAGAGTGTATCAGGAAAAAATGGATACCACTAGAAAAAGGCAAATATTACATAACTCCAAAATACATGCTAAACTGGTAAGTGACATGTCAGTGTAGTAGAAAGATTTGTAAAGATCCATAACTCTATTGTCAAAACGTAACTATATATTTGCAAGTGTAAGTCCCCTCTTGTATATTACTTATTATATAGCTTCATTTTTATATAGGAGTACAGATCTCTACATTTCACTAAACAGGGAAACTTTGAAATGTAAAATATTTGTAAAACATTTAAAATTTTTTGGCTGAATACTCTTATGATATGTGTGTGTGAAATATTTCACGAGCAAGTGCTAGTAGTTGTACTCAGTAGGTATAAAATAGTCTGTTACTACTTTCATTAATATTCTATTTATAATCCCATTTAATCTCACCTTGCTAATTCTCGGTCAAGAAAATAGGTTTACAGGGGGAACTACATAAAAGCTAACTCTGTAAAGTGCATTGCTCTGAAGAACAATGGCTTTCAGGGTGTGACCCTAATTCATGGTTATTGCCCTGTGTTTTTTCCATCCTACCTCTTGGCATGTCTGCGGCTCTGGGTACATGTTTTTCATCTTTGATCTACCATGTTAATTGTTATGAGCTGTTGTAATTATTTCAGGAATTTATCAGATTATCTTTTAATGAAAGAGGAAAAGCTGCAGAAGACAACTTTCCAAGAAATGTGTATCAGAGCCAAATTTGACCTACTTTGTGATTCTTGTTTGGAATTTCTTCTTAATACTTCTTGTTTCTCTAGCCTGGGTGCAAGAGTGTAAGGAAAACTCAAATGTGACCATACATGATGGCTTGAGCTCAGCACTAATGCAAATGTATGGAAAGCCAATGTCAATGAGGTTTCAGCAATTCTTTCAGCTCTGAAATAGTACCACTAGTATCCTTAAAATAATATTTATATAACTTCTGAAATATTTTTTTTTCCAACACCATTCCCAACAGGTAAAGAAAACCATGCTTGAATTCATTTTCATTTTTAACAAAACATTTAAACACATGCCAAGGGAAAAAAAACATTTTCTAGAAATCTTGTCAGATCATTTATCAAATTTTGGAAATTTGAACAAAAGCGCTTTTGACATTTCAAAGGCGAACAGCCTTGTGAATTGAAGATCTTAGATAGACAAATTGTTCAGAGCTAATTTTCTGCCTCCACTTCTTTTTTGTCTTTAAAATTATCATCTCATAAATGGAGGGCCATACGAATGAAAGCTCTTTCCATCACAGGTAAGTGTGTTTGTGGATGTGTATCAAAACCACCATGGGAACAGCGCAGACTTGCTGAAGTGCACGTGGTGTCCCCACAGACGTTCCCCTTCCAGCATCTGTTCAGGACTTCAGCCACAAAGTGGTGCTGTTGCAAAAGTTAACGGTTAATGGGGAACACCAGCTCCCTGCTTTGATGGTGACCCAAGGCATGCATTAAACCCAATAAAATTTTCATCTATTTACCTACTCACATGCATATCTTCTCTATAAATATTCAATTTTTTTAAACATCAAACGCAATTACAGTGGTATCTGTTAATATGGAGAGAGAAACACACATCTTCAAAGTATATAAAATGTTACGTATTTTGAAGTCTGATAAAAGTGCCTAATTAATCAGATCAATGCCTAGTAATTATTCAAATTAAAATCCCCGGAATTTAAGGATGCCTTTCTACAGCACGCTTTGAGCAACATCTCAAATTCTTCGAGGCATAACAGAGACTTCTTAAAAGTAGCAATTTCTTTCCCTCCCCCCCCCCCCATCAGAACCTCAGATCTGAAGGTGACACATAAAATAAGGTGACCATTTAGGAGCTTTATTGTTTCTCATCAAAAATTCAGAAATATGTTTAAAGTGTAAAATAAATCCACGTGTGCTAAGGGTTAGGATTAAAAATAAAAATAATAATAAAAAAAACCCACCTCCAGAATAACAGATGAAGATGTAAAAATACCTAGGGGGAAAAAAAAAAAAAAAAAAAAGAGCCTCACAACAACAGAAATGCCTTTAGAGGAAAGGTTGGAAAACTGCAAGGACCCAACACGTCTCCATTTTCTATAGCTGCAAACCCACCCTGTCTACAATGCTTTTTACAGGGCACACGTATTTGGCAAGATTAAGGTGTCCCATCTCAAATTACAAGGCTGATTGCCCACAGACCCAGACACAAGCACACAGCAAACCCCCTGGACCGGTGCAGAGAGCCTGGCTGGGGTGGGATAGCTTTGCCTCCCATCAGAGGGGGGCAGCCCCTCTGCCTGGGACACTGCCTTGCAGCCCACATTTTTCCATCTTCTTCTGCTGGGCTAGCTGCAAAAGCAAAGTTCCCGGGCTAGGGCTGCCTTCAGATGCTTAACCCTTTGCCTACCTCTGGAAATGCGTTCATCAGCCCCAGGAAAATTTTCTGTTCTTAGGACTGTTTGTCTACTTCAGGAGATTAAAAGCTGAGTCACATTTTAGGCATTTCTCAGATCTGACTACAGGGCTGGAGCTGCATGGGGGACAGGATTTAATTCCGATTCCCGCCTCTTAGCTGAAAAAGCTTTAAAAAGGATGGAAACTGCATTCAGCCAAATGGTGAAGACAAAAAGGCTCTAGAGTTATTAAAGGTTTGAGTGTTTTTTTGATTGGCAGAGCAGCAAGTTTTAGTAGGGAATTCTTAGGAGGCAACGGTGGAATATGACTTTCCTTCTCCATCTGGACAGCTAGAGGGAATAAGTGACTAAATCAGAATTTATGAGACTGATATGATTTGTATAGTTCCAAGTTCCCTAAATAAGGGGTTTTTTTTATAGTTGAAAAAAAAGTCGGATAAAGGACAATGACAACAACCTTCAGTTTCAACTACTATTTCAATTCATGGTGGAAAATGTTTTAGTAAAACTGTCACAACTATCTAGGTAGATTAAAATGTCCTAAAGGAGTTGGTACAATGCTTTGACAGCATGAGAGGTCTAATCATCCTCACACAGGGAGGGGAAAGAGGAAAAATTCCTTGGTTAAATAACAAAAGAAAACAACTTCATAAGCTAGAAAAGGAAGTGCTCTTTAAGGAAACAATCTGGTGACTCTTAAGATTCATAGTGCTGTGTCCTATCTTACATGACCATGTTCTTATGGTTATGACTTTCTCAATCATGCTTGAATCAAATAGAAAAGAAAGATGACTTAAGCATGTAAATTTAGAGGGAGACTTAGAGGCATGCAGCTAAATTTATCAGCCATCTCTGTGAGCAATCACTCTAAATAAAAAGTTTGGAAACTAGTCGCTGCGGGTTGCTGATGAACTTTCCATGTTTTTGGCACTCGCCATCCTTTCCTTAATGGACTAATCTGCAAATCAAAACAGGAGGGATATCTGGACACAAATCCATCCTAAGGTCTGTTCTTAAACAGTGGATATTTCCCCCAAGACTTATTTTTGTGTCATGAAGGGTGATTTGGTTGACAGAAATGCTGGCCGAAGAACTAAATTTGTCAAAGATTTGGAAGGAATTAAAAAAAAAAAATAGAAAGGAAAAAAAAAAAAAAAAGGAGTCAAAGCGAGGGAGCAGAGGCTTATGGCATTCTAGTTGTGTGTCTCTATTTCACCTGTTTTACATGTCCTATAATGACTTCTGAATATGGGTAAGAATAGCAACACATGCTGGCAGTTTGACCAAAGGGTGCGCGTGTGCATGTGTGTGAGTGTGCATGTGGGAGACAGAGAGTATGGGGGGAAGGCGGGGGATGGCGGCTGGTGGTGGTGGTGGGGGGGGGTGGGGGTAGATGGACCATTAGAGTGCAAACACAGAGACATTCCTGCAATAAAATACTTGTCTTCTGAGAATCGCGGTCCGGAAAAGATGGTTATGATTTAACAAAAGAATTCTCTAAAATGTTCCCCGGTGCTAATACTGTTCTTAATAATATGAAAAGATTTTGCCAGGAAGAGGAATAAAACTGTCAATTGGATTAAAAAAAGAAAATAGGCACGTGATGTGTTTTTTTTTAGAGCACACGGGGGAAAAAATGACCTTTATGACGGTTTTGTCGTTTTCAAAAAAATGCCTCGCTCTCTGAAATTCCCCAACGAGGCAAGGTTATTATAAATGGTAGGTAGGGAAAGCAGAGCATGGCAATAAAGGGGTTAATGTGCAGAGCACAGAGCCATCTGGCTGAGCTGGTTTGTTATAATCGAGCAGATTATGTTCACGGGACTCAGAGTTTAAGGCTCCTCTCCCATAGAGCAACTCTGCACAACCCAAGCAGACCAACTTTGGGACTTTGAATGAACATATTTACATCCACCTTTCTCTTCATGTCGACTTTTCTGGAAACATTCACACGGATGCCATGGTTACTCCTACCACGGTAAGGGAAATTTGACGTTTTCTAATAGGGTCCTAAGAGGGCGGGGAGGAGGGGGGGGGAGAGGGGTCCTTTAAAGAAGTATAATGGGGAGGGGGGGGGTGTCTTGTAAGCAGTAGATCTGTCCCAAATGTTGCCTTTCCTATTGTGCCTCCTCCTTCCCCCACCCCTACTTGCCCTATAGCTTGCTTTAGTCCTGAGGTTCCTCTCTCCTCCTGCTCTGCACACTGTTGTTCAGGTCCCTGGCAAGAAAACAGTGGAGGAGAAATATGAGGTGCTAAAGGAATCTGATTTAAGAGGCAAAAGTAAAAGAGACTCTTGGTTTTATTTTCAGAGCGAAACCAGCAACTTCACATATAACAAAAGGGGTTGCAAAGCTTGAGAGTGGATTGCAAGAGCCAGCCTCAGCATACGTAGCATGCTTGCCCTCAGGGAAAGTTAGAGCCCATGACAAGCAAAGTCAGAATTCCCAATTTCTAGACCTTGCCTGTCTCAGGTAACTAACTTCACTGGAGCTTTGGGTTTTTTCTTTTTCTTTTTTTTTTTTTTTTTAATGTATCAGACACTGGAAACCCTATTCATGACCTTTGAATCAATCCCCATTCTCCTTAGACCCAAACACTAAATTCTCTGGGAGGAACTTCAGATCAAAGGGTTCCCTGCACATCTGTGTCTAGGTGAAAAAGATACACTCACTCTGTGCTGGGATGGCAGGAAAACTATTCTTACGCTGCAATTTCCAGCGTTTGGTAAGTGCCTTCTAGGAACGCAGCACACAACTAATCAACACAGATGCACGTATAGAGAGCAAAATAGAAAGCTGTTTCTCATCTAAACAGCTGAAATGCAGCTTAAAGCGTCGGTTACTGGCGAGTCCTTATGGAGACACCAAACTGCTATTAGCCAAGAGGGGAAAAAGTCCTTGAATGGTTTAGATAGTTTTCTGATCGGTTCTTAATCCTTCATTAAAATAAACGGGAAAGCTCTGTGTTGGTTCTATCTCTTGAACTATAAATATGCAGTATCTGGAGAGATGGATATTTTGGATTGAATAAGGCTGCTATGCGCACATTCTCTGGTTCCTATATTGCAAAACCAGTTATTTAGAGATGACTCTGTGTATGTGAGGGGGGTTGACTCCCCACCACCACCACCCCCCGCCCTTTTTAAATAGACAGGGATATGTGCTACATGGTCCACTCAATTGTTATGAGCTACAACCTTTCAGAAAGCACTCTTTGCTCTTAGGCTCATGTGATTTGTTGCATGAGGAGTGCAAATGGTATGTAAAGTTTGCCTTTTCATTGTGCCTTCAGGAAAATACTCAGACAAATAAGAGAGACATTCTCCGGCATGGAAATACCTGATCTGTGCAAGCCTGTAAGTGGAGAAGTAGTGCAAGAAACTGTATAAATAATAGGAAAATCTAATAACAAAAAAAAAAAAAAGAAAGAAAGAAAAACTCACTTTGTGGCAAGGCAGACAAAAGCAGTACAGAATGGAAGAGAATTCAGGTAGAAGTAAGAGTCCTGGTCTTAGATACACGTGTTAGTACCAGGAGCTCTGTGTGTGAGCATGTCGGAGGAAGGAAAAGTGGACACGATTGCAGGTGGTGGACCCAAAATATGGAGGGAAGAGGATGTACCAGCAGAGTCAAGAGTGGAATGCTTTGTATAGAAGGGTGCTATATGTTGAAGTATGTAACATGTGTACATTTAAGTGTCATCGGGGGGGGGGGGGGGGGGGGGGGGGGGGGGGGGGGGGGGGGGGGGGGGGGGGGGGGGGGGGGGGGGGG
>JAVJGJ010000057.1:10598968-10622750 GCA_035590215.1 Microhierax caerulescens
ATGTTTGCCTGTGCAGGGCCATGTGTGTGTCTCCTCGTGGTGACTAGGAGCTCACAGTGGAAAGGAACAGCATGTGGGTAGGGATGACAGAGGTGGCTGGCAGCTGTTTCTGTGTGGGAGACGGTCATCCCTGTTCATGCATCTGTCGGTGGGGGAGGTGGGGATAAGTTGCTTTCTGAGTGGACAGATGGGATGTGTGTGCAGAGGCAGAAAGCAGTAAGTGTGGATATGGAGTAGCTGCAAGATTGTAAAATGAGTCCTATAGGGAATATACAGACCTATGTTCCTGATTGTATCATGACCCTTAAGTCCATAGGGGAAGAGGATTCCTCCACAAAAAGCCTCCAGGAAGGCTATACTTCCCGAGGAATTAAAAGAAAAACATACCCAAGCATCCAGCTCAGTTAAGGCTCTCCTCTCCTTCACATGGTACAAGGATCTCGCTGCATGAGCAAGCTAAGCAAGGTGGCCCTTCCCTTCAGGGCAGCAAGTATTTGGAAAGATCAGAACAAGCCCATATACTCCTCCCTCTCTTACCTTCCTCTACCTCTTGCTGCTCTCCACCTCTTCACACATGCACACGAAAGGGTCTTTCCCAGTTTGGCTTCTAAGTTTGTGTCTGCAGATCTGTGTGATAATGAGGATGTGTGTGTGAATGAGGACCGTGGTGCGTTGGGGAAGGTGGTGGCCCTGAAGCAAAGCTCATTGGCAGTCATCTGGAGCTCAGAGAAGTAACACATCGGTTGCATTTCAATGCACATGGAAAGCACAGCAGGTAGTTCCACGTTTCCATCAGGCAGTGCCAGGAAGCCAGCCTGCGTAACCCATCGCCACCCTGCCTGCACTTTAGAGGGAGCCATCATCTACCTAACCATGTAAATATATAGCTTCCATAGAACAAGCTCCATTTGTATTACCTATTACAAACCTGTGCCAGAGGTGATGGAAACATTTGTGGAAGCTTGCATCTTACAGGATAAGATTTGCAGCACTCCTCCAACATTTGCTGTGCTTCAGCTGTGCATGTTGCTCATCATGGAACCACAGCAATAAATGTTCTGCTTCTTAGTTGCTCTTCAACACCCTCCAGAAATAAATTCCTTTATTTTAGATTTGTCCCTGCTATAGATTTTACATGTTTTGTCCTACGTTAGCTGAGTTAGCCTGTGAGAAAGTAGAAATATATATTTCTGGGCTGTGCCCTACAAAAATTTACCCACATTTGCCAGAAGTCTAAATTGATATCGTCAGAGGTAACTGTCAGTTAACTGGAGAGTTACAGAAGGAAGTACATTGTTCTCTACATGAATGTTTAAAGGCTCGTCTACACACAGAAGTGAATTCAGGTTGTGAGTGTGAAATTTAAATCCAACAGCTGCTTCTGAATAGCTCTGTGCTTAGGCAAGTTCTAAGATAGCATCCTCTCCTGTGGCTTCTGCCTCAGCCAGGAGGTGGACAAGCACACACACAAGACGAAAGCAGCCTTTGTCCCCTTGAGAGATGGGATTTGGACAGTATTTGGTTTCTGCTCAAACCAAGATCAGATGTTATGGCTTTTAGCTATCAAATGCAGACCTCATAAACCTGATGGAGACATTTGACCAGTTTTCCAGTATGCTGTATTTGAGTTAACCTTCAAGTATCTAGATGCTATGATCTGTTATGAACTTGGTTTCAAAAATACTAAATGATAATGATAAAACAAATGCCTTAGGGGAATATAGTAGATAATGTACAGTCAGCTGAGTAAAAAAAAATGTTCCTTACATGCAAAGGCTACAGTAGAAATATTTAAGAAATGCTTTGGAAGACTGTGGAAACATGACTGTGTGTCCTCTCTCTACAATTCCCCACACTTTCCTACCCACTTCTAGCATGTAAGTGGTATGCACGAAACCAAACTGCAAGGTAGCAGCAAAAATAAAGTCCAGTGACACCATGTTAGAAAAAAAGAAACTTTACCCTGCTCTGTATTAGGTAACAAAACCATGGTCATTAAGAGGGACGTGTAATTTCACGTGCTGGGGCCTTTGCTGGATTTGTATATTCAAAAAGTTTGGAAAGATTTATGCAGGTCCTTGTTTTCAGCACCTGAGATACGTACAAAACTATTTCCTCCACTCATTTCTCACACAATTTGTATGGTCTTTTTTTACATAAGCAGCTTTTCAAACAGATAATGCAAACAACTCCTTAAAAAATCTTCTGAAAAATCTTCCTGCAAGGATATGTTGGGTTTTTTTTTCTCTTTATTGATATTTGCATGTTTTTCTACTTAGATCCCCCAACATCTTAAGCAATTTTCCTTCCTTGCTACTGTTTACTAAATATACTCTTCCAATACTTGACATGAGCTGTCTGTTGTTTAATCCCATTCTTTGTTTTACAGAGTGTATAAGATTCTTTTTTCTTTAAGCTTTTTTTCTACTTTTTAATTATGATTTTTTCAGTTTTGTGACTTCCCTCAATTTCATCCACATCTTTGTGGCACCAGAACATCCACAAATGAAGGTGATGCTCCCAAAACAGGAGACCTCTTTCATCTCTGTCTGCCTTCTGTAATTATACTGACTTTCTGCACTCTCTAGTTCTCTCTTCTCTTTCTCTATTCCACTATGAAAGAACTTCTACATAATAAATCCAGCATTATTTTATTGTTTAAATCATGGCTAACTGATTTTAAGTATTATGCCTTTCCAACTTCTTCCTTGATGTTTAATATAGATGCTTTGAATTGATTTTCCCTAGACCCATTACCTTAGGCTTCCACCCTCAGAATCTCTTATTTTCTTCCCATTTTCCCAACCACTCTCTGTCCTTCTATATAACATCTTTATTCCTGTCCTTTCCATCCTTTCTATCCATTTTCAGCCCATTTCTTCTCTACTGTTCTATCTTTCTGCAGCTTTACCCCTTATGCTTTCAGACTGCTCAATGACACAACTGAAAACAACGTTACGTCACCAGACACTACCCCAGCCTCAACAGTCATCATTTACCAGCATCCCATTTTATGGACTGCATCCAGTTTTCAGGCCAGGGTTATTTTGCAGAGTAGATGGGAGACACGTATAAGCCGAATGTACATATGTGCGGGGATGGTGCATGCATGCATGTGTGCCAATGGAAGAGGAAAGGTCAATATGTGACCATGCTGCCAGAACACTGCATCCTATTTCTTTGTCCTCCTCTTTCTGGCCTTCCTAGCGCTGTCCTTGCCCTCCCTCCAGGCCATGTAGGACTGCCATATAATCGCTCTTTGTTGCATTGACCAACTCTTTGTCCCTCTTGGAATTTCTCTACAAACTTGTGCCTGCTTTCCTGTCAGGGAGTCAGGCCTCTTGTCATCACATCGGCGTGCTGAGTAACTCCTTCTCCTCCCCAGCACTGCCACTCACACAAGTGGTAATCTGTTCATGGGCCGGGCACCCTCAGGGTGCTCCCACCTCGTCCTTCCTGACCCCCGTGGGCACCATCCTCTCACCCTCTACTCTCAATTCTCTTTTTAGCACCAACTTCTGTTGTAACACGGGAAAAACAGCTGACTTAGACTGGAGGAAGTGAGATCCCTTAAGAGTTTGGGCAAAATAAACTCCTTTTTTTTTAAAAAAAAAAAAAAAAGGAAAATAGATTTTCATCTGATGAGCAATGCGAGTTATTAAAATATCTCCTGTGCACCAGGGTCTACCTAGCAGCTTCTTCAAATGTATACGAAGTTGAAAGCAGCTGTAGCTAAAAACTCCTTGACATTAGTTCAATGATGGTAATTGCATTTTTAAACTAGTTGGCCCTAAGGCTCAGAAAGCAGGATTTTCAAGAACAGAGTTGACACTTCTTGTCAGAAGTGAACGGGAGTTTTAGCACTGATAGTAATAGAAGCCCAATTAATCCAATATTATGAGTGTCTGCAGGTCCTACAAACTAGAACACTTTAAAATATTCTCAGTCTTGTAAACAAGAATATGAATACTTATACTTTACAAGTTTGTGTGTTAAAAGAGTCACACTTTCTGCTCAGGTATGTGTGGTGAGTACCATATCTGCCAAACCCATCCCTCAGTTCCTCTGTGTGGCAACTGCACATGAAGCAGCCTACGCGCTGTCCGCTTTGCATGCCAGTGTTGGGCTCCGTATCCTGGCCCTGCTTTGATTGTTAGTACAGGTGCCACCTGAGAGTGGAGAGACTGTCTGCTGGTGGTGCAGAGTGGCTGGTGTAGCCTGGCTGCTTCTGTCAGTGGGCGTGATTTGCAACAGACAATTTTATGGGGTAAAACTCTAAGAGGGATGGCAAACAAACAGCTCATACTGGCACACTCTTCATGACAGCCCCTCTGCTGCCTTCTCCTCATCTCTTCTCCTCACTCAGGGCATGCTGTCTCTCCTCTTGCTTCTTTCTCTCTCTTCTCCTTCTGCTTCTTCCTCTCTCTTCTCCTTCTGCTTCTTCCTCTCTCTTCTCCTTCTTCCTCGTCTGCTCCCTCTTCACTGGCTCTCAACCCCTTAACAGAACCAGCCACAGCTGCACCTTATCTACATTGACCAACCCACCACCCCTGAAGCCAGCCCACAGTTGTATATTATCAATGATAATTAACCCAGCTTCATTCCACTACAGAACATCTTTAGGAGGTATTGCCTTAATATGCCTTTCTTCCTGGATGGGCTCTATATGTAATTGGAAAATATGTTCTATCAATCTAGTAATACAAAAACTAGTCATGAAGCAGTCTGTAAAATACTTTATTTTTCTGCTGAGGGGCTGAATTTTCTGATTCCAAACTGCCTTTATAGGTTTGAAACACTCAAGAACAATGTCTAGCTTTTATGTTGAAAGAGTAATAATTACAGGCTCTGAAAAAAAAAGCAAAGCAGTCTAAACACTACTACAAAATTAGTTTATTTTTCTGGTTTGTTGTTTTATTTTGTTGTGGTTGGTTTGGGTTTTTTGGGGTTGGTTTTTTTTTTTTTTTTGGTTTTTTTTTTTTTTTTTTTTTTTGTAACTAACCAAACCAAAAAATAACAAAAGCTTCATGGAGCTAAATCTTACCCTGGGAAGCTAAAGCTGCTTTTCACATCTGTTAGGATAGGGAGTGGTCTCCCTTGGAAGAGTTTGCATTTTGGGGAAATATGTTTCTAAAGCCCAGTGAAATACTGTGATTTCTCTCATTTTTCCTGTCCTTACTAGGAAATCTTCCTGTTAATTTTACTTTTTTTCTCATAGCTTGTTCTCATTTGCCTCATTCCTCTGAAATAACAGCTGGTGACTTTGAACCACCTTTAAGCAAATCTGAGTGGCTTAGTTGCTCTTTGGTGAGTTTGTTTACCATAATGGTTCTCTGGTTCACATCATGCCTTTACTGACTCAGCCTATGACGACAGGTTTGATACAAGCACCTCCACTGAATTCAATGCATTTATTTCTGATTTACACAGAAGCAGGAGTCCCCAGCTGAGCAAACATGGAAGTCTACCTGATTGCAGGCCAAATTTTTACCTCAGTTTCACCCAGAATATCCTGCTAAAATTAGTGCAACTGTAACCAGACCTTAAATTTGTGTCTTGGTGGGTTTTTTAAAAAAACATGGATGCACATCCAAAACATTTTAGTATGTTGAATCAGAGAAGTCTGAGAGAGGAAGAGAATATGCCTATACTAGATGACTGGTATAGTTGATTGGAAAAAAACATAGCAAATCCATTTCTTTGATAGAATTTGCCAGTTCCTCAGAAACAAACCATTCCCCTGTTTGTTCTACTAAATCTCGAGTAAATTCCCCTGGACACCAAAGTTGTTTAGAAACCTGGCAGGCTTCCCCCTTGTGAAAAACTCTGTCTCCTTGCTGACCCATCTGTTCACTGCCAGAGACACCAGCCATCCACAGGCCAGAGAACTTGGACTTGCAGCTACAAGGAGAAAACCAGTGAAGCCTGTTGACCTGCAGCAACACAGGGCATGATACTGTCCCCTCACAGGGGACTCTGAAAGCTGCTGAGCTTGGGAGGTCAAGTGGAATTCCTCAGAAATGAAGACATAAACCCAACAATATCCCTCTCCCATTAAAGTCTAATATCTCCTAATACGGTTTATGGTCCTAAGATTCCAGCCAGCCAGATAGCGTATTCTTCAAAGTTCTGTCATGTCTGATTTTAAATTCATGATGTGATTGGGCTTCCACCACTCTGGTTCAAATCTTCATCCCCCATACCACTTGAATGCTACTCATTACTGCAGTAGCGAGTGCTTTTCCATGTAAAAGTTGTTTGCAACAGCACAGTTCTGGGTGGCAGTAGGACAGCTGGCAAATTTAAACCACAGATTGGTTTATATTTTATCTTTTCATTAGTTAACTTATCTTGATCATTTTTTACAATGGTATTCTTTGAGGAAGAAGTAAAAGTAAAGGGTGTCATTGTTGAAAATCACAGAAATATTTTGATAAATAATCTGTTCTTGGAGAACCAATTAGCAGCGTCTCCCAGTGATAATTGAGGTATGTATACAGCTTGGAATCAACCTGGACAGAGGTCCAGAAAGCAACTTTCTACAAATTGGCATGCCTACCTAGTACAGCATCTTGGTTAAGGAGAATCTCCTGATCCTCCAATCCACGAGCAAAACTGCACCGAGGTAACTAGCCTTATTTCTGCCTGGATAGCATTGCAAAGCTCTCCAGAAACAAACTGCCCAAACACACTCTGTAGATTGGTGTTAAGACATCCCCATATGTAAAAAGGTTCACCTGGGGTGGAACAGACAGCACTTTATGAGCCAGCACCAGTGCCTGCAGCATCAGCACAGGCTGTGCCATGCAGGAGACATCCACTTGCTCTGCCATGTCCCTGCAAACATGCTGAGACTCCTTTCAGGCATTCAGACGGTTTGGTGAGGCACATGAACTAAGCTGTAGCCTTTTTCCAGTTCCCTCAGGACAACATCCTCTTTTAGGATGACTGGAGTCAGGAATCTTCTTGGTCTTCTAAGGGAACTGTGCCAAATCTGTGGCAAGAGAAAGGTATGGACAGCTTCTTGCATTAGAGATATGCAAATGTGTGCACGCATGGGTACTACAGCCTTCCTTCATCCAGGTACATAAATTTGATTATTTTAATTTTTATCCATAAATATCCCTAGAAACTCGTTTATTCCTATTGCTTTCTGAATTTTCCTCAGATTAACTGATATTTTTTTTAGTAACACATGGAAACTTATAGACTAACAAGTAGCATCCAAAAAGATTTCCTGGTTAGCTGGCAGATTTCCATTGATGGATTTCACTTTGGTTTTTTTCTGTCTTTTCCTATCCATCAGCTTCTATCACCCTCCTTCTGAATGTTCTTGAATAGTCAGTTGCTAGCTTTGCAGATAACTAGCTTAACAGAGGCTTGTGACCCCTCTTACATGGAAGAAGCCCAATGGAACCCCAGGGAATAAGTTCATCTTGAGGCAGTGAAAATTTAGACCAGAGTCAACACCTGAGAACTCAACAGAGAAACGATTGCAAATAACCAGGGAAATGGGAGTGACTGTTTCTGCACAAAATGTTTTCTTGTCGTAGAAAGTTTCCCAAATCTGAACTACCATAATTTCATCTGGAATTCTGCTCTGGCCTGTCTACTTATAGATGGAATCAAATATTATCTAATCACAAGTCTGATACCACTTTGGTTTGTTTGCTGGTTTGCTTGCTTGTTTTGTTTACTCTTTTTGCAAGTATGTGCTGATGTGATGACTCCAGCTCTTTCAGTTTTTCCATCTGTGAATTTCATCCAGATGAATTGTCTCAGGCAGACCTGAAAAATGAAACCCGATATTTTACCTTTGATCTGAGGCAAATAATTGTAGGTGCCATCACCAGCCTTCCACAGGAATGTGGTCCAGAATAAAGGACTTGAAAAGAATTTCAAAGATCCTTTCTAAAAGCCGTGAAATGTTTTAGCAATTTCATTTTTTCCTTCCTCTTTCTGACTGAAAAGGAACAGATGGGAACAGAAAGTAAACTCTGCCATCTGGAAAGACTGAAAGATTAGTATGAAAAGGGCCAGGTGTCAAGTTTGTTCAGCACCAGCCCATCTTTGCCAGTTACCAACATCAAAACCTAATCTCAAAAAGGGTTAAATTATGCTAAAGAGAAATGATTTTTGAAGGCCATTTTTTAAAGTATCTTTTCATCATCTGATTGTGCAGCTATCTCAAATATTACACAGTCATGCACAGAAACAAAAAAGAAATTAATCTGAAGTTTTGCCTCTCATATCACAGGAAATTCTCTGCCTTGGTCTTTCCTACTCTACATTTCACACTGCAGCCTGGATTCCAGTTAAACATCATTAGCTGTGTCATAATCTTTCAATATTATGCTAATTAAAATTTATTTATAGGTAATTTCAACCTTGCTCTTATAATTTGAAATAGAAATGCAGCACCTGTAAATCTTCTCTGAGTGGGAAATCAGAAGCCTAAAATCTATCATAGCTCTCTTCAGTCTCTGGATAGTGATGATCTACTGACTTTTCTGCTTTAGATATTGGTATTTACATCTGTGTATGTAATATATATATGTGTGTGTGTTATACATATACACAGGGACGTATAGATATATGTGTGTGTGTGTGCACTGACTGTACATAAAACAAGTCTGAAGATGTCCTGTTCCTTATTTAAATGGATTTTCTATTTGTATTTTTTTTTACATTTCAGTTATGAGAATTCACAGATACTTTGATTTTAGTCTTTCGATTACATAAGCAGGTATTGTTGCTTTAAACTTTCTACTGGACATTTGAGCAATTAATATACCTTCTGCATACTAATGAAACAGGTAATACAGACCCCCAAAAATACAACCAACCAACCTATGTCAGCCTTGGCCCAGATCTAAGTTCTGGGAAATCACCATCATTTCAGATGTGAATTCCATTCTTTAAAGCTTTTTTTGATTGTGTTTCAGTCTCCCTACACTCCATTTGAGGTAAACATATTGCATTTCCCTCTCAATGTTTTCCACTTGTGTGTACCTAATTATCTTAAAAAAAATACATACAGTATCTCTTAACTTAAATTTAGGGACAACCTTAGAATAAAACATTGTCACATAAAACCTTAATGTTCCTTGATGGTTTCCCATCATTCCAAGTTTTGCTTTAACTTGGGTACAAGAGGAAAATCTCTAAGTCAGAAAGTTTTAATTTGGTTCAAAGGTAATGTTCCAGTTAATAGATGTAAAAAGCTACTCAAGAGTTCCAACCAATAGTTCTTTTCTTCAACCATGCAAAATGCATACACACTTGAGTTTCTTGGTAAATACCCTCAGCTCTGTTGTGGCATAATTTGCAGAACAATTTTGCTTCTTCATTGCAAAACAATTCTTTACAAAAGCTGGAGCTGCATAAGCTGGTGCTTTTTTTCCATGCATAATGCAATCCTTTATGCTTCCTTCACAAGTTGGCTCTGATTGTCTTTTGTCAATTTGTGCTTGTAGTCCTCAATTTTCTCATGTGTTTACATGCTCCTATAGGTTTGTGGTTTGGTAACTCAGATGTGGCCTTCTCTTGCTTTCACTCCAAAACATGCAATTTGGTTTTTTTCTGCTGTGCAACCTGGTACTTTTTCATAGATTTTTTTCTTTTTCTCCCTTAAACCTATATCAGGAGCTGATAATACTTTGGTTTCTCAGTTTAACACATTTGTTCCCCATCACCATCCAGGCAGATAGGGTCCACAAGCTCCCCTGAAATTGCTTGCTTGATTGAAAAAAAATCAAATATGTTTTGTAAAAAAGTTTTGTCCCCATTTTTTCTTTCTTTACATGATGCTGATACCTTTCAAAATTTCTTTGTCACAGTCGGGTGACTGTCTCTCTCTTCCAAATGCCATGGTATGCAACAAATCTTGGACCTCTGACCAAGCTACCAAGACATAATTATTGTTGCTCATGTTCTTTTTCAATAGCTTTCCCTATCTTTGTAAAAAGACAAATTCTTGTTTGAATCTGTTCTACTTGACTTCAGGAAAGGTTAGGCTCTTTGAGGACCTTTGGCATCTCTAGTTTCTCATCATCTTTCTGCTCTTAGTATTCTGCACATACTTTTCCTCGGTTTTCTCCTGCTACAATGCACTGTGCCTTGATCATGGTTAGACAGAGCTCAGGCAGAAAAAAGAATTAAGGGAAAAGTTATCTCTGCATCCCTCTCTCAGAAAGACAGAAACTGCAAGTATCTTTTAATGGTTAAAATGAGGTTTTAAAAAAACTGTTTAGAGACACAGAAAAAGAAAAAAAAAAAAAAAGAAAAGAAAAAGAGAGAAAGAAAAAAGAGAAAAAGAAAAAAGGAAAAGAGAAAAAGAAAAAGGCTGTACCAGGCTTCTGGACTACATTTCCACCAACTTCATCTGATGATGACTTAACTGTTTTGTTTACTTGCCTCCCCATTCTGTGAAAGGCTTTTAGTAACTATGACACTTGCTATGTTCCCTCCTAGATGTCATCGCTATGCAAATTTAGTGTAATGGTTATGTCTTCATTATAGAATTAGAATAATTATCCACAACCAAAATTGTGTCAGCTTTTCTTCAAACTTGTTCTTGGCAATATGTTTTCCCATAGGGTCAAAGTTCTTGTTTACAAAAAAAAAAAAAAAAGAAAGAGAGAGAAGCAATCTTTATTGTAAAGCCTGAAGTGTGAATTTAAAGCAAGTTATGAATTTACCAGCATATCTATATGTGCACAATCTGAGTCTGGTATAAGAGTGTCTGGTTTTGAGTTTAACATAAATTATTTCCAAGTAATAATGACTAAACCAAAACAAGTTGTTTGTTGGCAGTTATGTGAATGAAACCTGGTTTCTTACGCACTTGTGTCCTGTGCCTATGCTCCTTCCCTGAGCTTCACTCTTTTGCATTCTGCAATACCTCAGCTTCCTCCTACTCCTGCTCTCACCTCCCTATCCTGTAAGCACCTACACAGTTTTTTATCTCTTTTCCATGTTCTGTGACTACTAGCTTGGCAGGAGTCAACGTGTGCTTTAGCAATTTGAGAGCACAGCCTGTGCTCATGCACAGCCTAAAAGCTACTGAGCTTGCAACACTTTGCTCTTTGAATAAGACAGTCACTAAGCTAAGTGTCCACCAGTTATCACAAAACTTGTAGGAACTTAGTGCTTTTGAGAATTTTGCACCTCTAGTATATTTGGTTAATATAAACTCGCAAATTTAGAAATTACTTGAAAGGATTAGCAGGCAATGTGATCATGCAAAATTTTTTCCTAAATAAAACAGGCTAAAAAGCACAGTAGGAATGCATAGGGGAAGCTGCAGCGTAAAACAATACCTATATTGCTAAAGAATATTTCTGTTCCACTAAATATTTTTATGTTTATTTTGTGAACCAACATAATTTTTAACAATTATTTAGGAGCAACTCAAGGTCAGTCCAGACTGTCTCTGTGTTGGGAAATTCTGGAAAAGCAGTCACCTCTTAATATTTTTTTATGTATTCTGATGGTTACTGACCCCAAAATAATCCAAAGATAGCTTCCTGGTGCTGGGTGCTGATAGCCCAGTTTGTAAAGTTGTCTTATTTAGTGTCCCTGTAAACCTAGTGAATTCAAACGTTTATACTGGTGCTGGGTGTTGCTCTAGGTCCTGGCACTGGAAAAGAAATGTAGTTGTCTGGCTTCCTGATTAGTACAGCTCTTTCAGAGGGATCAGCAGCCCCCAAGAGATCATAATCATGCTACTGGAGAAAACTAGGACCAAAGCTTTCAGGCTTTTTCACTCACAAGAGGTAGGAATTTGCACTAGCGCACAGTTTTAAGTAATTTAAGTAAGGTAAATTCCTTGTATCCTGTGACTGTAGAGGGGCATGCACCTGACAAACACAACCCTTCTCACAGGGCATGGGATGCATTTTCTCGCAAATGTGTGCATCCCAAAGAAAAAATGTGCTACCTGAGAGGCAGCACATTGTATATTATAGTGTGAGAAATTGTCATGGGACTTTATCTGTCAAACAAGTGCCAGCCAAGTATCCCATATAACTGGGTGAGAGGCTTCACGTCATGGGCTGAAGATACCAGGTTTTTTTCAAATGTTTTTAACTCCCTAAGTCAGGAGTCCTCAAACTTTTTTCACCAGGGGGCTAGTGCGCGGATTAAGTGGCAGGCAGTCATCTGCGGCTGCTGGGTTTCCCCCCCAACCCCCAGCGGGGGGTGGGGGTGAGGCTGGGGGTGGGGGCAGGGGGGTCTCTGTAAATACCAGGGAGCTGGATTGAGGACCCTGGGGGGCCGTATCCAGCTCGTGGGCCGTAGTTTGAGGACCCCTGCCCTAAGTTCTACTTGTATCAGTTCACTGGGATAGGTACTTTCATGTTGAACTCTTGCATTACAAATATTTTGGGGTAGGAATTTTCAGGCAGCGGTCTGCCAATGTTCTATCTATACAAAAGCATTCACATCCAAACCAACTTGAATTAATGCTTTAAGGAAGATTTCATGAGCTGTGATTAGTAATATGTTGCTAGAATATAGGTACTGCATGTTTTAGTGCTCTTCCATTGGCTTTTATTAGTAACACATTAGTAAAACCTAGCACAGACTTCCATCAATCATTCATTCTTGTTTCTTTAGGTCAGGCTGATCTCTTTTTTTTTCTTTTTTTTTTTTTTAATATATTTTTCCATTATTTTATTATATACTCAGCCTCTGGGGTATAAGCTGATTCACTCAGATGAACAGAAAATTTTTGAGAGATTTCAACTGGAACAGACTTAATCTTTGGTATATCAGTCACAACACGCTCTTTGGCCTCTATCTCCAAAGTGCCATGAATATAATTTTTGTGGACTTACTGATATGACTCTTCTTGCTTTTTAGGTATAAAAATGTCATTTACATTGACCTGTGTATTTTCAGGTTATAGGTAATGCACCTACTTAATAAATATTTAAATAAATAAATAAATAGATAAGCTAACAAGTACAGTCTGAGGGAATGGAAATATTTTTCTTCTTTACAGAAGAGAAAAAAAAGTGTATCAAAATAATTTTGCCAGTGTTCAGTACCCCTTTTCATTGTGCTTTCCATAATCATTCCTTCATAATGATCACTTTTAAAGCAATTTTAGACTTTGAACCCTGATTGGTTATTGCAAATCTGTGAAAATTAGTATTTGCATGGGGACTTCTTGAAAGTGGCATGTCTGTTGGGACAAACCCGTTCCATATGTGATGATGCACCTAGCAGCACAGTTTGACATTTAAGCTGTAAATATACAGCCAAATCAAGGGATATGGTGAGCCGGGGCATCACTTCAGAGGGGACCAGAAGGGACATGCTAGAGCTGTTGTCTTCCAAAAGAAGGGCCCGCGGATCTCTGGGGATGCAGGAGTCTTTGCTGGCAGCAGCTGGAAGGAGCCCAAAGAAGAGGGAAGGGAGGGTAAAGGTTGCCCAAACAGGCTCTGAAGTATCTTACTGAGACTCTGACCATGCACTTACAACAAACTGTCCAGGAGTGAGTTCCAGCTCAAAAAAAGCAGTCATTTAGTGGAGGTTATTTGGCGTGCCTGCCTGAATAACAAATACACTGGGGCGGGGGCAGGGCTGTCATCATCCACTTAAAATTGATTCTCAAAAGCTGAATCTCACCCCTTACAGAGAGCCAGCAATGGGCATTTCCACCATATTGATCACATTTATGGTCTGTTCCGAGAGCTAAGCCTGAGCCCAGCCTCCTTACTAGTCCTCTAAAAGTCAGTTTCAGTCAGAAGGAGGAAGGGAAATTCATGGAATAAATTCCTTTTTTTAGAATTATTCATTCCGTTGTCTACACCTTAATGTTCCACGATTCCAGTGATATCTGGGCCATGTGTGGTGGTGCCACCAGTATCCAAATTTGTGCAAATAACCAGGAAACATGGCTTGTTATGCATAGTTTGGCAGTTCAGTGTAGGTAGTCTGCCAAAATGAGACAGGAGCCTTATCGAGGAGACAGGAAATTCTCAAATAAATTTGGGAGTTGACTTTTGAGTTAGGAGTGTTGACAGGCACAGATCTCTCTGTCTGGCAATTATCAATTCTTCTGCTTATAGCTGCAGAGCAAATCCAAGTGTCTTCAGATTTTGGCGGGCAGGAGGTGTGCTCAAGGCTTGGTTGTCCAGAGCTGTTGTAGTTCTGCAGTTCTGGTTCTGACTTTGGTCCAAAAGTGCAAGGGTCACATTTCCATGCTCCAGAAGTCTCAAAGCAGCATCTGTTGCTCATGAAAGAATTTCACCCAACACGGCAGAAATTTCAAAGCATATCTGACAAAATTGAGACTTTGTCAAACCACAATATGAATTCAACGCTAGACTCCATTTAATCCAGATCCAGAACACTGCCTAGGAAGTATTAGAAGTGCTGCTGTAAGTCAGTAGGCTCTTCTCGCTCTCAGGTATCTGTGGAGAGTTTTTTTCTCATCCATGCATCACTTCCACATAACTAGTTGTGATCAACTCTAGTTGTGAGGATCCTCATATCTTTGTGTTGGTATCTTGTACGATTGCTTCAGCACCAGACAATACCTGCAGATGCTGGCAGGAGTATGATCAGACACAAGGTGAACGACAGCTTTTCTTGAAGTGGAAAACTTACTCCATTTTCCACTAAATTATTCTGTCCCTATCGGCAGTTTGTTATTTCCACAGACTTGGCTCATAAATATTGGATGTCTGCCTAGCTGGGAAATTGCATTTCCATTTTCAACACCTGCTATGCGCTAGACTTATACGAGAGGTCTAGCTAGTTTTCTGCAAGGATGGGATACTTACAGTTAGTATTGTTACCCAGGACTATTGTTAAAAAAGTGGTAAATGCTCATGCCAGTTTTACCCTTTCTTGCAAGGTTACTTCAGCCTGCTAGCTATGAATTTTGTAGTATGTATGGTATTCTTACTTGACTTTTGTTGTTCTTACAGTGTAACCTATCTCATGCAGACATACAAGATTTTACATTCTTCCTTATAAACCCCGGCTATGATTTTTTGGCTGATATCTCCTTCCACACTCAGTCTTTCGCAGTGTGTTTGTTAGGGACTGCTTAGCAAGATGCAAGCATTTGCATTTCATGGTATGTATAGAGGCTGCAGAGAATTTGGCAAATCTGCTAAAGTGTTATGTAAACATGGCATTTTTTATAATTGTCTTATACAGGGTTGCGAACAATTCTTCATGGAATCTGAAACCGTTACTATATATTTTGTTTACCAGGTCTCAATAACCTTTTTAATTTTAGTAAGACAGGCAGATCCAGGGCTAAATCTATTATCTGTCAGGCTGGCAAACCTGGATTTCTGCCCATACACCGCATGGATACAGAATCAGTATGATATCTTGGGTTTTTCTCACACAACGATGCATGAATATGTAAATGCTGAACAATTTCCCCCCATCCTTGCCAGAGCATGCTGAAGTACAGTGTCCCCTTAGGGCTATACACCACGGACATACCCTTCCCTGCCTCCTACTTACCTTTACCCTAAGGCTGAGACCTGAAATGGCAACACAGTGTCATTCCTTTACAGTCTCAGTAGCATCATCTCAATAAACAGATGGACACAGGCAGGTATTATATCATTAACATGGCAGATAAGTGCATACCTTGTAGTCTAATGCAGCCCAAGATGCTGGTTTCATTTCCTATAGTTTGGGAAATCCAGCAAACAATCTGGTTATTTTGGTTGTTAGGATTGGTATGGTAGGTTGGGTTGGTGTTTTTTTTTGTATGTTACCTTTTGCTTCACAGTGAGTTTACAAAGACAATGAATTCAGAAACAGACAATTATGCATAACTTGAAATAACATATCACAACATCTCTGTGCAAGTTGTGTCATCTATTAACCTTAAATTTGCAAACACCTTCTCATACATGAGAGATGCTCCTCTTGCAGCAGCTGTGGAGTTCTCAAAAAAGAAAAAGATCCAGTCAAGAAAATCACACAAGTTCATAAATGGACATGAAGAGATCACCATTCTCTTGCTCTTCCTTGTAAATAAATGTCTTCATCTATTGTGTTCTTGGTGGCCTTTAGTGATGAAAACTGTAAATACTTTCTAAGCAATCTACTGCTGTGCTGTAGTATTCACAGCTGTTAGAAGGACATCATGTGTCTGCCTGACCCTTCAGCCAAGCAGTACTGACCTTGCTTCACTGTCACGTAAGAGGGTAAAAAATCTATTCCAGCAATTTCATCTTAGCATCAGTGGGGGGAACCTACATGGCAAGATCTAGAAAACATAAACTGTTAGTTCTCTCATGTAAAATACTTTGTCAATGCCATGTACAAACACCATCAAACCATAAAGCAAGAAGTTTAGATACAGGCTGCTCGTTGCAACCTCACTGGAGTTCCTTTGCATGGACAGGTAGGAACAAACATACTTTTCTGAATGTCTTAAGAGCCACTTGAGATGCCTGAAACATCCATGCAAAGCTTGTCCAAGTTTATCAAAGACCCATGCCCTTCTAGAGCAGTGCACCTATTGGAGTCTATGCAGAATTCTTTTGGGCATGTCAAATGGAAATAGACACCCGTGGCCAAATACCTTAGCTCCCTGTGACAGTTACAAGGCAAATGGTCTTTACTAAACTGTCCTCTGTGCTGAGAGCCTTCTGGAAGTATCTATGCTTATTATCATGTTTCCTTAGCTCATATCTTACTTTTTTCCTCAGGAAACAGCCACTTAGAAATACAGGTGTAAATATAAGTCTTAGTTTGAAGCCAGGTTATAATAGTAACAGGATTTGGCTGGAAAGATATTTAAAAGTTTTCTGGACAGGTCAGTAATATATTTTTCTGCATCTTATGAGCTCTTATTCTCAATTGCAACAGTCAGCTTCATCTTCAGGTATGCACTTGAGGTTCTTCTCCATTTCTCAGCACTTGGATAGTGTTAGCACCAACTGCACCGTGCAAAGCCTCACCTGCTAATTCTCACAGTTGCATCATGTAGGCAAATCTCCTCATCCATATGGTACAACTGTGGAAAGTAGAGGCACAGAGCTAAAATGACCGACGAGCACAGTGGCAGGAGGTTCCTGTACTTAATCGGTTTGTTGCTACAGCCTTCAAGTATGGGTTTAACTTACAGCTGGCAGTAGAATAAAGATGAAAATGCAATTTCCTGCCTCCCAGACTGAATGAAATACACCTGGGAATGAACAGGACTAAAGAACACAATTGTTTGGAGTCCTTGAAATGGAGGCTGAGTGGCACATAAGTCTTGCTGTGGCACTTTCCAAAGGACCACATTTATCTACTGTGTTCATTCCTCTGGACTATGCTAAAGGTTATCACTGTCCTAGCTTTTATACAAGTTTCAAACATTTATGCCTTAATCAGAAGAGATATGGCACTGAACTTTTCCTTGGAACTTTTGCATATTTACTGTCTTGCATGACATATGTATATATCATTACTGGATGTTGATAAGGACAAACGAGAAGGAAATATTTAACAGACTCAAACAAGCACTATACTTAGCATATGATTTATAAGTTTGAAATGGAGTCCAAATGCTAGTGGTGAGAGCCTTGTAAACTGCATATGCAGTATTATGTTCTGCATCACCACTTAAAAATGAAAAAAATAAACATTGCTTCCATTTAGTTAGGCTACAATGAATGTCTTCAGTGCTTTATGAATTACTGAGATGTTCCTTCATGCCAAGCTAAAAGCAATAAATAAAAAACCTAAACACCTACAAGAAAACTCAAGTCTCTCCCCTTCACAAGACTTTTTGAGTCAGAGACCAACATGTGTTTATGCCATCACAGTGTAGTCTGGCCCAAGACAAGACCAAACAAAGCATTGCAGAGTACATGGAAGCAAATTAATTCACTGGGAAAGTCCTTTGCAAGTCACTCCTGGAAGGCAATTTTCTCTATTTTCAGCTGTCTCCAAAATAATCACTTAGGAGCATTTCAGAAGGTCGAGTCAAGTAGTCTCACTAGGAGATGGAACCAATGGAAACACTTTCCGATTTCAGACTTCCCTCTATGACAGCTAAAAATGTGTGTGTGTGTGTGTTAATGCAGAATAGCAGTGAAGGAGAGTAAAAGGAATTTTCACATAAAAGGAAATCATAAACAGAAAGAACATCCTTTCAAAGAAGGCAAAGGAATAAATTTTTTCTTCCCGCCCTTGAGGTGAAAACATCAGAACACCATAGACCAATCCAAATGAAGTTAATAGAGAGATTCCTAATTACTTTGGTGGACCTTGGAGTTATACTGAACATCTGGTGTTTTGCAGACAGGCTGCTGGCATGTGGGTAGGAGGGATCCAGTCCTGTCCACCTTATTCCAGAAATAATGGATGCAATTGATTAGAGACCTATGGGGTCACGCTCAGCTTGTCCCATGGAAAAAAAAAGAACTAGATTGGCTTTTGCAGTGGTGACAGTTTTCTTCCTCCCTCCCCTTCACAATGACTGTGAACTGAAAAGCAGGCATACAAAGCAAGACAACACTGCTGAGGCAGATAGAAATCAAGAGGTAGCACAAGCTACACTAGCTGGTGAAGTTATGGTGCTTGGGGAGACATGAAGCATTGCTGAGATGGAGTGTTTACAGAAAAAATCCCACAGCTCATAGTTGTATTATGTATTTATAAATTCCTGGAACTCAATTTTATAGGGCTTTTGATTAATGGCTGCACTGCAGTTCAGCTCCAAGCCTATTGAACTTACTGTACTGGAATTGAGCGAAACATACACTAGCCAAATACGAACACTACTGGAATATACTGTGATTTTAAGGTGGTTCATTGCTCAAAGGCATTGCTGTGGAGGCTCTGCTTATTGTCATGTACAGATCAAAGCTAATGGAGGGCCTCTCAAGAAGTGGCCTTAAAATCAGTCAGATATCTGTTTGTCTTGGATACCTCCATGGCAGAAGAGGTGAAGAACTACGAAAAATGCTGTGGTGATTTCCTCATCACTTCTATAATAAAGTGGGTACAGCTCTTGTTGATGTACGGATTTTCCTAATTATATATTTATGTCACTTCAATCACAGTATCTTCCAGGAGCATGGCCAAATGCTCGATTTTCTTACGCTGGTGGTGTATGCCAAGTATTCCCACACTGTGGTATTTGACATTAGTGCTGTTTCTCCCACACTTCAAAGAAGACATCTGTGGTTATGGCTGGCAAATGCCGACTTAATTGTTGATTATCATAATAATATAGTAAAAGCAGTCTCATTCTGTTGAGGTGGGAGTCACTTCATTAAATACAGTCCTTATGGCTATTAAGATTTGTGAGGCGAAATCTGATGCCTGTAATCTCTTAGTGTGCCAACTGGAGTCAAATGAATGCAATATAAAAAAAAAAAAAAAAACCAAACAAAAAAAAAAAAACACCACCACCCCCCCCCCAAAAAAAAACCAAAAAAACCCCGACCCCAAAAAACTGGATGAGAAATCTGAAGATTTGCCAATATTGAGAGACAATTCTACAGTCCCTTGGGTTTTGGTCTTCCCAGATGATGCAGCCTTCAACTGTAAGATGGAATCACTTTATAAGGTGCAAACTCTACAAAGCCAGAGCTGGTACACAAGAACAGGATCACTGGGGTATTTCACCTACTTGCGTACAATTGCTTCTTATGAAAAATAAAACAAAAAAAATTATAATCATTGTTGATAATACAAATCTTTAGAAAACTGGAGGAACATTTGTACTTCCTTTGAAAATGTAGGAGTTAAAGCCACTAAATATGTTTCATCTCATGTCTTTCTGCATACAGCATAAAGGTGAAGTTGCATGTGAAATTTGAGAATGCTCACACTCTCTCTGCTAAGAGAATAGTCTCTTCATACACCCTGTTGAAACAACAGCAAAAAAGCAGCTCAATCCTCTACACACAGAGTAAATCCTAGAAAACTGAATTGGCAGGCAAAAAATAGTACTGAAGAATTGTTTCTAAGAAATATTTTATCTTTTAGTAGTTTGTCTTTGTGTTTTTTAAAAACATTAAACAGTCGCAATGATGCTGGCTTATTAAATAGCCCCAGTCCAAAAAAAAAAAAAAAAGAAGAGGTATAGAGTTGTCAAAATACATTTAATTACACTTTTGCAGTGTAATGGGCTTGACATGAAGGCAAAGCTTAGTCTGTTTTTAATGAAAATGTGACTAGTTGTTGTGATTGCTTGCATTTGGATGAATATCCTTTTTTTTTTTTTAAATTTTAAATGTCCTTTATTTCAATGTCCTTTTTTATTTTAAATCTAAAGTATTATACATAGGTAGTTAGCATGATCTGTTTATAGCAGAATTACATCTTTTTTTTTTTCTTTTTTTTTTGTCTTGTTTGTACTGGGTTTCTTCAGTACTCATCTTCAATTAACTTCATCTTTACTTAGCTCTTATTTCCTTTGAGCTTTGCAAGGACAGTGGCTGTCTTGTCTTAACTAGGGCACTATTTTGAAAGATAACTATTTAGACTGACTTGTGTGTTTCTTTTTAAAGAAAACTTTAATGCACGTCTGTTGAAGTCCTTGGTTTCCAGATGGTTCAAATACAAGGTAGCATTTTTCTTGCTGTGCCACACTGCCTTTTGCACTGCTGTGATGGTTTAATCACAACTAATGGCTGTCAAGCACGAGACGCTGATTTGTTATTTCAAAAGTCCCTGCTGCACAATTTAAGGGTGCAAAGTGGGTCAGCCACCAGTCAGACATTGCAGCAGACAGTCAAGCTCCAATAGGAGCGATAGTCTGTAATTAAGTTGCCATTTTAATGGGAGAACACTGGAACAAAAAGTTACAGTCTGTTAACTCTGGAGGAAAAAAAAAAAAAAATGATGCTTTAAAAAGGAAAAGCAAAGACATCGAGAATGTGTTCATGTATCTAGAGACCATCAAGATTTTAGATTCAGATACATTCCCATGCGTCCCAGGATTTCAAAGTAGGAATGATGTGAGGTAGTGTCAGTGTATTTGAAAGTACCAGAAGTTAGAGTTGAGCCTAAGGATTTGGATGCAGAAGACCATTCACACTGGATAGTCAACTTATTTACAAACTGGTGATCCATGCCATCTTGGATGTAGTCATGTCTGGGAGTATCAGGGACCAAAAGGGTGGAGGAGCCACGAGTGACCTCACTCTTCAACTCCCAGGACTAACATCTCTTTGACACAGTACTTAGATGAATGATATAAAGAGGTGATGGCTCCCTCTGTTTGGTATAGCTGTGGGTATAGTGGATTTAGAGGATAAACTCTGGTCTCCAGTATCCTGACATACTGTATTACTGAAAATATGAAGGATTAGGGAATACCAGAGGGATCATGTATTTTCATCCTGACTCATTAGGTAATTTTGAGTAAGTATTCCCAAAGTGTTTCTCATAGCTTTATCAGTCCAATTCCATCTCACCAAAAGGAGACAGAGAGACCCCCACTGGCTTCTTCTGGAGCTAGATTGGTCCTGAGTTGTGCTGCATGCAGTATAGACAGCTATTTGCTTAGAAACCCCAAAACAGCTAAAAACATATTAACAAAGTGCATGGATGCTCATTAATTAGAATTCTATTTGCATAAATCATATTTTATGGTTCATGTTTCTGGTCATCAGATTATAAATAAATCACCAAATCAAAAGTCATAAAAGATGTAAAAAACCTGACAGGATCACAGCCTTTGTTAATGTCACATGACCCACTGAAAGGAGAACAGGAACAGTCTGCCTTTGAGATCAGTGAAATTATGACCACCTAACACTACTTGTTATTCAATTCTGTATGTCCATTTCTAAGGTGATACCTTTCCTTTTTTTCACTAACATACTTTAGCAACTAGACACCACTTCTATGTATTCTCATGTGAATTTAGTGTGAAATTTGGTAGAAAAGGGCTTTCTGAAACATGTTCTACAGATTAACAAATAAAAATGTTTTTTCAGAACAAAGTTATGAGCAGAATGTAGTTCTATACAATCTTTATGTGCTAAATCTCATAGCATTACAGTTTATCTCCATAAGGAATATCATACCGGGTTCTCATTTTTATCAATTCAGCATTCCAGGAAAGATGCATCTTTTCAGACAGACTATCAGGACATGTCCAGATGATGCAGAGCATAGAGGCAGAGCACTCATCTCATAAATAGTCCCCAAATATCTGTACTGTTTAATAACATTGAGCCATGTTTCAAAGGCCATGGGGTCTAAAGTTATTGTCACTTCCCAGAGCATTACAGAGCACTTTGGTAATCTGTTCTGAGATCTGCAAAGGAACCAGAACACTTGGCAACCGAAGGAGTGAGCACCTTTACGCAGGTTTGAAAATCCTACCAGTGATGCTGGGTTTTCCTCTTTGTTTCCACAGGTGATGACTCACTGAAAGGAACTGAACATGTTTGTGTTCTTTCTTGAACTCCTATTTCAGTAAAGTCACCGCTGTGAGATTTCACTATGTATAAGAGGTGCAGATCCACCAGAAAACCTCAATGATATTGTGACCACCGCAAACATTTTCTCATCAATAGCAAAAAGGAGTCAGTAAACATTGTTCCCAGTGCTTACACACAGCCATGTAAACACTGAAAATAAAAACTGTCACATATTGATTTAGCTGAACTGAATTCTACATGGTTTTATATAAAACTGAGTGTCTGGATAACTTTTATAAGCAAAATCAGTGTCACAGTTAACAAACAAGCACAAATATGTGATCTACCACACCATTAGCAAAAGCCACTGTTAGTATCCCTCTGGAGGGAAGGGTGAGTAGGTTCACACCTTTCCCAAGCACTGTTCAGGCTACCCACAGACTATTTGATCACTGTTTACACCAACCATGAGTCTACCAGGTCTGCATCCAGCAATACCATTTACAGCTACATTCATGTAAACCTTTATTAGAGATATTCTGCAGCTAGGAACATAGTGGCATGTCACAGCACCCTCCAGACTATCAAGCTGCAACAAGATCTTTTACCATCTCATGCCAGCACACTCTTCATGCCAGTCCCTCTGCTGCCTTCTCCTCACCTCACTCAGGGCATACTCTCTCTTCTCTTGCTTCTTCCTTGGCTGTTCTCTCTTCCTTGGCTCTTAACCACTTAACAGAACCAGCCACAACTGCACCTTATCTGCATCAACCAACCTGCTGCCTCTGAAGCCAGCCCACAGATGTATATTATCAATGTTAATTAACCCAGCTTCATTCCTTTATAATTCCTCCATGATTCCTTTGCAAGTGATTTCTGAAAGTTAATAGCATGAAGTTGCTAACAGTAGAATAAAACTTCAGGAAATTAGACATTGTAGCTAATTGTAGCATATTTTCTATATATTTATATAGTGATATATATATAGCTACATTGTAGCAGTGTGGCATGCAGTCATTTCAGTTCTGAAGCGTTCTTTTTTTTTTTTATTGATTGTAAGAATTGAAGAGGACAAATATACCATATGGTGTTTGTTTGTGAAGAGTTGCTTTTGACATTTTCAGAGGCACAGTTTGATTTTGAAGTAGTACAATACTTGAGTGAATGTAGTCCTCTCAAAGTGCATCTTCATTTTCTAAGTCTGTGCTCACCAGTATTTTGAACTGCCATATTCATTTTTTTTCTTAGTAGCTGGTGCAGTGCTGTGTTTAGGATTTGGTGTGAAAACAATGTTGATAGCACGCATGTTCTTGGTTGTTGCTAAGTAAAGTTTATACTAAGTTGAAGACTTTTCAATTTCTCAGGCCCTGCCAATGAGAGGGCTGGAGGGGCACAGGAAATTAGGAAGGGACACAGGCAGG
>JAVJGJ010000057.1:10626762-10648553 GCA_035590215.1 Microhierax caerulescens
GTTTGTAATGCATGAGGCTTACGTAGTGATATAGTCTGTGTGTCTCTTCAGAAATCCCCCTCATTAAGTTTTGAACTTGGTCATTGTTGAGAGAGAATCTTAAGGTGTTTGGCTTTTATGAAGGTTGTGGAAACAGAGGGCCAGAGAGAAAAGATGGGAGTGCTGTATTAGTGCTCCCACTGAGGGAAGTCCGGCCAAGAGAGAGAAACTTGGAGTCTTTGGTACCAGAGAATCCACACAGCACAAGAAGTTAAGAACACCCCAACTGCTGCAGGAGTTTCAGTTGCAGTTTAACTGTTTAGGAAACCAAAGAATCTAACCACAAGACACTAAGCTACACTAAAACAAACTTAATTACCAGTACTACTCATGGAAGTGTACTACTGCAGACTGATTTTAGCCAGCGAGAGTCCAGTGTGCAGTATCTCAGCAGGTTCAGACCCAGAAGCTGCTCTGGCTACTGCTTATGTTGGCTTGTTTCAGTCCAGCTCTCTCACACCACAGACCTCCTGTGGGCCTCAGGCAGGTGAGCGTGTCTCTTTGTCAGGCAGTTTTTCACCTGCAAAACAGGAATAATCGGAGCACAGTTCAGCTTCATGGGAATATTGTGAAAATAAATACTGTAAAGATACCAAATGACAAGTTTTATGAAGTTGAGGAGAACAGAAGGGGTTGTCTAGAGCCACAGTCCTGCCAGTTGCCTCTGCCAGCAGATCTCTCTAACGGGATGACAGCACATGACAAGAAAAGGGATTTAGCTACCAACAAGGCCATGCCCTTTCCCAAGCATAAGCTATACAACACCAGGACTTTGTAGCAGCGTGTCTGTGTCAGTGTGATACAGGTAGAGCTAGTCTGACAGAGATTTTTATGTTTAAAAACAAAAGGAAAAAATCTGGTGTAGATCCAGTCTGGGCCTACAGGTGAGTGTTTGCCAGGTTGACTCCATCAGCCCAGTACTCCTTGTAGGCAGCAATCACCAGAGGCATAACCATGTGTATCTCTAGCTGCCTTCCACAAGCAAAGCAGACTAAAGGAGTAAAAATCCTTTTTTTGCCAGGACAGGTTCAGAGAGTCTTCTGCCCATATGGTTGTGTCAAAGGCAAGAAAAGAAGTAGTGCAGGCCCTGACTGATCCCACTATAAAACAGTGCATCTCTGAGATAGGCTCTGTCAAAATTTCGTAGCTAACCTGGTGCAACTTTTCTATGAGGTCCATTTTAAAACCATTTCTTTGATCTTTTTTCCACCAGTAGAACTAGCACAAGCTAAACTCATAGCAAGCAGATAAACCCACTGAAAAGACATTGCATCAGGATTATAGATTTGAATATTTGAAGAATATGAATATCAGGAGAACAGAATCAGAAGGAGAGGGGTCTCCTCCTTTGTCACTCTTGTTTGATTTGCACAAGTTTAATTGTATCAGCTGCAGTGGACTTTCCCCCAGTCTAAACTAGTGTTAGAGAAAGAAACAAGGCACAGGGAACATCAAGAGTCCACAGTGAGAATTTTTGAATTAACCAATGAATTGAACAATCTGGACAATTTTTAAGTGCGTACATTTTTTACACAGAAGCTTGATGGGAAAACATAAAGAAAATAATGCTTGTGAAGATGCTAAATGCAATTTATTCTAAGAAAAAAGTTCAAAGGAAGTATTTGACCAGGAAGAAATTTGTGCTGTATGCAAAAAATACTCGGGAAGCCACTGCTGACAAAAAAAAAAAAAAAAAAAAAATCCTCTTTGGCATCTATGCCAGAGAATAGCAACCAAGAAAAAATAAGATAATAAGCTTCTGTGTTGCATTACTTTAAAAATTTACTTGAATGAAAGCAAGGAGTATAATAATGACCTGAGTCAGAGAGCACTGTTCAATTAGATGTAGAATTTAAGGGAGTTTATAATAGCAACACTTACAAAGAAAGACTTGGTTGGGTTTATTGTTATGGAAAGGGGAAAAAAGTTGTGGTGAGTTAAATGACATTTATAAAATAGAAAAGTCTGATCAAACTGATCCAGATTAGTTCTCCACAGCAGTAAGACCTTAAAATTAGGTCACAGGGATGAAAGGAGAGTTTAGTCTAAACTATTTCATAGAAAGGCTATGTGACATATGGAACGTGTTACCCTAAAGAGTAACTAAAGCAAGGAGCATGAATGCTTTCAAGTATGAAAACGACAGGGAACTGCATAAGGAAATTTCCAACCATGGAAAGAATACAATTCCTATTTATGTATTTATTTAGTGCAGTCAGCCATTATCTGTGTTCTGAAGGCCAATTATGATAAGCATTATTTCTCCTTCATTCCCCTTTCCTAACTGCGGTGTTTGTGGGATTCTGTTTGTTTTGTTTTCATTAGAAGGACTGCAATTTTGCCTTCCCAGAACACAAAGGAAAAGAGCTAATAAAATGTTAATGGCTATGCATCTTTTTTCAATGCATAACGGTTTAAAATCTTTATTTTTTTGTATTCTATTTTGCTTTCACTAGGAGATTTATGAGTGTGAAGATTTTTTTAGTACAAAATGAGCACTTTGCTTCTTTTTACATATGTGGAAAAACTTCACGTACTGAAAATGTTCTCATGGCTTAGTCTGTCTAGAGTTAGACACCAGCCAGCAATCACCAGAACAAGCCATGGGACAATTTGTGATAGTACTGCTGGTCCTATCCTGTTATACTTGAGTTTCTTGAACAAGTTCTTAACTCAGCCTCCCTGCTAGGTATGTCAGATACTGTTGCCTGTATTACACATTAGGCTGAAGAGGTACAGTGGTTTTTTTCATTACTGTATATCGAGCACCAACTGTTATGCCATGTTTTAAGACAGATGCAAGGACTAAACAAAATAGAAAAAGAGAAAAGCCAAAAACAGGCCAATTGCAGCCTCTCACCCGAACCCTTTCAGCCTGTAGGAGAAACCAGATTTCAATCACAGCCTTAGGATGGCTAGATCATAGTTGTGCACCTCATCTAACACCAAGTATATAATTTAGATATCTCAGCACAGATAAGCAGGATGGGTATTTGCCTTCAGTGTGCACAATGGAAAGATTTAAAGTTAACCCTCAATGATGCAAGGGGTTTAAATCCCTTAACACAACTTAGGGGGTTTGGAACTAAAATAGAAGGAAAATGTTGAAAATTAAGCCAGAACTCTAATTTCAGACTTGAACGCAAAACCTTATTGTAATATGAAGATTTTGCTTCAGTTAGAAACAAATAAAAGAAACTTGAGAGACCATTGTCTTTACACTGTGAATAAAACTCTCTTTTTCTCTGCCAAAAATTGCAGGCTAGGAAGAAGGCAGTGAAATTACAATATACTTTTGTTGAATGATACATTTTAAGGTATTTCTTTCATTTTAGAGTGTAGACAAAATAGCCCTCTTTCTTGCATTAATGTTATTTTCTAACTTTCACATAGCTGTAGACCATCTGAACCAGAAAAACAGATGAGTCCAAGTTTCACAGCATAGACTTATATTTTCCTTGGATTTGAGGGAAGGAAAAGAATTCAGAGAAATTATAATCTTAGTTTCAGTTTGTTCACAGAACACAGAAAAAAAGGACAAGATAGTTTGTTTTACCATCTTGTTCAGAAATTTCCATGTGCTTCCTTTCTTCACTTTTGTTAGAGATCTGACATGGAAAGATCTAAACAGAGAGTTGCATTTTCTTCTAACTTGTGCCAAGGTAAATCTGAGTAGCATGGCTCAAGTCAATAGTTATTTTAAGTCTAAACAAGCAACTTAACAGGAAGACACAACATAATTTCTTAAATTCCTCCAGTTTATTTGGAATCATGTTGATCGTGTGCATTAACACCTGACCCATTCCCTATTGGATTTCCTCATAGCAACTTACCAGTACTGACATTAGCTTAATAGAAAACTGAGCCAGCTCAGACATTATGCCAGATTATGACCTCAGTTACATGCAACTCAATCTACAGTCGCCTGCCTTCTGCATGACCAAAAGCAGAATTTGGCCTCAAGCTTTAATTTTTAAGAGTTGCATACACAATTTTCTCCAAGCATAATACTATTTAATAATTTAAAATGGAAATAAATGTTCTTTGCAACTTTCCTTAATTTTTAACAGTCCCAAAATATGTGTCTTATCTTTTCTAAATAACTCTAGCACAGTATTTTGCATGAAAATACAACCTCTGCACATTGAGTCCCATAGTCCAGATAGCCTGAATCCCCTGGTCAACACTTGCCATGTTCTCTTCTGCTTTCAACTCACCTATATCTTAATTGAAGCTACACTTAAAGTTTGAAATCACAAACTGTACCCCCATATGTATGCTAACAAGAAAAAGGTCTTCATGACATGGTCAAGGAAGACCTTTCTAAGGCTTGATGTGCTTTCAGCCCAGAGATGTAGGTTTAGGGTGAGATGATGGGAGCATGGGACAGAAGAATGGCATGTGTGTGCTTTTGACTTTTTCTGGGATGCCAAAGGAGATATTTCCTGAGTATGTGTAGTCTTCTCATCAGTGCCAGGCACAGGAAAAGTTGCTTTCAACTTGAAAAGCCCTTTACTCCTGCTTGTAGCTCAGTAAAGTTCTTTCTGTTCCTATTGTCAAAAAGGCCTGAGAACTTATCCCCTTTACATCCAGTTATCCCAAGATGTTGACTGACCTCTCACATTCAGTAAAGAGTTTCCCCATATGTTTTTCCTCCCCAAAGTTCCTAAGGATGTGATTGCTTTGTTTTGTTTTTGCAGTGGGCTCCCTTCCATATTTTCTAGTAACAGAGATCAGGTTAGGAAGATGCTGGTCTTTCACAGGTTTCAGGGAACATACTCCCCCATTTTCCAGTGCTGGTAAATGTCCTGTATCATTTTAACATGAGTCTTTATCTCAGAATCTGTACAGTATACACTTGCTAAGTTAAACTCACCACACTTTGCCAGTGCCAGTACCTAGTCAGACAGGAGCATAGTAGGAAGGGAGAAGTGTCCTCCCCTCTCCCACCAGCTTTGCTCCCACAACTGTTCAAGTTCAGCTTGCTCAGTGCATCTGCCTGCAGTAAGGAGAGCTGGGGGCTGCTCACCCAATACTCCCTGCTGAGGGGAAGTGGGTGGAGAGAGGGTGTTAAGATGACAGAAGTGCAGAGAGCCCAAGCTTCACCCCACTCCACTTCCTCGCTAGCCAAAGTAGCTGGCTGGGAGCATGGGAGAGTAAACTGCTCCACGACAAAAAAAAATAAAAAAAAAAAAAGAAAAAAAGAAAAAAAAATGAAGTAATTGACTCATGTAGCAGAGCAAAGGGAGTGTGTGGTGGTGGAGGGAAGATGGGGAGGAACTGTGACTGACTCACAATATATTCTGTACTCTGCTCCTGGGGAGATGCAGCTGTGCATCTCCCCTTCTATAGGCTACACTGTAAAGTTACACTGTCGTCCAAAGTAAGCATCCCTAATTCTCCCACTTCCTGAAGCACAACAACATTTGGCTGCTTTTTAATCAGGGATTTCTACTGTGTAAATTGAATTCTAGGACCAGGCTTTTCCTATGTGCAGAATTAAAAATCTCTCCCTTGATTGCTTTGTTAGTTCCTGGGGAAAACTACTGAACTGTTACAGCCGATTTACATTGGCCTGCTCCTTTTTTAAGGCTGATTCCAAGTTATTAATTCCTCAAGGCACCTGAGATCTTCTGCATGAGCCAGCCATGGACACCTTTGGCAATGTTTTCCACATCCTTTTCCCTCCCTCTGCTTGCTTCCCAGTTACTTCTAACTTCACTAAAGTAAGGACTGTTTCCCTTTTCTACCACTTCAATAAGAAGTAATATGGCATGGAAGTACTTCTGATTTTGGCCAGCTGACTCAATAGACTATGTTTGGGGCTGATGGAGTGCTGGGAAGAACCTGAAGGAAGAGGCTGGTCCAGTGGGTAGAACCAACCACAGCCTAGACCTCACAAGAGGAAAGTCTGAATGCCCACTTGACATTGGGCTCGCATAACCTTGGAAAAATCACATAACCTTGGAAGAGTCACATAACCTTGGAAAAGTCACATAACCTCTCTGGGCTTTAGTTTCCAAACTGCAAAACAACAGCAAAATCACTTGGTCACTAAAGCTATTCTTAATTATGAAAAAAAGCTTAATGTTACAGCATTGTCGTGCCTGCAGCAAGACTGCCAGCGGCCTTCCCTTACTCTCTGTTAGCTCTCATGCACTCACAGCATTAGCTCTTCCAGTGAGGGCTGTGTGTTTAAACATGATTTCTTGCCTCTAATAGCAGTGAACACCTGATCTCTTACAAAAGGAGTAAACTTTTGCAGCATCACCTCCATAGCTCGTATCTAGCCTGTGAGTGAATTATCCAACGATGTCACTAACACTTGTGGTGATCAGATATCTCAGATATTGGTAGGCTTCTTTCATGAAATGCATAAAGTCTGCATATGACAAGAGGTGAACAAAAGTCTGTTAAAAAAAGCTGTTTCTGTTCATAGTTCCCATAACAAAAGAGCTACTTTATTCCTGCAGCTCTATAGATAGAATTTTTCATAACTAGAATTTCTTCAGTAAGAACAAATTTTCTAAAAAGACATACTAGCTATTGATGGTATAAGGAGATTCACAGCCAGCTGCTGTGCATGTCTTTTGTTTCCTTCCAATGCCCAGTTTAAAATCTTGCTTTTCTATCAAATATCTGGAGATCATATGCCTGGCGAGAGACAGCATTTGTTAAAGTACTCCCAGTTCTAAAGTTCTTCTTTCAAAGATTTTTGGCAAGGTGGAGGGGGAAGACATTGTGTAACAACAGCAAAATGGCATCTGGATAGAAAGATAAGAAAAAACACCATGGTTTCCAAAAAACTAGGCAGTTTTCAGATGAGGTTTGGACCTGGCAGAGGTGCAGAGCCTGCATTAGCGCGATAGTAGAACACAGAGATCATGCTTTGACTTTGGAAGGGAAGGCTCAATTCTGCAAATTAGCAGACAATTTGGATGCAGTTTAGCAGAGCATTCAGCCATGAGCTTCATGTGTGAGCAATCGACATTGCAGTGAGGCAACTCACAAGCATGAAAATCATACAGTCTGCTAGGCTGGGACCAGAATAATCTCACCATCCTCGAGCATTAACCCCTAAATACAGTTGAACTCACAGCAAAGTGTTAATGAGAGTTAAAATTAGAAAACTTCCGCGTCTCAAGAACTGCATACTGGAAATTTTAGCCACATGAACATTGATAAACTAGGGGACTCACAAACAAAGTTCCACTTCAGGCAAATTTTTACAAGGAAAAAAATGCAGAGTAGCTAGATTTACTGGAACAGCCTTTACCCTCAGGACAGGACTGCATGTAAATAATTTGCTATAAAGTAATGCTAATTAGTACAATTACTTTTTTCTCTAGATGGGCAATGCCTCTTTTAAAGATTCAGATGCCATGGGAAAAAGCGCAAGTCTTTCATGGGCACACATTGCATTTGTGAGCTCTTCACAAATGTGTGAGAAGGGTTGAGAGATCTCACTGTGTGACTGGGAGCAGTTCTAGGAGAGCTGTCACAGTTTCACAGTGTAAAACTGAGCAAGGTTGGTGGGAGAGGTGAAGTCTGATATTAGGCCAGATTATTTAGCTTGTCAGAATAGACAATTTTTTAGGCACACAAACTCTTTTTAATCTAAAAGCTTACATTTTTTTTGCAAAGAAATTAACTTCTAACCTTACATTTTCAAAAAAAACCCAAACATTTACCTGTATTTTATCAGAAATACAAGACTTATTTTCTCTGAGAATGACTTTAAAAATACAATTTTCAGCTGGTTGTGAGCAAGGTATTGCACCTGTGCAAAGACCGTGGGAAAGGTATTAATTATACACTGCAATGGTATCACTGTGTTCCTGATGAAAACAATTCAGTTGCATGCTACATGTATGAGAAAATAATGATCAAACATCTACTGTCTTGAGTCACATTGTCATTCCTCCGCACCCTTTACTGTGCAAAAGTTTTTCCAATTCACGCTGAATTCAGGGAGGTCCAACTGGTGGTTTTAAGGTATTTGGATCAGACCTGGAGTCCCGCTCAAGAACTCTACATCAGATACTTTGCACTTGCAAGCCTAACAAGGCTTTTCTATTTGTAGGCCTGTGAACCTTTGAGGAACAGGGAGAGGCAATTCAGAAAGCAAACTTTGATTCATGAAGTGGCCAGGGATGTGTTTCTGTAGAGCTTTAAAGAAACCTGGAGTCATGGGCTTTTACAAAGCAAACACAGGTGCAGTTTTGGATGGAATGAAACGGGGCTTCCCCACCGAGCCTCTTGCGCCACGGCTCGCCTCAGCCCCAGTCCCCTGGAGCACAGCCGGGGTGGCAGCGCGTTGTGTGTGGAGGGACAGCAAGGCTCCTACCCAGCGCTTGGGAGAAACTCTCAAGCCGCAGTGCTGTTCCTTCTAAGTAAATGGTGCCTTGAAAATCTGACTGGGCCTCGTCAGAGGCAGTGTTGACCTGACAACCATTTCTGATCTCAAGGCAAATATCCGTATTCAATGCTTACAACAGAGCTGTCAGAAAATCAATCAAAGAAATGTCTTTTTGCCCCAACAGAAATATCTCAGGTTATCTTCAGGAATTTTTTTTTAATTCTAACCAAACAAAAGCTCATTTCATTTTGAACTAGCATTCCCTATTGCTGTATCTCTGTCTCCTTGTGGGTCTGTATTCTGTCTGTAGCCATAAACTAGGTTTAAGAATGCAAATTTTTCATACTGAGACTAACATTTTTAACACTATAACTCTTATTTTCTGTTTGTTTGCTTGATTTCATAAAAGAAAAAAGAAATTGGAAACTATTAAAAAATATTAAAGAAGAAATTTTCAGTTTCTAAACTAAAACAAAACATAAAGCCTTTTGTTTGCAATTCAAAATCCAGCAAAAGAATGATCTTGATTTCACCATTAGAAACAGTTTCTCTCAACTTTCCTAACATCAGAAAACCCAAAAATATCAGTTAAAAATATCTTTTTTTTTTAACAACTTTTTTTTCCTACAAAATGAGTTCTCCTGTGGGAGTGTAATTATAAAAACATGTCAGACAGTCCCACATCACAGGATTTTTAGAAGGCTGCTCTAGAAGCCTAGCAGGTTAGGGATAAAATTCTGATAATCTGAGAGGTGCTTTCCTTTCTCCTCCTGCTACCAAGTTAAACAAAACGCACCCCTGGCATTTAAACATAGAAAGATGAGAGCAGTCTGTTATAAATGTAGACCACTTCACTTTAACCGTTTTCAAGGCTTCCCTTGTTTTTTCTAGAAGGTTACACCGAATATAGTCATGCCTTTGATATATCCAGAGGCCTGGCTTGACCCCCCCCAGGATTGTGGGGAGGTGAAAGAAGTGAGTTTCATCTGGAAGACTGCTCTCAACTTTAATTATGGATAGCTTAAGCCCTTAAAGCATCTCTCTAACGAAAATAAGAGGAACTGCAACTATTGCCTGACTTTAATAGAAAACAAGTAATCTGCCCTGGCTGAGCCAAAGTAGGTCCAGGTTGACTTGAAAAGTTAATGGATCTTCAAACCGTTTTAAAAAAAGACTTAGATGGAGTTTCAGGGCTGCAAGGAAACATGAAACCAGGCTTCTTTGGTGTGGCTTTGGGTTTGTTACAAACATCTTGCAGAGCTTGAGAACTGCTTTTGATGATCAGCCTAACTTCCCTTTCCTTAGTTTAATCTCATTTTTCCTGATTGCACTCCTTTGCCCCATCCTAAAGTGAATGCTCTCTTTCACCAATGCTTATGCTTTCCAGATCTTTGCACTGGGTTTTCTGCCATGCCCTTTCTGTCAGCTCATAGCAAAGGCTTGCACATTCAAGGTAATGTCCTCAAAGGTCAGTTATACAACCTTTCTACTCATTTTTGCTGCTCTTTCCTAATTTTCTTTTCATATGACAATACCTTCCAACTTTCAAGCAGCTCTCCCAATTTTTCTGCTGTGCTGCAAAAAGTGGCAGGTCCTTCCTAGCTCTGCAATGTAATGTCTCAACATTTGCATTTATTAAATACTGTATTTTTGCAAAGTTCTAGATCATTCCTGAGTCTGATCAGGTATTATTCCTTTCTGAATTTCTTTTCCTGTCTGTATATCATTGCACAATAACACTATTCCCCCATCACACTAGCTTGTAATTTCTACTTTGACTTTCATTTTGTAATATTCTGCCAATATTTTATGTCTCCATCTCCCCAGCAGAGACTGTATTTCTCTTTGCTCACTGCTATTTCCATCCCCTCCAAATTCAGCTGCAAATTTAATTTGTTTGCTGCTTGGTCTTGTCAGTATTAACAAAGAGTAATGAAAAGATTAACTAACACACAAACAGTTTATCAGCTTAAATTATCCACTACCCTGAATTAGTTCCAGTGCTTTCTATTCTTCTGTTTGCAAATGACTTCTCAACAAAACAAAACTTCTCAACAAAACAAAACAAGACAAGTACAAAGCTCTGGGCAAATCTTCTGTTTTTGTACAGTTAGCACATGTCTAGTCAAGTCATTGGAATTCATTAATTTAGCTAAGGATATGACCTTTGTATTTCTTGTTACTCTGGACAGTTTTCAGAGCTAAGATGTAAATGATATGTAGAAATACTTCAGCTTTTGTGGAAATTGTTTACCCAACAACGGCTTTAATTCTTGTCATGGCTGATTGCTCATCTCAGATGGCATTGGTTTTATTTCCTTGCTTCTCATGCTTGTCATTGATCAGTCAGACTTCCATGCATCATTACAGATAGACTTTCCTGATCTATTTCAACATGAAAACCCCAACTTACAACAGAGTATCTGTATGACCTTGCAAACATCATCTGACTTCTGATTTCCAGTTTCTGCTTTTTAAAATGGGAACAATGGCAGTCCTCCTACTTTGAAAGCATTAACTAAGAGAAAAGCTTATGGAGTGTTCAACTGTAAAAGACGTGAGAATGGTAAAAGAAAACAGAGGATGATTTACACCAAGAACATTTATGGAAATATATTTGTTATGATTCCTTGTTACTCTCAAAACAGACGGGCATCTCCCTTGCAGAATGCAGGGTATCATAGTGGAATGCTATTGTGCCTTGTGTGGAGAGAGGAAATCTTTATTTTTGCTCTCTCCGTAGGGCTACAACAGTCAGATCTTTGAGGGAGAAAGCAAAGGATGTCAGGATATATATCTAGGCTAATAAAACCCCAACACCATTCCATCAGGTTCCTTGCTTTGTGGATGTAGAAAGTAAAGAACAGAATTTTGGACCTGAACAAACTCTTCCAACAAATCAGAGAAATCAGGATCCTAGCCCCAGAGTCCTGTTCTGATCTTCTCAATATGCAGATTAATTAGTCAACTGGTTAATGCAAAATTATACCATAGCAATTAGGGCAGAGACAAACAGGTGTAAATAATATGTCTCAAAAATGTCAGTGAGGAGAGGAATTAAAACAGAAAAAGATCTAGCTGTGACTGAGAAAAGCCTGCCTACTTCTGTAGTTGATTATAGACCTGGGGATGTAGCTAGTACCGTTGATATTGTACCGGACATTATTAATAGTCAGGTCCCTCGGTGGGATTGCTAGAGGATGCTGGGGAGTGTCAAACGCCTCCAGGGGGGTCTCGAGTGCCCTGAACTCCAGACGATGTTGGTGGCGGGGGAGGAAGGTGCAGGGCCAAAACCTAACAGCATTAACTTTGCACAAGGTGTGAGAAGCAGCTGCTGTTCCAAGTAGTGAGGTAAGCACTGAGGAACTGCTCTTGACCTTTCACTTGGAAACGGGCAGGTATATGTAAGGCAATCACATTTTGACCTCTGAAAAGATACATTTCTGGAAAGATCAAATATATACACACATGCCTTGCAATCAGCTGTGTCCGAAAGTGCTGCGGCTCTACACAGCACATTTAACTGATCAGAAAACAGATTGCTCCTCACAGCAAATGTATTATCACAAAACTGTCCCTCAGAAAGATGTCACCAGTTGGGAAAGCTTTCCTCAATGGCTAGTAGGGTCATGGTCACAGTGATATTCAGGAATAGTATTGTAGATTGGTCCGAAGTGCAGATGAGCTTTTCATGCTTGAGTGAACAGCTGTCTTGCTGTGCTTTGCTCAGCCAGTCATTTAAAGAGGAAAAGGAAATGTCAGTGACTCCATAGGTTGAAGTGTATTTCCATAAGAGATTAGGTATATACCATTCACTGGAGGCTATTGGGGCTCAGCGCTCAGATGTGTCTTCTCTTTTGAAAATGACCTTAAGTAATGCAAGATTAAAAGCAACTGACCTGCTGCAGAGATTAAGAAACTTTGGTGGCCTCATCCTCAGATACGGTGTGTAGCTGCACTCCCCAGCCCATCTGCAAGAGGAATGCATTAGTTTCAAATTCCTTCACTCTGACTTAAAGTTTGCTTGGCCCTGAGGATGGGAGGGTTAACACTTAAATCTGCCACAACTCAGTCCCACTTGATTTTGTCTCTGAATTCTTCGGCTTCTTAGTGGGTCTGGCTCTTGTGAAAGCTTTAGTTTCAATCTGTATGTGTTGAAATTTCCGTATCTTGAGAAGTGGAAATGTTCGGGAGGGTCATAAAGTCTCTAGGGACATTCAGCACTCCACAGCAATCTACCTTAATAAATCCTTCTACAGGCACATATTGTACAGATAGTCGATTACAATTCTGAAATGCAGTGCAAATTTTCAAAGCCGATTATTTCACACCCCCATCTTCCAGAATATTCAGTGTGCAGTGGTATTATTCTTGTTCTGTACCTTTCCACTGTCCCCCTAAGCACCGAGGAGAAGGGCTGTATTTCTTCTCAACGTAGTTATTAGGATGAGGGAATCAACAGGGCATTCTGCTACTTGTTGCTTTCTGTGAGTTTGTGAAAACAATGCTTAGCAAGCCATAAGAATAATTAAACTGTCGTCTTTGGCAAAAGGCTGAATAAGCTGTCAGCCACCACAAGTGAACGTTTGTTGCTCAGTCTGAAGAACAAATGCTGCTCTTAAATTTTTCATAAAGTGCCAAATACTTCAAGCTGACTTACATAAATCATGTCGGGTATTACAATGCTGAATGTAAAATTCACCAGTCACTTTTCCTTTTATTCCAGTTCCTCTTAGCAAAGACTTAAAAGTAAATACTTGGGCAGTATCTCACAGTACTAGGATTTCATTATTTTCACAGAACATATTAAATGACACTTTGCTCTTCAGCTGTGTAGGCTGTTCAGCGACTGATCAAAATAAAGCAATACTTTTTTTTTTTTTTTTTTTTTTTAAGTCACCACAAACAAAATGAAACTAAACAAAGATTTTGAACACTATGTAAAGTGTTGAGTCTGAAAAGAGCAGAAAGTGGTTTGTCAGAGTCTATTGGGGATTTAATTTATTAGTGAAAGCAATGGGTAACCTTATTTACTTCTCCTAACTTTAGGTCTTCACTAAGACACCTAGATTGGACAGCATTAATACCCTGCTAACATCACAGTGAAAGGCAAGAATACAAATCATTAAAACAGAGTAAAACTAAGCTATAGTTAAAAGATCAAACAACTTTGCAATGCATGAGCATTTCTTTTCTATGATGTTTGCTTTTACCTGCTGTGCCACTAATGTCAGCAATCTCTAAGTCAAACATTTTTAGTGCAAATTAACAGTTGACTCTATATTACCAGGATATGCTGGTTTTCCTGCCATGCTGTGATAATGTGCTCCTACAAACCCTCTGGACCATTCATAATGCCTAATTGTCACTTAGTTCTACTCCTTGTTCCTTTAAGGATCTTCTTTGCTTATGTTTCCATGTTTGCAATCACTTTTGAAAGCCAGGGTAGTATCTCTGATTAGGGGGGCAGGACTACTATGTAAAGGGATGAACTCAAAGAGACTAAAGGCTTCCTACCTTGATGTCCAGTACTTTTCCAAATTGCACACAGCAGTGTTTTCAGAGCACAATTAAAGGCTGATTTGAGAGCCATGTGAGAGCACCCTTTTTAATTTCCTCTAGCAAGAGCTCAAAGCATCAAAGATGTGTCCAAACATCACAAAGGGTACACAGAATAGCATAGCAAGCACACTAGCAGAGCTGGTCCAAAGCTTCTCAGCTGCTCAGGAAGAACAGCTTTCTGGAATATGTCAGCAGCCGTTGCTGAACTTCTAAAATATGGAATAGAAAAGGTGATACAGGAGAGACACAGAAAACAAGGTGGATATCCCAGCAGCAAGACCATGTGAGGCTGCTAATGCCCACCCTCCGTAGCTGCCTCCTGTCTTTGTGGCACAGGCACAAAGTGAGACAAGTAGTCTACCATTATGTCCAGCCACTACTGTGTCCCCAGTCAGATGATGGGTTTGCCATAAGCTGGTATGTCAACCAGGAATACCTTTTCACGTGAATCCAGGTAAGGTGCTAGATCAGTTCTTCTGGATTCACACTATGTAAACTGTGTTACAAACCACATGGCTTATAGGACAGGTATGTGGTAGGTACTACACGGTAAGATGATTATAGTGGTTCAAATGGATGTGTCGTTATATCCAGTACATACTGGAGACCTATTTATGTCATGTGCTGTCATACATCCCAATGTTGTCTAGGCTGTGTGTCACAGCTGAGCTGACAGCCCATGAAAATGGAAAAAAAGCTCAAGTACCAGTGTTAATACTCGTAGCACAACTAGTATCTAATTACTTAAGCTGATACTGGACTAGGGAGCATGCTACTGGGCTGTGCGCTTATGCTGTGGTCACCAAGGAAATGCTTTCCTAAGCCTATCTGGGACCCAGACCCAGGCCCCAGATATAGAAATCTAGTCTGTACTGCCCATAGGAGTGCAAATGGTATTGTGTCTATTTCTAGGACCATTCATCACACTTACTTGACTGCAAACAGTCCACAAAGACAGCTAAAATGTAACATTTAAGCGGTTTGCAGTTGGAAAATTTCAAGAACCTTGAAGAACAACAAAAAGACCTCACAATCATCAGCTAACTAGAAAAAGCTTGGCTTGACCAAAATTATCTTCCTACCTGAAATGAATAAGTTTAATTTTAAGAATTTTTAATGAAAGAACAGAAAAATTCATGTGAAAGTCTAAATTCTTGTGGGTTTTTTTATACTATTCTCCAAAAGGCTGAAAAAGGAGCTTTTGCTACTTGTGCTGAAGTAGCTCCTGCTAAGGGCCATACAAGCCTGTGCCCCAGGAGCCTGGAAGTTAGGTCAGCCTTCTCTTAGGCAGAATGCCTGTGTTGAAATCTTGCCCCTGAATGCAAGTTTCCTCTGTAGATAACTTACTCACTGAGCTATATGAATAAGCATTTCTTCTGTTTTGTGAATTGCATTGTGTAACTTTTGAAGCATGTCCAGAAACATCAGAGTGATTTACTTAGAAAATATGAAAATGTAAACGTTTTAGTGTTTTACATTTTTATCTCCTTTTTATTGATTTCACAACACACACAAAAAAAAAAAAAGGGTACAAATTGAAAATTATCAATTTAGACAGGCACAAAATTCCATTTTAGGCAAAAAGCCATTTATCAAAAGCAATGTTGTCAACTCCTACAAACCAATACACATGTAAGGTGTCTCATACTCAAAATAGAGCCAAGGCCATAAATCAGCTGTGGCTTCCCAGTAACATCCTTTTCTCTTAGCTACAATAGTGTCTTAGGCATATTCTGAGGTACTGGACTTCGTGGACAGCTTGACAGTTTTAAGTCATGGACTGGAATTTCTGAACACATCACTTACGAACTTCCTAGGTGAAAGTCTTGGAGAAACTCCCTGACAACTGTGATCTTACCAAGGGTTTTCATCTTCTCTCCAAATTTTTCACTCAGAAATATCTTGGAAAAATGTAAAGATTGTTTCTGAAACATTTTTACTTTTGTAGCAAGTGATTTCCCAAGCACAAATCAAACTACAAGTTAAGTTTCAGAGCAGTTTAACACACTTCCTACCAAATCCACAAGACCTTTCATGTTAGGTTCAGAAAAATACTTTTTAACATTTTTTGCATCAGTGGGGTTCCTCCATTGAAAAGAAAAACAGCTTATTTGAACTGCTCTAATTCTGAGGTCCCTAGCCCTTCCTTTTTGTGTGCAGCATGACATTAAAGAGAGTCTGCAGGAACTCCAGCCTTCCCACCTCATCACCTGCTCTAACTTGTGTATTTTGCTAGTGCCACTTAGTTTTGAAACTAAGCAGACCAGTGATTACATGCAGCTGCATGTTGGCATGAATAATGCTTTCAGCTTCTGAGCTAAGCATTGTCAGAGTTTTGCTCACCATCCTATGGCCTTGTGTGTCATACTGCATGTGGGTTAGCTCTTCTGAGCACTGCAAGAAATCAGCTGAATTACATCTGCTTTATAATATTTTTACTGGTTTTAAAAGCAAATAATTTACTGAAGGAAGACCAAATTACACAGGAAGAGGTCTTTTTATACAGCATGGTCTGGGCTCTGAGATCCATCTACATTAAGTTAGTATTTAATTAGGTATAACAGTAATTGTATGGTAACTGAAAATCTTAGATATTTTTTCTTTTTTTTTTTTTTTTTCCAAAGCATAACATTGCTGTAAGCAACAGTCTAGATTTAGGTGAACTCATACTGTGACAAACTGAGAATGGAGAAAACACATTTCTTGTCCATAAAAGGGCAGATCACACATCCACAGAGGGTAGCTCTGATTTTGCTGCAGTTCCAAACTATGAAGTGGGGACTCACTGTTGCTAAAAGGAGTTTTACTTAGAGTGGTAGAGGATTCTCCATTAAAACTTTTTCCTTTTAAAAAATCCTTCTTAAACAGAAAATGTGATTTTTTGAAGTAGGAAATCTTCTGTTCAAGACGTATGATATTTCCAAAATTTCTTCTGGGAAAAAGAGAGCACCCAGAGTGTCACCAGCAGGTCGAGGGATGGGATACTTCCCCTCAGCTCAGCACTGGTGAGGCCCCATCTGCAGTGTTGTGTCCAGTTCTGGGCTCCCCAGTACAGGAGAGACATAGACGTACAGGGGCAAGTCCATGAAGATGATTAAGGGAGTGGGGCATTTGTCATATGTGGAGAAGCTGAGATAGCTGGGGCTGTTCAGCTGGAGAAAAGAAGGATCAGGGGGATCTTATCAAAATGTAGAAATACCTCATGGGAGAAAGTAAAAAAAGATGGAACCAGGCTCTTCTCAGGGGTGTCCCATGAAAGGACAAGAGGGAATGGGCACGAACTGAAATTTAGGTGATACTACCAAAACAAGAGGGGTTTTGTTTGGTTGGGTTTTGTTTGCTAGTTGTTTTTTTTTTTTACTGTAAGGTTGGTCAAATGCTGGAACAGGTTGTCTAGAGGGGTTGTGGAGTCTCCATCTGTGGAGATATTGAAACCCTGACTGGGTGCAGCCTTGTGCAAGCTGCCCTAGCTGCCGCTGCTTTGAGCAGTGAGATTGGACTAGGTGATCTCCAGAGGGTTCTTCCAACTCCATCCATTCCATGTCCTGTAACTGTGCCTCCACCCCAGAATGCTAGTGGTCTGACACATGGTGGACATGTTTGCAGAGCAGAAGAATCAAGTTCAAGACTGTTCTGAGTCACCTGAGGCAGTACTACAGCCAGGGCTTACCTCACAGTATGAGAGTGCTCTGACATGAGTTTAATGTTTTCTCCTTCAATCCAGTACTTGTTCAACAGTTTTATAAAACAGGTGTGCTTTGAAGTGTGTGGCTTGCTTCTTTGATTTTGTATTTTACATTGAAAATTTTTTTACATATATATATATTAATGCGAGAGCAAAATATACAGGTATCCACAAGGAAGAAAAAAACACACCTGTTTAGACAGACGCCCACACTTCCCAACGACACAAACAAGATGACAGAGAGATTTAAAAAGAAATAACAAATGAGCTTCTAGAAGATGCTCAGAAGCTAGAATTACAAAGGCACTACAGGAATCCATATAGAGCAGTGCATGGTAAAGTACAATAGAGAGAATAAGCACACTTCTACATTTAGTTTTCAAAATCTTGATCTGGAGTTCATTTTGATCTTTTTGAACAAGATTCTTCCATTTCCAGTTCTTCCATTTTCAGGGTGGGTGGGGAGAGTGAGGGCATGTGGGAGGAGGAGTGTCCTCCATCTGTTTTTGAATATTTTTAACTACTGTCAGGTTTGTTTCACTTTATACAAATGTAATGAAGCAGCTTAATTAAAAGCAACAAAACCCCCCTAGGGCCTAACGCTGCAAACAAGTAGTACAAAATGATCTGTGGATCCATCTGAATTTCACATTTGTAGTACAGAGGCCTCACCACTGCTTTCTAAAGTTCAAAATATATAAAAAACCCACTTTGCTGCTGGACTGCATCTTTTTCCTTCAAGAGTACTTTCCCTTATAGCACCAGAAAGAGAGTGAGAGAGCTATTGAAACACAGTATGTATTTCCCAGTGTATGACAATGCTTTTAGGGTAAGGTTTGATGGATCCAAGAAATCTCAACTCACAAAACTTGACAACACTAAGCAAAGTCAGAATTTCGTTTTATACCATTAGATAGATGGCTATTCTGCATAATCTTGCAATTTTGAAACTAAACCCCTCTAGAACATACTCTGTGAAAGGAGCTTGGCCTCTCTCTGCTGCCAAGACCTGGACATGCTAACCCAAGAACTACCTACCTCTGTAGGGAAAGGACCTAAAACTGACCTATGCATAAAACACTACGCATGGTAAAAAGTAAGGTCATCCTGAAAAGTGCATGAAATATAGATGAAACACTGGGGGAAAAAAGTCAGAAAACAGTTGCACTCATTATAAAATATAATGAAATAGTATCTTCAAAGAAACACATAGCCTATCTGCATCTATAAAGTGCAGATGTTATAAAAACAAACCCAAATTTTTGTGTTTACTGCTTCTTACTGTAATCTTCCTTATGTGTTTTAATGTTAACTTTCTGTTTCTTTGCAGATCTTACAGGTGAACAAGGTGATGTCCATCTTGTTTTATGTGATATTTCTCGCTTATCTTCGCGGCATCCAGTCTACCAACATGGATCAAAGGAGTTTGCCAGAAGATTCAATAAATTCTCTTATTATTAAACTCATTCAGGCAGACATTTTGAAAAACAAGCTTTCTAAGCAGATGGTAGATATTAAGGAAAACTATCAAAACACAGTGCAGAAAGCAGACACTCAGCAAGACATGGATGGAGATGAAAATGTGAAATCAGACTTCCAGCCAGTTATCTCAATGGATACAGACCTCTTAAAGCAGCAGAGACGCTACAACTCTCCCCGCGTCCTCTTGAGTGACAACACGCCACTGGAACCACCGCCTCTGTACCTCATGGAGGATTATATTGGAAATTCAGTGGTTGTGAACAGAACCTCTCGGCGGAAAAGGTACGCAGAGCACAAGAGCCACCGAGGGGAATATTCTGTTTGTGACAGTGAAAGTTTATGGGTCACGGACAAATCATCTGCGATTGACATTAGAGGACACCAGGTAACTGTTCTGGGAGAAATTAAAACAGGCAACTCTCCAGTTAAGCAATACTTTTATGAAACAAGGTGTAAAGAAGCCAAGCCTGTAAAAAACGGCTGCCGTGGCATCGATGACAAGCACTGGAACTCCCAATGCAAGACATCCCAAACTTACGTTAGAGCACTGACTTCAGAAAACAATAAACTGGTAGGCTGGAGATGGATAAGAATAGACACCTCCTGTGTGTGTGCGTTGTCAAGGAAAATAGGAAGAACATAAATCTGCATCTCTTTGCTATATAAATTATTACTTTAAATTATATGATATGCATGTAGCATATAAATGTTTATATTGTTTTATATATTATAAGTTGACCTTATTTATTAAACTTCAGCAAACCTACAGTATATAAGCTTTCTCTCTCAATAAACAAGAGCAAAGGGTGTGTGCCTCTGCTGTGGGCAACTTCGGGGTTTTTTTAGACTATGTTTGTGACACTGCTTGTCGGCAGCATACCATAACCTTACTGTAAAATCTGTGTAAAATCAGTATTTTTCATTCAGTATTGTCAAGCCAGTGACTGTCATTTAGTAAACTTGTTAAAAATCAGATCAATGTCAAGAGTTGTGTACATATTTATATTCCCCATTCTATACATTCACATTTAATTGGTTGCAGTGTTGACTCCTCACAGCCAAAAATATAATGGACCAAAATACGTGTTACAGCCTGCAAATGATGTTAACAGGCATCAAGCAGCCCTAAAATAACAATTTCTGTGTATTATGACAGCACTGCCAGTGAAATGACCATTTTCCCTCTGTTAGCATTTCAAAATGACTGCTAATATTCCAGCAACTTTTGTTTATGTTTTTGAAGAACATTTGTTTTGCAACTGTTTTTAATGCTGCCAGTGCGTTGTAGAAAAAATATGAAAACAATCTGAAATATCTGTAGCAGAAACTTACTGAAGCCAAGAACCAATCTAAATGGATCGTTAATATAATACATAAAAGATGATTTATTCAGAATTTACTATTTATTGTGATCAGCCTCTTCCTCCTCACACAATCAATTATTTCTGCTTGCATTGTTGGATCATTCCTCTATGTCTGAGCTTTTAAATTAGAAACAAAGCTGATGGTGTCTTAACCTTTAAAGAGCCCTTGGCTTGCAAATTGTGGTAAAGAAAGATATGATATCCTGGCATGGACATCAAAGCCACACACCCGTATGAAGCTGTTCTTCTCCTCAGCAATCCATTCTTCATTTTTCACAGAAAGAAAAAATAATGTAGAACTGTTCAACAAACCTGGCACCTTTCATAGGCATGTGAAATAATAGAGCTTTTTGAGCAGTATGGTGACTAAAATCCTGGTAGTCCGTAGTTATAATGAAGTTCTTCAGTTATACAGGTGAGTTGTTACTTAGGACAGACAAATGTACTAGCATATATATACCTCAAACTCTTCTTTGTATTGTCTTGCACCTCCACTGGGGACAGTAATAATTTCACTGCTTGAAGAGATGGTCTATTATATATTAGCTGTATGATGCCCTGGATGGGATCCCACTCCCATAAAAGTAAATGAGAGTCTTGCCATGGCTATCAACAGAATTAAGGTTGGACTGCATATGTGTCTAGCTAGATCTTAACACAGTCAGGGATGAAAATCACCAGCCATTCAAACAGCATTACAGCTGTAGTGGTCTTAGGTTTTTACACTATGGCTTTCACTGTTGTAGCATATTCAGCATCACAAATGAAAATGGGATCACTCAAAACCATGGGCGCAGGATGCCTTTGTTCATACAGATTTCACTACTGGAGAACCAACCTCAAATCTGCAACAGGTCATCAAAGGCAGAAAATTGCATGGTGTCCCCTAGTCCCTTACAGAGAGTGTTACACATCATAAAACCACCGGAGAACTGGACAGGTCACTCATGAGGCCAAGCACAGGAATAGCAGTGCCTCTGGGAGCCAGGTTGCAGCATATAAATATAATTCTGCGGGGGAGGCCACAAGCAAAGGTCTTGAGAAGCCAGTTAGTTTTCAAAATGAGGCCAAGGTATTTATCACACGAGATATATCATCACCTGACAGTACTAAATCCTGATTTTGTTTCAAGCAGTAATAACTTCAGAGGTTCAATACCAAGGCAACTGTTTAAAGGGAAGAGAAGATGTAATGTAGCAAGGAACTCAGTATCTGGTAGATCTGACGAGAGTTTTCCCAGCATTCTCCTCCCTAGGCAAACGTTATTTTTTTTTTTTAAAAAAAAAATCATTTACAGAGC
>JAVJGJ010000057.1:10662474-10676956 GCA_035590215.1 Microhierax caerulescens
CACTGCAAAGGCACCCTGAAGACCAGTATCTGAGGTTTCTTTCCTGGTCTTTTCATGCCAGGTAGCATCATGGCTTTGGGACAGTAAGTAGGGTGTTTTTGTGGTTATTGATACAAACAGGCAACAAATTTGGATGCAGGCTTCTTCTGAAGTGACTGTTCTATATGGCCACAGGGTTGCAGCTATTGGGTTGCTGATGAGATTTATTTGTTTATCTTGAATGGTATAACTCATTAAATGTTGACAGAATTGAAACCCTAGGTTTTTGCATATTTTCCTTCCTGATTAGAAGCTAATCTTAGCAGTTTCCCCAATGCCATCATTTTCTTCCTGTCACTGAGTTTACTCTATGCTCTTCTCAGGTTTCCACAAGTATGGAATCAACATTTGAGTCTATTGGAGATATTTTACTTCATAAAATTTCATTAAATTTGTATCACCAAATAAAACTTTGTATATGCAATAACACCGGATTGCACAGAACACATAAACCACTCATCTTTGATTGCCTCCAGACATAAGAGGCTATGACCTTCTCAAACATCTTAGCACCAGAGGAATTACTTTGCAAGTTTCATTTTGCTACAGTATGTTTCAGGAAATGTGAGAGTTTTCCCCTCTAATTGAAATGTCCTGAAATAATGTGATACCCATTCTGCTCTTACTTACACACTGATTTGTATTATTTCTCAGTCACCTCAATGAGGATGATACCAGGCTCCGGTTGCCTATGCTTATTGCCAGTAGTTCCCACTTCATATTTTGTGTAGCTATGTGGGTTGTAGCTTTTTTACGGTGTGCCATTATCATGATTGATTACATGTTATTAACATGTCATAAAAAAACTTGCCAGATATAACTTGAAATTGGAATCTTAATGAATATCTGGGCCTGAATCTGCTTTTTCTTATACTTTGTTCACCCTGGAACAGCAGCTCTGAAGGCAATGTGCATTGGAGTGAGATTAGAAGGGATCTGTGGGCTGAATCCTACACCCAAGAACAACTCTGAAGATAACAGGGTGGGGTGACAGATATTGAGCAGGTGGCAACTGGAACCTGAATTTTGCTTCTAATATTACACAATGCAAACATTACTAATAGGGTAAGAGTCCATGTATTCTGTAGTCAATTGACTTAATTAGGTTTATCATCTCAAGACTTTTTAATAATAGAAATTCAAAGGCAACCACTTAAGAAGACTTCTTTATTCCCTGCCGTTAAAACAAAGCTTCCTTGTAAGATGTTAATACAGGTGGGAAGAATTTACTATGCAGAGATAAGAAAACTAGGCAGGAAACGTTCCAGTGATTTTTTAAAAAATGTTTCTGGGTGAGGTAGCAGATAAACAGAGCTAAAAAATTTCAGAGAGATTGAAACCTTTTGCTTTCTGAGCCAGACTGCCCTTTCCAGAGACGTACTTCTAAAAAATCAGGTACCAAAAGATTTATTAGCTGGAGAAGAAAAGAAGTTTAAAAATATTTCTCTTCATTGCTTTAACATGAAGCAACTCAGAGTGTGTGCTCCCCTAGACAAGAGGGTAGAATAGGATTATTCCATAATACAACTATGCTTTGATACAAGTGACTTTATAGCTTGCTATAAAGTTTGGTTTAATTGTTTAAAAGCTGGATTTTTGCTCCCTTGAATATATGTAGACATAAGAATTTGCTTAAGTAAGCATATTTTTTTTTTTACTGTATTGGAGCTTAATTTTTTTTTTTTCCATATCACATGCTGTCATATCCCACATTAGATGCTTATACCACATATATATATGCTTCTATATATAAGGCTGATACAAAAGGCTGATGCCTTTTGTGCAGCTTCCTGCAGCCAGGGATGTGTCAGGCAATGCTCTACCCAAAATGGAAGTGTTATTTAGTATAGAGTTGTCTGGTTGTTATTTTAGATTATATGCAATTGCCTCTTCACTTCTTGTTTCCAAAGGTAACAAAGGTTTCTGTAAAGGCTGTTGGCTGAAAAGCAACGTGATAAGGATGATGATAAAGTAGCTGGCAGCAGGAACCTGTTATATTTGCAGAAGGAAAAGTGAGGAAACAGAAGCAGCAGCCCTGATGGAGAAAAAAAGGGGAGACTATAGAAGAGATTTCCTGTCCAGTGAAGACAATAGGCACTCGCCTGAGAAAGCAGAGTGGAGCAGACAACAGCAGGAGAAATGTTTCCAGTGGTTCTCACAGAATTGGAACACAGAGTTTTCTTTGGCAAATGAATTAGCTGTAAGAGCCAAATGTCTTCAGAAACAGCTTATCCTCTGGTAGCTGTCTTTTTCTTAAACTCTCTAAAAAAGCATCTGTAAAGCAGTGTGAAGCATGAAGCCATTCCAAATGCAATCAGTTAGATAAGGCAGTGTCCATTCCGGCTCAGCCACTTGTTCTAACGAACTTTGTAATTCTAAGCTCTGTGGAGAAGAAACTTCAGGCAGCCTGCTGCACGGCAGGACGTCATGGATTAGGTTATTATACACAGACCAAGCGGTTTAGCAAGAACTCAGCCAAGATGCAAAGACCAAAGGGAAAAACCTGCTCTTAGATCTGCAGGCCTGATCTCAGATCCCCACGTCTGTGAAATCAGAGTGCAGGTCTACCACTGCACATTTTTCTCCTGTCTGTATTCCTGGGAGAAAGCACCCAGTGGAGAAACAGCAGTTGCTTGCAAGTTTACCTGCTTGTTTTCTGCATCTGATATTTGATGGGAGAAGGGAAGAGGCTGAGGGACAAGAAACCTTAGTCTCTAATCTTCCACAAGAAAAAGCTCTTCAAGGGTACACATCAGAGTGCCCACAGTCACATGTTAAACTCCTTACAGGGCAATTATCTGATAGAAGAGGAAAGTCTCCAGGGACACAGTGGCTCATGAGAAGACGTTAATGACTGGCATGCAGCTTATACACTGCTGGTTCTGTCCTTGTTTGTAAGCTACCAGCTATACAAGCAGTTAGGAAAATTCAAGTCCAGTTGAAGCCTGGATACTGGTTGCTAGCTTGGCACTAGCCTCCTTGCTGTCAGGTTTTAGTTGACAAAAGACTGAGTTTTAGAATGACTCAGATGTTTTATCTCTTACATATTTTATGAAAGGCACCTGAAACAAACAAACAAAAATTGCTATAATGTCTTTATTATTATCTAAATGGACTCGGGGTCAGGGTCATGTATGCTATTTAATTCAGCAATGAAATATAGTTTCAAGAATGTAAGTGGAAATAAAAGAGAGTCTTCTGAACCAAGATCCTCAAGCTGCACTTTTATGAAGACTTACACATGTGTTTAGCTTCAAACAATGCAGAAATGGCAATAGTGTTCACAGGTTTAAAATGATGCCTGGAGATTTTGTAGGATTAGACCCATCATTTGCTACTTGAAATGGAACTTCTGTAAGAGTGCTTTGTACATTGATGCATAAAAACGAAATACATTTTTAAAATTGTGAGCAATACTACAGTCCCCTAATGAGTAGAAGAAGTCTTTTCATAACAAATTGGCAATAAATAATAACTGCCTTATTTTTACATGTATTATACCTTTCTCTGAAATGGAGAAGTGTGAAATTAATTCTCCTTTTTATGTTAGTGTTTTGCATCTGTTTTATTTCCCCTCTTTTGTCCATCTCTATGATATTTTTTTTTTCAAATATGAGACACAATTATTTATGCTCTCTTTAAAGATGGAAATCCATGGAAACTTGTTATTTATTATAAGGAGGCTAGGAACCCACTTGGGATTGATTTATGTATTTATTTTAATTTAGGTCTACCTAGCATTTCATGGGAAAGAGACAGCGGTATTCTTGTCAGGCAGGGCAACGAGCTAGCTCAGGATGCAAGGATTGCCCCTCCTCTGCACACCTTAGAAAACCACATTTTCTGCCTTCTCAGTGTGTGCATAGTTATCAGAACAGAAGATGTGTTCCCACTTTGTGTATTCTAACTTTCAGCACTTCAGTTTGATTCCTTTTCCCCTTTCCCCCGGGGACTTATAAAACAATCATGACAATAATCATACATAACTATTGGTTTTGGATACCTCTGTTTCCAAGCCCCGACACTGTTTTGGTATATAATACAGTGTAATTGTAATGACTCCCCTGTAACATCATTGTGGTCAGATTTATTTATTCAGCACAGAAAGTGAGTGTTCAGCTCCTTCTTACCATGCACAGAACTGCCAAAGCCATTCCAAAAATAACAGAGGTTATAAGCACCTATATGTGCTTCACTTTTAAGGTAAAGATACTCTGTAAAGGCTTTCATTCAGTGTTCTGCTTAATATCCTGTATGTTCTGCCTCTTGGAAATCAAACCAAATATTTAGGCCTGAAAAGAAACAACTGAGTATGCACATCCTGAATCACTGGGCCAGCTCCAGGTGACAGGGAAGTCAATGGAAAGACTCTCCCTGGCTTTGGTAAGCTATGGGTCCACCAAGAAAATGTACAAAGGACTGCAGTAACATGTCCTGTCTTCTGATGGCCAAGCTTCAGAGATGGTAAAGGGAGTTCTGCAGGTCTTTTGGCTTTCCTACTCTATTAAAGAGTATATTTGGCAATGAAAAATAGCCCTATTTAGAGCATTTTGTAAACAATTAGTTATAGGCAATTTTTTTTCACTGCCTATACATAGTATAGCTGAAGCGCTGTTATGATCAGGTCAAGAGGCAAAAAGTTATTTAATCTGACTTAGGTTTAATGCCACATCAAGCTGTTTTAACTCACCATCGAGGAACAGTTGTACTCTGTGAGTAGTTTTAATGTGTGTGTTCCTACAGCAGTGGTAAGAGCGCATCTATTTTACCAAGATCAGATTATCAATAGTCAGCAAACCTAAAAGTGTAGCCCCAGGTACACGCAGAGACCACCTTTGAAATACATAATTCCACATCCCCAATAAGCAGGATACAGCTTCATGGGATGTTGACTCTCGGTTGGGTAAGGCATCACAGGAACACCCAGACAGGCTGCAAGCGTGTAAGCAGGGTTCTTCTTGGAGTACATGATGTTCCCCACTGCTCCTTGGACCTTGCTTGTACATACACAGCTGGGGAGAACACTGATACTTCTTGCAAGATGACATATACCTTGATCTGTGTAAGGATGCCAGATTTAGTGTTGTCAAATGAAAAATGTTATCCTAAAGCAGATTTCAATGTTTCTGTATTCTGCTGTCATGACTACTGGGTGTTTAATCAAAGATATTTGAATTATTGCTCTTTTTCTTTTAGTCACACCACACAGGACCTGGCATTTTGATTGTCTAGTCAATGTTCGTTAGCAGCACCTTAGGCCTCCGAATCTGAACTAAAATCCAAGGTACAAGGCACTCCACAAGCATAAAAACCTGATATATGAAATGGAAAAGACTCAAGGTGACAAGAAAGTAACAAAACGTTTCTACACTATTATATTGAATCATAAAAATCATTGTTGTATGATATCACTGAGACAAAAAAACACAGATGTATTCATATACAAGAACTATTAATGGAGGCTGGCCCTATTGACAGATGTTTAGCACAATAGTTTAGATGCCTGTTCTGGGTTAGGATGCTTCCAGAAGCAGGAAAAATGTTTGTGTTTCTTTTGCATCTCCCAGAGTATCCAATAAGCCACCACTGAGCGTGGGCTACTGGTCTAGACAGTTGTTTTGGGGGGTTTAGAGCAGTCAGACTTATATTCAACAGGCAGTAGTAAGTGAAGCGGCTTGTTTGAAGACACCAGGAAGCTTAGCAGGAGACCGAGCTACAAACCACAGCCTCCAAAATTCCACTGTTTTGCTTTTTTAAAAATCCAGTGTTATCCAAAGTCTCCAAAGGTATCCAAAGTGAGTGCATCCAGGGTTTTGGGAATCTTTTATAGGTAACTAATTGTTCTCCTTTTGGTTACTTTACCAAATTATCCTACTATTTGATGGTTCAGATACACAGTCAGAATTAACCTTATCTCGTCTCTTATGTGAAAATACATAGAAAAGTCCTTTTTTAGTCAATGTGTGACTTGTTTTCTTCAATCCAACAGGAAATATTTCATATGAAATACCAGGAACAAAAGGGAAGGCAAGGAAGAACTAGAGCCACAAAACCACCATGGAAAGATATGTACCTGCTTTGGTTTTCATCCTGTATCCATATACAGCTTTCAGCCAGGATGAGAAAACAAGGGTTCATTACTCCTTTTCCCATCCTAAAAGCATCTCACAGGAAGGGCCATACCCATTAGGTTACAGAGTAATGAAGAGATAAAGCAGTGAAGGGATAACAGTATTCCCTTTCTTAATTCTGTATTAATATTCAGGATAATTTATTAAAAAAAAAAAAAGATTTTTCTGAGCAACAGAGAGTCACAGTATTTTTGCCTGATTGTATACCGATGCAGTAGGGTGTTTTGGGTGCCATCCTGAAGAGTATAGCTGAATAATATCTCCTGAAGAAAAGAGTTTAATGATTTTTTAAAATCTTTACTCTGGGCAAATTTCCCAAGTGCTAAACACACAATAGCAGCTTCCTAGCAAGACAATTCAGTTCAATTCCTGTTCTTCTGCACCTATTCTGATTTTCAAACCAAGCTTTTTGAGATTTTCTGATGCTAGGTCTCTTTGGTGAACTGCACCTCAATTCGCTGAATACTTCAGGGATTATGGAACTGTATTTTTCACGACACTGGCTATGCTTGAGTAAAACCCCAGTTGTTTGGAGACTTCTATTAGAGGTACATTTGCATTAACAAAATAATATTTGCTAAGGTCAAAGACCCTTGAATTAGCCAGTAATATAATATTTTCATCTATGGTGACCTTTGATACCAGTAACCTCTTCCTCTCACATGCCGAAGTGCAACTGTGGCAAACACTTTCAAGGAGAAGTTCAAGATGGTTTTGTTTCTTTCTAATTTGTCTCTGTGTGTTTGCTCTGAGCATTGCATTTGTAGATGTCAGGATTTTCTATTTCCTCTCTTGCCTAATTCTGCAGTGGGTTTAAGGATTATTTAAGGACATGCTGACCAGTTAGAAAAGATTGTTTGAGTTAAATTTTGTCAAGGTGCCCAGAATCTCTTAGAACCATGGATGCCGGGGGATGGGGGGGTGGGGGGTGGGGGCAGGGAGGGAGGGGGAGAAAGGGACACTGTTATCATTTACGCATGCACTCACAGCTCATTTCTGCTATGCCTTCCCTCAGTCTTTCATGTCTGAAATGGGCACACACTCATGACATATCTTTCCTGGAGTCAACTGGGATGCTTGACATGTGAGGCTTTAAGATGGACAGTTAGCTTGGACTGAAAACTCCACTGAACTGTGAAGCATGTATGCACATGGAGGATCACACCATCAGTTATGACTTGTCATTTATCTTATGTCGAAATGCATACCCTACTTCTTTGCAACCTGCCTGTGCAGGTTGTTCTTCAGAACTAACCATTGCTCCCCTACATGAACCACCCAACGCTCCTGCACTCGTCTGCCTGTTAGAGATCAGAAATGTTTTGTACCAACTTCCATTTACACTGCAGCATCAATCAGAGCAGACTGTTGGCTGATACTGCAGACATGTTCATCCACACTGAAGCTCCAGATCAGCATGTTTCAAGTATAATAACAGTCAGATCAGTGGGAATAGCTGAATCATGGTACTGTCCCTTTCGTGAGCTGGTGTAGAAAAAATGTAAAGGCAATCAAACAACAGTTTCTTGTAAAAAAAAGCCTGAATACAAACCTCTTTGGAAGCCAGTTCCCCCAAAAAGTAGACACCAAGAGAGATGAGAAAATCCTGCTACCCTTTATCAGGCAATTCAGCAACACTAAGAAATCTTTATACGCTAACAAAAGCTGCAGCTTAGGACAGGTTTTAAAAAAAGATAAAAGCAGACACAGCCGCATGGAAGCACAAATGACATCCGTTCAGAATTAGCTCTGCCCCTTTTATCTTCATAAGAAGGCAAGCTGAACTCCAACCTTTGGATTCTCTCGAGGCATTAGCTTTTCATTATGAATGAATGGCTGATCACATTATGACAGACAAATGATAAGCAGCAGGAGGGTTTACCAACATACCGTGCACTCCCACAGCCACTGAGGGGGAAGTCTAATGAGCAAATAACCTGCTGCAACTTTCTACATATTTCCTGTAATTGAGAACTCTTCTGTACTTCGTCTGGAATGCAGATGCCTGTCAGTCACGGGGTCATAAATAGGATTAGGGGCTGTTTCTGGAAAGGCAGGCAACTAGCTTTAGATGCTCAGTAGAAAATACAGATGTTTTCTGGCTGCGTGGCTGTTAGGCAGTGGTATCTCCAAGACTGTTTAAGCAGGCTTGACTACTAGCTCTTCCCTGAGGTCTTGCAGTTGGTGCCGATCCCTACTAAAATTTGCTTATGCAATCAGTTGCAAGATCCAAGCACTGAAAGCTATGTTTAGAGATATACAACACTGAACTGACTTTCTAGCCTCTGTTAAAATGGCCACCAACATCTCATGGGCACTGAAACCTTTTTTTCTGTTAAAAGATACATTTCATACCATTGCACAAAAAGGGTTTAAAGTATACTCTACCCTTAAGGGGAATCCCTAACCCTAAGTTACACTAGGAAACCTGATGAAATAATATAGCCTTCTAAGAACCTTCACCTCCTCCATCCCAATTATAGCTGCTGTGTGTGACAGAAATGTCTGAATGATTATTTATCAATATTTAGGGTTTTTCGTTGTTGGGGTTTTTTGGGGTTTTTTTGTTTGTTTGTTTTTTGTTTTTTGGTGGCACTGGCCAACACCTTTATTTCACCACTACAGTTACAGAAAGCAAATATTTCAAGAAAAGAAAGGTGTTTGCCAAAAGAAGTGGGTGTTCTGGTTTGGGGGTTTGTGTGTGTGGTGTTTGTGGTTTGTTTTTTTAATACAATGTCTTATTACCAGAATAATGAACTGCTTGTGCAAAGACTGTGAAACTGGCAAACTTTTGTCAAAGTAACATGAACACTTATGGTAACTGACAGGCTCTGCCTCACAGCTTTGTTGTTCTTCTGTTTGCCCCTTCACATCCATATCTATATTAGAACTTGCTTCTCTGGGTCATAGAAGCTATTTCTGTTGTCAGCAAATGTTCTTTTAGGAATGTTGCAAAAGACCCTAAAGTTCCCAACCACAATCAGGGCTGGTTAGCCACTTCACAAGGACACAGAAGCAATCCTTGCCCTGAAAAGCACTTCAAATCTCAACAGCCAGGATACAAAATGTATAGGATGAGAGCTACTGCAGTGAAGCAACTTCCTCAAGGTCACACAGGAGATCAGTGACCAGACCAGGAATAAAAACCTTCACCTCCCACGCCTCTCTGCTGTACTCTCTTTTTCTATAGGAGTCAGTATTGACGCTTATTGGTTTCATCCAAGGCAGATTGCACTGGATCTCACCATAACGAAGGTACGGAGAGGTTTTATATCCACTTTAGTCAGTCTACCAAAGCTTTCAAAACCCTTGCATGGAAAGCATCTGGGTTTCCATGACAAAACCATCCCATTTCAGCAGCTTATTCAGGATATGCAAACCAGATGGAATTCTATGTATTACATGATTAAATGTCTTCTAGATCAGAAAGAAGCAATCACCAGAATCGTCCAAAGCTCCAAAGCAATGATATGAGAGAGGTCATTGTCTTCCATTCATCTATGTTAAGGTCACAAAAGCCTCCACAGAGATAAGTGGATGTGGTCAGTGCCCTGAAAGGCTGACACGCTAATTACAGGCAGAACAAAGGGGCCAGGGGATAAAGCATAAACTAGGGTAAAGGAATGATGAGGGGTGATGAGGATAAGGCCACAAGGTTATTCAGCAGAGACATGCTCAACAAGGCTGCCCGTGTCTCCTGCTAATGTTGGGTTGATCCTAGTGCAGACAAGGTTCTGTTTCTTTAAGGATATCATTGTGACAAGATCCCACCCAAATGCACTCTCTTCTCACAGGACACAGAAGAAGGTTTCAGAGGAACCGTTCATTCTGCTGAACTGTGTTTCCATACACTGCCTATCTCTAAGTCACAGCTAATCTCTCTCACACATGCAGATCCATTACTGCACTTACAGTTAAAAAGATGTTCTACCTAACTGCCAGCTATGCTTGTGGATTTTATTTCCAGACAGCATATCATCCTCAGCAGAAAATCATATTTTTCAGGTAAAACACCTTTAACAAGAATGCTGAGTTAGTAGCTGAAAGAGAAGATGGGTATTACCATAAAACTCTTGTATTTTCCCTTATTACTTTTTACATTATGAAACACAAAACTATTCAAATTTTGGAATCTGAAACATTTGGAGTTTTATCTTGAAACGACAACAGAAAAAGGCTGACATGCTTGGAAGTTTTTTTCCTCACACTGGCTTTTTCCCATTTGTTATATAGATTCATTCAAAGCACCATGAAGAATGGCTATATTTTGTCCTGTAGCCAAGTTAAAAATTCTGTCAAGGATATACCAGTCAGAGCAAGCCTGGTTCAGTTTAATGTGATGTTTCTCTGCCTTCCCTTAACATTACATTTGCCTCAGCAACACCTTGCAACAATGAATTCCACTCGCGATATACACTTGTGCAGGCAAAAGGCACTCAAATTAGTACAGGACATAAAGTACTTCATACAAAGGGACTTTACCAACCACTAGTCTCCTAAGTGTTTCCAGCACACAACAAACAACAACAAGCTCTAAGGTCTAAGATATATGAATTATTTTTAAGTTGCCAATATCAGAATGGGAATGACACCTAGATACCTCAAGTAGGTAATCAGAGGCTTTGAGACATGCCACAAGATGGGCAGCAGTCCAGGCAGGACCATCTCCAGCTTCAGAAGCCCCCAGTCCTCCTTGCCAGATTCTCAGATTTCCCCAAATCTCAATGTTTTCTTTTCTTTGCCCAACTGAACTCTCACAGCCATGAGGATACTGGAAGCCTATTACTTTGGGTCTGCCAAAGGCCAGTATCTGTCCCTTTGGTTAGGACATCTGTGGAATAAATACAGGTCATATTTCTCCAGTCACTTCATGACCACAATAACACCTTGTGGTAATGACCAGAAGCTCTGTAAAAATATTTTGACACCTAATGACACATGTGGAATTGGCCAAAAACTTCCAAGTTATCTAAGATCCAGTGCCACAAAAGCCATATTCCTCCATCCCTGATGAGCCAAATAACTTGAGAAGTTTGACTTAGAAAAAAGTCAAAGAAGATACATCTTGACCCTTGCTGATTTTCAGTCTTGAACAGTGTTTGAGTTCATTAAACAGAACACACAGAAAATCTTTAATCTCATAAGTTTTGTCCTGTTTATGGAGTATTTGGCTATAAACTTTCTTCCTCTTATTCTTCCCCTCAGCTTTCTTTATCCAATGTCACAGGGTTTTGATCATCCCTGCCCGTGCACCACCTGGCTCACAGCCACGCTGAACTACATTGACTGAAATCCCATAGGATTCTCAAATACCCACTCTCCTTCTGGGGTGGCAGCTACCTGAGGAGATGTACTTGGGAAATTATTTAAATACATCCTTCCATCTCTGCTGTGAGGTCATATTTGCTGTGGGAGAAGCAGCCCCGCAGAGAATCAGTACTCACCAACGCCATATGTTTCACATCCCCTGTGGCATCAGGTCTGGGAAAACCAGTTTCCAGGGGCTTTCCCAGCTCTCTCATCTTCCTCCCTTCCCTCTCATTCTATGGCAGAAGCAGCTATTCTGTAACTGCTCACCTGTAATCTGTAAAATTCAGCTTTGGGCAACATTGCAAAGAAGCCCTCAGCTGACTCAGGCTGCAAAATGTGTTATTTACACCACTGTGCAGATAGAAAATTGGGCAAAAAGGAGATACCATCAACTTGATTCAGTTGCCTTATCCAAGCATAGCCCCGCTCACTCCCAGCTGTCTTTATGGAAAGGCACAGGTCTCCCACCCAACTTGTGACAAATCAGAACCCTGGTGAGAATGTTTCCAATAGCCCAGAACATCTCCAGGCAGAAGACCTTGGTTGTAGGGTGGCAAGTGTATTGATTATGCAGCAACTCTCCTCACCTCATAACAGTTAGGTGTGAACCTGTGCCTCCCATGCCAATGTCTCGGTCATAAACCACTAGGCAAAACAAGAGCCCTGGAAAAAGGCTCCTTTAGAAAAGGTGTTTTATTCATTTGTGTCAGATAGACAATGGAAATCTAATGAGTCAACCACCAACAGGGATGGGCAAAGGTAAAAAAGATTGGTGATAGTCACAAAGTGAGTCATGAAAGTACATGAAGGAAAATAAAAGAACAAATGGAAAATTAATAATTTATATGTTTGAATAGGAACAGGACCCAGGGGCAATGCAGCTCTTTCAGCAGTCCTACACGTGTGTTCATGAACTCTCTGTACCAAGAGACTGGCAAATAGTAAATACATTAAATCTCCAAAGAACTGAAGGTAACAGAAACCTCACTGTGTTTCCTGGCCTCCAGGCAACACATTTTCAAAATCAAAAGTGTTGCTGATGCCAGCCTTGCCTGGCTGTAGGTTCACTTAGCAGCCCATTGAATCCCTTTCACAAGGCTTTTCTGAGTGTGGGTGTGTGCCCTGAAAGTGGGTGACTGCTGTGTTTTCAGCTTTCCTACCTGTGAAGACCAAAACACCCACCACTACTCTAGAGGCAACTGGGTTATCAACGACATTCACAGTTGTACTCAAGAGGAGCAGGAGGGTCTTCAGGGAGTGGGGCGAGGGACTTGGAAGGGTATTAGGTGAAGCACGCTCTCTGTCATATCAGCAACATGGAGAAAATATGTTTATTAGACTCATCAATGGGTAATAATCAGTTTGGGGCTGTTTAATTATTTTGAAAGGGCTATATAATAATTTTGGAGAATAATTCTCCCCTTCCAGAAGAAAAGTCCATTGAAAAGTGACAGGGCAGCCCAACCACAATATATCGTTTTTCAAACTACCAAAGGACAGGAAAAACAGCGAAGAAAGATCATAGACTGATCATGTTATGCTATGGCTTCTCTGTAGCCAGGGAAAACATATTCTTATTACATGAAAGAAGCACACTGCTTGTGCTGCCAGGGCAAAACGTGGCTAACATTAGAGGGCTGTGTCCCTAAGCGTTTGGGCCCCTGCTTCAGCCCTTTACCCTCTAGCAAGCCCCAGCAAGCTCTCTGATTTGCACCACTGTTCTTTAATAAACACAATGTCAGCACCAAGCTGGCATGGTCTGTTGATCCTAATATCTAAGTGTTTCCATTCAGAGCTGGCTTGGGTACCTCTGCCCAGCACTGCACCATATTCTTGTACGTACAATTTCCTGTGGGGAAAAAAACTGTTATTTTGTTTTATTATTATTAATCCCCATTGCTTCTTGGTAGTAAATTCACGACAAGGAATTTATTTGCTTGTGAGCACAACACACTGCTAGGCTAAGATCACTGCTGCCAGAGAAGTGAAAAATCGTCCCAGCAACAGATATGTGAAATATCACTCAGGGATCTCAGCTTCCCTGGTACTAAGATATAAACACTGAAGACTTCTAAAACAAGAAGTTTTGGAGGACGCCAAATGAGCTCATAATAGGTAAAGTGAGCTGATAGAAGGCATGGTATTTTACAGTGATGAGCTTTATAGAAGTGTGTGGAGAGGTTAAAGATTCTGGAAAACCCAAACACTAAGACTATTCTAAATGTCCACCTGATAGGGAATTCTTTTGACTACTTTTTTTAAAATAATGTAAATGGGCAGAGGAAAATACTAAGTTCCCCATGCCTTACATCTAAGGTAGCACATTTTACATAGCACTCACAAAATTTCCCTTTCTAGAACTGCAGTGGATATTCAGTTAAGCACTCTCAAGTGGATGAAAATTGGGTGAAGTACCACAAGTGATGAAAATATATCCGGCACTCTTTCAAGCTAAGAAGCAGCATGTAATTAGGTACCAGAGAGGAATCAGTGTTCAGCTACTGCTTGTTAATTTTCTGATTAATTACATATAACACATATTAAAATTATCTGTACACTTAGCACGCAGTTAGATTTTGATCTTGGCTGCAGGGTTTCCCACATCTGTACCACTGCCTTTGCTTTTTCTCTCTGCTGTCTGCCTGCTCTAATAGCTGGTAAATTTAGAGGTGAAGAGCAGCTCAAAAGTTCCAGGCAGTTCTGTACCATTCTGCCTTTAGCCCTTATAATACTTTATCTCAAAATCCACAGAGGTGACTTTCCTTCCTACTGCCATGAAGGGCATTACTAAACCAGAACCCAAAACCCATATTCTTTTAAACAAATGGACAATCAAGCGTGCTCGCTCTGGGTGTTTTGCCTGAATCCTGATGCATATGTTTCCCATTTTTATACATATCTTTATCACCTTAGCTCTGTTCTGGTCTTACCAGTGACTGTCACATATTCTAGCCACCTGGCACCTGTTTTCCTCCTTTTAGTCTCAACCTGGGTCACTTTAC
>JAVJGJ010000057.1:10678680-10701202 GCA_035590215.1 Microhierax caerulescens
AGAGCTTTCTTGTTTGTTAACAAAATACATTTTGAGGACCTGGTAGTGTGCCAGGAATTAATTTTATAGCTTGATCCAGCAGCCAGACACACAGTCTCCTTGCATTTAATTTCAATAGTACCACTTAGGACTGTAAATAAAGTTCCCAGATCAACTGGCAGATGCGGAAGAGTTTATACTAGCAGTGCAAAGGCTTAACCTCTTTCTATTATCTGTTTACTTCAAATCCTGGGAGAAACATTAAAAAGAGGACAGGAGTGGGAAATGTAAAACAAACATGAAAAGATTCAAATACATGTGATAACTATGGTGTGTGATAAAAAGGTAACTGTAAGACAAAGCAGGCCCCAAACATCAGGATTTACAAGGTATTACTACTCAAATGACATTCAGACTTTGCATCCGCATCAACTATATCTCCTTTTCTCCATAATTGTGTAATTAATTCAAACGAGCAACCAGATTGGTTTCATCTGTTACATGTTGTATGGACCAAACCCCAGGAAAATATTTCCCTTGGCTCGTCCCAACAAAAACATTCACACACGCTGTTTATTTTTATATTCGCAAATACTACTTTTATCTTATGTTTTAGCTAGATATTCCTTTAGACTTGCTCTTCTGATTCCTTGTCCCTTCGGTATCTCTTAATTAGACCTGATGACTAATTCAAAAGGAATTATTTATTTAACAAATTCCACCCTTTCCTATCTCCAAGCATCTACAACCAAACCACTTTTTTTTTTTTTTCCCCCAAGCTGATATTAATCAAAAATTATTTACAGGCATTCAGAGCAGTATTCTTGTTCAGTAACTTTCCCCTTGTGCTTCTTTGAGATGTGCCATCAATGTTGTGCTAAAATATGCTCTGCAAGGCAGTGATGCCCAGAAGACTGACATGAGTAATTATGCAACAACTTGGAATGGAAAAGGTTGATGTTCAAATGTAGCCTCCTCTAAAAATGTAGACTAATTAGTTGTGTCAGACATCTCTCTGTTCTTGACTCAAATCTCTTCCTCATTGTTTTGCTTTCGCCATCCCAGACAGTAGGTATGGTCCCGTACAGTTTGGGAAGGTCTCCATGCAGTTGGTCTTTACAGTGGCAGCCAGCGTATCTAAAAAGCTGTGTGAGCATGGCCTGCGGGCTCCCTGACACTCTTCCTTCCCTGATACCCCACTTCTCGTCACCAGGATGTCTTCTACTGTTCCACACTCACGTTGCCCCTGCGACGTATGAATGCATATGTGTGCATATCTCCGTATGTACCTGGAGCGTGGGATGGCATATGGGAACGTCCCTACAGTTTTCCATTGACTTTCTCATACACCTTGGTCCAGCTGCAGCCGAAGGGCAGAACAGACCTCTCGGCTCTCCCCGTGCTCGTGGTGGATACATGCTGGAGGACCACATCAGACCTTGAGGGTACACCTGGGTAGTTTTGTGGGAGACATTGCCTTTTCCCAGGGTGTTGAACCTGACTGAGGGAAAGAAATCATTACAAAAGCTGACTTTTTTTTTTTTTTTTTAACAAAAGGAAGAGAAAATAGGAAACCATAAAAACCTGCAGCAGAAAGAACCACTGCTGCCTATAACACATTACAGGCACAGACCCTCCTATGCTGGAGCTGAGCAAGCCTGGCCTCACATGAACGTACATCAATGTGTCCATACAGTCACAAATCACAACCAAGAACCTTGAAGCTGAGGCCACCCTAGAAGCATGTCACTGAAAAGAGATAACCAAAGGCTCCCTGCAGCACCCCTGACACCCGTGCAGTTTTGCTGCTGGCCCTGGGATAGAAGCTCCCGCACAGGAGCCACGTTTCCACTACTTGTGTGCTCCACCTGTACGGCCAGTCACAGCCTGGCCAGCCGCAGCTTCGATGCAGCCTTGCAACCAAGCACCAGTACCGCATCTCTTCCCTTTCAGGACCTCCCACCTGACAAGCATGGGCAGACAAAGAGTCTCTGTCAAAAATGTCTTTTAAAAAAGGGGCGGTTTTAAAGGAATTTAGCATCTTTGCAATATTTTTCTCGGGTTTGGTTGGTTGGGGTGTTTTTTCCTAGATGATTTTTTAAAGGAATGAACCACAATTTTTAATGTAGTTCCAGAATAGCTTGTTCAGCTCAAGTTTAGCAAAGAAACTTGGGAAACTGCAGAAAGATGAAGCTGGAAAGTGAGGTCAAGCTGAACGTTGTTGTCAAAAGATTTCTGTGGAAGTTGCATGGAAAATACTTGCCAGCGGGGATGATGACATAGGGCTTGGGGATGGTCGCATATGGCTGAGTTTCAGTTTTCAATGTTAGGGGAGAAGCAAGAGGAAAGGGGGCTGAGTTCCCCTGTGCCTGGAAGAGGAAGGACACCATCCTCCTCACTGCCAGCAGGGGAAGAACCACGCTTGCAGACATTCCCCTTTCCCTTAAGCTGGGTGTCACGGACTTCCTGGGCTGGTGATGGGACACAGGCCTCGCAGATGTTGCTGGTCGGCTGCCGGAGGCTTCTGTGATAAATAGGTCTGGTTTAAAAAAAAAAAAAAATCACTGATTCGAGTGACAGCTCTTCTCATTAATTTTCACTAAAGCAAGTGTTGTTTCATTTTGTTTGTTGGTTTTGGTTTTTTTTCTTTCCTAGAAGGTGTTGACTTGTGGGGAAGGGAAAGGAACAAAAACAGGACAATCATTTAACCCCAAACGAGGAGCTTGGCATTATTTTGACTCCTGAGGTGCCGCAGTGTCTCCCAGGAGCTCCGGCTCCTCTGGCTTGTGCAGGGCTTCCAGCCGCCTTTCCTGCGGCACGTGACGGCTGCCGCGATGCACGACGCCTTTGTAAACACGGCAACGTACAGCACACACAGTCAGAAGAGAGACACAGTGGAAAATAAGAGGCAGAAGATCATATGGGATACGTAAAGCCTGTTTCGTGTAATACTTCTTCACAGCATTAGCTTTTGTTGAAGGATTAAGCTGTCTTAATCCCCACTAAATCCAAGAGAATAACAAGCCAGTTATAATTAATCTATTTTTTTGGCCTTGGAGAAAATCCCAAGTGGTTCTTATTCTTCATCTACTAAGCCAATTCCAAGGAAAAACTTCTGTCAATGTCAGTTATGTGAAAAGTATCTCTGACTGAACTTGAATCCATGGAGTAGCTTTCAGAGTGTTTTCTCCTCTGATGGTCTGAGGCATGTTTTATGAACGTGTGTGCATTTCATGTCCGGCCCCATGAACATGTCCACCTCCTCTGAGTGCCCCAGGTATGTGGGATTGTTTTCCTTCTGCTTTCTTGCTCCATCTACTGGAACCGGTTCTACATGGCATTTATATGAACAAATCATATGATGAGTATATTTATTTATTTATTCTTGTAAAAAAAAAAAAAATAATCCACAAACAAACCCAAAACCTTCAATCCAGTCTATACAGTTAATTTATTTTGGTTTTAAAACAATGCGCACATTTTATAAACTAAATTTCTCCCTTTTTCAGGCTCTTAATCAAAACCCTGACAAGAAGAACACTCTTCTAGTTCTAAATGTTATAGGCTCATGTTCGAACTGACCTTCAGTGTTTACAAACTCTTATGAAAATATGTTATCGTTTCTCAAAAGATTAGATGTAGGAAAACAAGAAGTAAAAATCCCATCCCAGCATCAACAGAAGGATATTTTGTGGAAATAGCTGCGATTTGAATTGTACTAGTCACATGTAACTGTTTGGTTGGGGTTTTTTTTAATAGTAATTTTTGGAAAAAAAAGCTTCAGAACAGATGTAAAAGAAGCTAAACCACTAGATGTTACAGGAAAGTTTGCATTGCACCTATGAGACTCAGGATAAATTTATTGTCATGTTTGTTTGTCCCTTATTTAAAGAAGTGGCTGCTGGAAAAAAAAACCCAGAAAATAATCCTGTGAAGAATTGGTTCATTAGGATAGGACTAACTTTCTGATTAAATGCTGGGTACAAAATGCTAGAAGTTCTCTCTGTATTTGTGTGGTTAAATCCTCCACAGGTTTTTTTTCTGGAATTTCTGCTCTCTTTTGTGCATAAAACTCAGCAAAGTAGTCAGGACTCACCCAAGAAAGAGACCTCATCCTGTGGGTCAGATTCAGGTAGGATTGTGATTTCTTCCTGTCATTTCCTTTTAAGCAGAGAACAGTTTGTTCCCTTGTCTATAAATTTCAAGTTAAATTATTAAAACTTGTGAAATAGCACTATTTTTGTCCAGGCTCACCTAGCATTAGCATTACTAGTCAATGAAAGAGTAGCAATTTATACTGAATGGACCTAGACATTTTATGTAGTAAAATTCAGAAACACTGGCACTAGTGTGTCTTCTCCACTGATCCTATTGTGGCAGTTGGAGCTCCACAAAAGGATGAGGCTATGGACTGGAATAAGATACCGGTACGTTCTGAAACACATGTGTCTACAAACAAACAGCGTGCAGAGACTTTTATTCAAACAAGAACGGCGTTATTCTCACAGCTTCATGCAGCTATTTTCCTACTCTCCCATTTCCACCTCCCTCACTAGCTTCTTTCTAGTTTTAAAGGCATGACTTTCATTCCAAGAACAGTCCTTCCCAAAATGCGTGGTTCAGCTAGAGGGCTGCAATGGCCTTTCCTAGCTGATGGATGACTTTGCTTCCCTGTTTGTTCTCTCCTTGAACTAGCTTACTGAATTATCTCATGCTACAGCATAACAGACACCCTGTCACCAGAAGTTGTGTATCTTGCATAAACTACATAGATTTAACTGGATTATGGATCAATGTTCCTTATATATTTGAATTCAAGGATCACAGTTTTCAAAAGTGAGTCATAGTTGTGTCTGCCTTAAATCCACGCCACATGGAAGCACAGAGTGATAACCGTTCTGAATACCACGTTTACTAAAGCCAGCCCTAACAAGACATCAGTATGAACGTAAACAAAATTGCTAGTCAGTTTTGAACAGTGAAATGATCTCAGGAAAATGGAGGGCCAAATCCCAAACTGCTGACTGCCCACATTGTCCAGAGCATTGACATAGTGGGACTCATTGAAGACCACAGCAATGGAAGAGTTTGCTGTGGATGCACATTTTTCACTGCCGTCACATTTCACTGCCTAACTGGTTGAAAGCCTTACACAGAGCTGCAGAGAAGAAACACTCTCTGATCAAGGGGATGCTGAAACCAAATGAAAGACTTGCCCTGATTCCAGTGGGGTTTGAATCTGGGGATCTTGTCTCAGGTGGCCACATTAGAGACAGACATAATATAATCCTGTGATAGTAATAAATTTGCTCATTAAAACCGTATCTGTAGAACTAGGACATCAGTGGGAATAGCTTAGAAAGCGCTGTACATGTGAGCCAAAGTCATTGTTAGTGGCTTTCTTAAGAATCAGGAAAAGTAAAGCTGCAGAACTGTGCTGACAAGTAGACTGAAAAATACATATAAATAAAAATGTTTCATTAAATCATTATGCATGAATAAAATGTATTATCCTGTCTTAGGAGCTGTTACAGAATTTGATTGATTTTAACAATTCCATTGGTGGTGTGAAAGAGGCGGTAAGGCAGCCTGTTAATACAGTGATTAATAATTTAATAACCAATTAATAATTGAGCACATTTGCAGATGATGGGTAAAGGATGAGAACTGTAGGGAATATTTAGAGTTTTTGGTAGCACTGAGGGAATTATGAAAGGCTGAAACACATTTAGAAAATAACTAAAGCAGAACCTTCCTTGCAAACATTGCACATAGGTCATACAGAACCTATACTAATTTTCTTGCTAAAAATATCCTTCAGCCTCTGCTGTTCGTGGGCCTTTCAGGTGAAGCATGTACCAGTGTCCTTTACCAGGTAAGAGCTAGCAGTTCAAGTGTACATCCTCCTCCTCTCTCTGCACATCCAAGTGCAATAAAGGCATTCTCTATTGGTACACCTGAAAATCTCGTGCTACTGGACACACGAGATATTTTAACCAGTATATGGTGTAGAGGAATTCACCTACAAGAACAGGTCACAAACAAAACTGCTTTATATTTTCTTCTCAAAAGCAAAAGAATGAGACCAGACGGGGAATAGGAAGACCATCTGTGCCTAATTAAAGGGTGAGACTGCATAACAGCAACAGATGTTATATTATTGTAGTCAGAAGAGTTTATTGCTAACAGTGGTAAATATTGTGTGTGTTGAGTTGGGTATTTCCAAGCAATAATTTAACAGACATACTTCCACATAGGCTACCCTTTTCTTCCTGGACTACATTTCATTAGTTTTGAGTGTCATGAAAGGTCAAATTGCAGAAGAGGTCTAGATAGCAGTATTTTCTACATACTGAGAATGCTGAGGACTGAAAAGCCAATGACACCCATCACACAAAAAAAGGCATATAGAGCTGATGATTTAAAAAATGGGTAAGTCTGCACGAAGAAGACATGACAGGAAAGGCTAGCATTCCTGCAACTTGAGTCAGTTCCTGAAAGTGCTTTTTAAAACCAGAGATAACCACCATGAGAGGGTTCATCTGGCTGTGTGGACTGGATGGATTCTGTCACTGATGGCATTTAGGCATAACATGACTCAGGAGCAGGAAGCCCCTTCAATGTGGGTCAGTTGTTTCTCCTGAAAAACTTCTGAAAGCTGATTGAAACTCCCCTGCACCACAGCCCAAAAGATAAGCAGTGATAAATGCAGCAGCAAACTCAGTCGCTGTGAACTTCAGCTAGCCACAGAGTGGTGGACACACCTTAAGTTGCCCGATAATTACAAGGTCACATCCAATTATATCTGTGTTAAGGCTTTACCCAAGCCTCTCTCCTCCCTTTTGTTACCTCCTATTCGCACTGTTCTGATTAGATGTGCAATTATGTACCTTCCTATTAATGCAACTCCACAGGAGGCCTGGAGTGGTGGTTTATGACTAGATGTGGTACTCAGTACCACACAAAGGCATGTGGGTTTTCATTTGTTTGCTTGTTTCTTTTAATTGGGCTTTTCACTCAATAGTTGGAACAGTCCAAAGGGCCATGAAATTCTGAACTAGATGTGCAGAAACACCTATGCAATTTCTTCTCTGTTTACTTTTTTCCTTTCTTTTGCAGAGATTTTAGCTCATTTTCATTGCTAAAGCAAGGAGTGACAATAGCCCCCGGGTTTTATTACCTCTGTGTTTCTACTTGCATCCCTGTTCTCTTCTTCCCTAGAGAGAGCTTTCCATGCACGTCTCCTGGAACAGTCATTCTCTGCATCTAAGACACAAGTTATGGTAAGGGTAGACTTACAAGTATCGTGCTGATAAAAAGGGATCAGATGAAGTTTTGCTTTGTCCAAAAGAGATAAGTTAGAAACTGGGAATGAATGAATGCTGATCAGTGATCTACAATTACAGGTGCTGATGGGGAGCAATGTCAGGAGAATCCAGAGGTTGCCATAGAAATGTAACAAAGGATGCAATCCTCAGGGACTACGCCTGAATCAAGTACCAAACGTGCAGGAATTCTCAGTGAATGAAACCCTCAAGTTTAAGAGAAAAATAGAAACCATATCGCAGATAAAGATAACTGAGCTGTCTGTCCTGTTTGTGGTATCATGGTAGATCCCATCTGGACGTCAGCCGTGATTGCTGCTATGCCGCTTTCCCAGCCTTGTTTGGGTGAAATATATAAACCTCAGGAGAACTTTCAGAGCATCAGTGTACGTCTGCCAGCTTCTCTAGTTCCTTTCGCTAGGAAATCTAGAAACACATTATCATTTTTGGACCACAGCAAGCATTTCAGTTGCTTGTTATGGAAATTCTGTGTAACAACAGCCTAATGCATTCAACTTTGGGACAGCATTTTTCTGACTGTTTTTGAGTGACTCACTGTTTTTAAAAAGACAAGATTATATTTCCTGGGTAAAGGGAGGGTGTAGAAAAATTGTTCTATTTTAAGAAGAGCCTTAACTGAATATCTTTCATCAAACAAGCCACTGGAAAAGAGGGTGTCATGCAACCTGTAAACCTCTTTCTAAACCCATCTCTGCATGCACTCCCATACACCTGGGAAAAAAAAAAAAAAGAAAAAAAAAGGAATATGATAATCTAAAGGTCTGACAAGACTGATATTTCTGCTGTTTGGAAGCACAGTACTTCTCCCCATCAGAAGCATTTTGGAGTGAAGAAAATATATTATATTTGAATCAACTAGAGTTGTAAACAACAAACATAGACGGTTCCAACCCCCCAAATCCACTCTAAACATCTAAATCCAGTCTAAATGAGGGAATAGATGTCATTCATATTGACTGCCTTATTATGTTACGCGGTGGAATCCCCAACAGGGTTTGTTGGTCTTTTGAAAATAAAATGAGACAATTTCATTTGGAGGAGATACAGTGCCCTCATTTATATGTTAATCTTAGAGGAGGAAAACCAAGGTTTATTTCTCAGCCCTGTCACAGATTTCCAGCAAGGAAGCAAAATTCTTCAAAAATATATTCACTCAAGCACCTAGCAAAATTTAAACAAAATAAACCAAGCATGATCAGCTGGAAATCTAGCAGTTGCTAATTCTTTCAGTGATGGAAATACGTTAATCGCTCTGACTTGGGAGGGTAGGTGCTGGTCTTTTTGAACTTAAAGCCCAAGTGCACAAGCTAAAAGGCAGGCACTGGGGCTCCGGCTCTGGGCATCCTCTGAGGAGACTCATCTGGGCATCTCTGAGAGCAGTGTGGAGATGGGATGAGGAGCTACCTGGCAGTGCCTTTCTCTCTCTGGTGACTGTAGAGGGAACCTACCTGAATTGTAATAGCTATGTTTTGGTAATACAAATCCATCACCTGAGCCTCCCCAAGATGCAATAACAAGACTTTCAGATCTGACAATGATGTAGTGTAGAGGAATGAAGCTGGGTTAATTATCATTGATAATATACAGCTGTGGGCTGGCTTCAGGGGCGGTGGGTTGGTCAAGGTGCAGCTGTGGCTGGTTCTGTAAAGGGGTTGAGAGCCAGTGAAGAGGGAGCAGCCGAGGAAGCAGAAAGAGGGAGAAAGAAGTAGAAGGAGATGAGAGAGGAAGAAGCAAGAGAAGAGAGAGCATGCCCTGAGTGAGGAGGAGAGACGAGGAGAAGGCAGCAGAGGGACTGCATGAAGAGGGTGCCAGTGTGAGATGGCAGAAGACCTTGTTGCAGTGTGATAGTTTGGAGAGTGCTGCAACAATGTAGGTCACACGACTGGTGACTGTGAGGTATCTGTGCTAATAAAAAGTTTAAATTGTATTTAATAAGACTATTTTCCTATAATTTTCTTATCTACCTCAGTGGACTAGAAACACCAAATATATGCACAGTCAATAGTTTATATACAGTATGTTTTGCCAGGAGCTTTTTAAATAGCTTTGTTTAGATATTGTATGTATAAAAAGGGGAGAAGCATTGTAATACTACATTTTTATCTATTTACGAGCTGTATTTGTAAGATTGAATGTATATAGCCAAACTGAGTTCTGGGCAATATTCCTAGCAAACTGTTATTAATTAAAAAAATCCCCAAACAACAGTTTCAGAAAGGGGAAGAACTCTTTCTGAATTCATTTAAAATTCAGCAAATGAGTTTTGACAGGGAAAAGAAAAGAAAACATTTGGAGAGGTCAGACTTTTTTCAACGAAGTTAAACATTTACAATTTTATTCAAGTTGATGTTATCATTTCAAATTTTATCTACTGTGTAGAAGGGATAAATAGCCCTAAATGAAATATTAAAAATGAGTCTCCAAAATGAAATTTTCAATTTTAGCTCACCGTTAAACAGTTTTCTCATTTTCATTTTCTTTAGGTTAGGCATTAAATGAAAAAAAAACCCCAAAATATATATTTTCACATATCTCATTAGATTACCAAAAGTTCTCATAAAAAAACATCTTTCCAACTCGGAGATCAATGAAATTCTTAGGCTTCAGAAATATATAAAATATTGTTGTAATGTTAAAAAGCAAACATATTGTATACAATGCCTGCAACTGCAGCACTTCTTTTGATTTGTGTTTTTGATGGTTTTAAAAGCCTTGTTGAGAAGACAATGAGAAGAAAATCTTTTATCAAGACTCTGAATTTTAAGTCAGGTTAGAGACAGAATTCACAGTAAAAGAAACAGATATTTTTTTTTTAAGAAAGTTTTATTTTCATTCATAACAGAATAAAGTTATTCATTAAATGCTTGTAGATGAAAGCTTGGTTAGTGAATATGTTTATCTTCCAATGAAACACAGTTCTGCAAAATATTTTACTTTACAGTAAATGCACAACAGCAGCGACTTTCATTACTTTACGTGCAATGTACATGAAAATGCCACATGATTTACAGGGCTTGATTCCATTCTTACTCATCAGCTCCACACTGGTGCTCATTTAGTGGCATGATTCCTCTGGATGCTGGCTGAATTCCCAGTCTAAGTGAGAGGAGGATAAACATGCAGGGTTTTCTTTGTTCAGGACAATGAATAACATTGAGCTTCATTGGGGCAGTGGCCGACTTGGCAGTGCTGGGTTAACAGTTGGACTCCAGGATCCTAAAGGTCTTTTCCAACCTAAACGATGGTTCTGTTACTATGATTCTAACAGCTTTACTTCATTGTGATGTGTATGCTGTGGCCTCTCTGCTCATTAGCACATACAGTCAAGCTCCTGCTAAGCAAAACAATGTATTTGTAGATGAAAGTGCTCAGTGATTTTCATTCCTTCTGTTTCCACAGCTCTGTGCCCTTAACAACAGCCTGCCTGCTCTACAGAGACAGCACCAAGTGGCAGTGTACGTTAGGAAGGCACAATGACTCCTGGAGACTCTGCAAGTTTATAAACCATCGGCTGGCAGCTACAAGACATGAGACCGTGCATTGTGCACAGTTTGCCATGGTCGGTCAGATATGCCAAGAGATAGATACTAGAGCAGGAGTGTCCCTTCTGTTCCCCGTGCCCCATGAGGTGTCTGCAGGAAGAGGGACAGCTGTGGTCCTACTGCAGAGACCCCGTGAGCAAGGGGAATGCCTGCATGCCTGCCCAACTCACATGCGACGCCACAAGGACTAGCTACAGCCACAATACAGCCCTTATCTTGCACTGATAAAGTCTGGAAAAGCTGCAGCCCAGATAACATATAGAATGTAAGGGAGACCCTTGCACAGGGAGTTCCTAAGAGAGCAGAAGCAGCCTCCTTTTTGCTCCTTGTCTCTCCCTTCCTTGCTCCAGGTTCAGAATCACATCACACAGTAAGCAGCAGAGGTAAGCACGGTATGTTACCCTTCTCTAAGGAGTCACACTTCTGTGTGCTGTGAGCTAAAGGAGGCAAAGCTGCCTTTCTGGCTTCGGTTAAACTGGCAGAAGCTGGCAGCCCGGAACCTTTCACCTTTGGTTCCACTTTTGTGTTCCTGCTTGTCACGTGTGATAAAGCTTTCGATCAGCTTCAGTTTTTCATGCTCTTCCTTCAGGAAGAAGTCCACAAGCAGGCTCTTCTCCTTTTTGATCTGTTCACTGATGTCCTTGGGGATGTCGGGAATCATCCAGTCAACCAGAACACTGAGGAACATCACCAAGTTCTGCAAACACAGCAACAGATGTCAAGCAAATATGAAAAATCAGAACCACTCACAATAGAGCAAAACCAAACTTTTACTGAAGCTGTGAGGCAGATATCAAACATATTTCACTGATGTCTGTTATTAAGCATTTGAGTAAGGCCTTAGCTGAAAAAACAGCTCATGCTTGTGCACAGCTCCTCGGCGGTGGAAAGTCTCAGTTAAACACATGCTTCATTTGCAAAGTTTGAAATGGGAAAAGACTCAAATTCATCAAATGATTCACGGTCTAAGTAGCTAAAACAGTCTTATTCTTTACAGGTGTCCAAAGGTGCTCAGTTCTCAACAGCAAATTCAGTGAGAGTGAGTTCAGAATCAATTACTATAAGGGCAACATCAGTGAAAGCATCCTCCAATACAATCACATCCATGTGTTTCCAGTGTGGCCTGAGCAGACAGCAGACAACTGTCATGGTCATTCTGTCCTAAAATCCTTCTGTCTGGTGACAAGCAGGATGGTTTTACACTACCACAGCATGGGAGCCACATTCCTGAACCTCAGGTGTCAGGGTCGTTACAAGTGATGTGCATAGCACAGAGGCAGGAAGCAGACTGGGCAAAAAGTTTTGCTTGTTTGTGAAATGTATAGGTAAATTATGCTTTGGGGTTTATAGTAACATGATAATGCTTTGAAAACTGCTGTGTTGTGTAATGCCTCAAAATGTGTGGCAACATTTGCTGACAAGGCTACTAGCATGAACCCTCTGTCCCCATCCGAGACAATGGAGCTAATTAAGCAGGGAATGTACTCTGGCAGAACAGGCAGGCTATTTGAAGCCCAGCATGACCAGTTGGTTTCAAATGTTTTGCACCAGTGGTGGAAAATTACTGAAGTCAGAGCAAAGAAGCAGAAGAGGGCAATATAAACCAGGCAAGGCTCTCAGTCACACTTAGAAACATTTGGCAGGTGAGGAGAAGAAACAGATTTCAGTATGAGGGATGGGACCAGTTTGACTTTGGAGGGATCCCAGATCATGGAGGAGGGCAGGCGGCTTCTGCCATTCAGAAGGCTAAGCTGTGGTAGCAAATTCCTTGCCAATGAAATCTTCACACTGGGGAGAATTTATTCCATGTACTTGTATAAAGTAGCAAAAGACCTTGGAGGATTTATTACCTCTGTTTATTTCTTTCCTTGGGTATAGAACAGCATTTAACAAGCCTACGCAGCGTTTATGTGCTTTTTACAAGTGGTGCCCCTGAGAGTATAAAAGCTGATAGAGTCCACTTAAGTGAACCGTTGGAGAGCCCGGGGTGTTTTGGGGATCACTGCCAGTGCCAGGGCCTAATGCAAGCTGTGGGGCGTCCCTTCCACGAAGGGGGAGGAAAGGTCTCTTGAGGAGCCCTGCCACAGTGCTCCAAAGGGAGAACCCGTGCCGCAGCCCCTGACACCTCAGCAGGCTGGGTATTTGCAAACAGAAAAGAAGATGGACATGGGTTTCTTCGGCACATGCGTTTTCATCCATTTGTTATGATAACTCTGAGACGGAAATTGCAGCAACTCAACTCAGCAGACTTACCTGAAACAGAATAACAAAAGCCAAGCGAGCGGATAAGACTGCCCAGTACTGCTTAGAAAACTCGTACTGATTTTGGGACCAGGGTGGTTCTCTGTAGTCTTTGAACCTGCCGATGGAGACAGCTCAGTTATCACACAGTTCCAACAATCTCCTTCTGCACCTACTGCCTTGATTAACACGATCTTCCAAACACAAGACCTAAAGAATCAAATCCTCCAGATGTTCCTACTTCAAACCTTACTATGAAATAAAACTCCAGAATTAGAGCTGGACTATCTCCACTAAATTTAGCAAGCTTAGTCTGGTTTTCACGGTTGTAACCGAAATCAGAACATTGTTCTAATGTTGGAAATTTCCAGATTTTCCAGGATTTACAAACGTCCCTTTTTTTGGTTAATGTTAAATTAATCTCAGAGTACAGGGGGAAAAAAAAGTGTTGAAATCAAAGCAAAGACACAGTCCAAAGCATTTTCAGCCTAAAGGAGACAAGCCTGCATTCATCTCACCTAAACCTTGATTAATTTAGGAAATAATTCAGCCCACATACAACCCAACTCACAGTTTGGTGGTCCCTCTCTTTACATTAACGACAGGGGGAGCCAGGGAAAAGGCACTTCCTAAATTAACTGCTAGCCTTAGACAGGATAAAACAGAGCCTTAGTGGTTTGGTGTAGAGGCTGATGCTTTTAGTATTATCATCAATCACTTCGAAGTAAACAACAGGCTAATAAAAGTCACAGATGCTCCTAAATGGGAAAGTTTTGCAAATAGCAGGAAACACGGAAAGCAATAAGAAACACAGACAGGAAACACAATGAGAATAATCTGGGGAAATGGAAAATAATTAAAAACGAAACAATTGAAGGATCCCTGAGGATAGAGTTTGAAAGAAAATGCAATGAAAATAGCCTGGAGCTTACAGTGGCTAGCAAGTTAGCACATGTTTGAAATATGGCAGTAGGACATTATCACTTGTGGATGTCTAAACAAAATGCACGATGGTGCTGGAGGCATTAGCCTTTCTCTGAACAGCTCAGGTAAAGCCATACCTGGAATGCTACATGCGGTCATTTGGCTGTGGAGATTTCAGAGGGAAAAAAAAAGGGGGGAGAAAAAAAAAAAAAAAGCAACAAATTGAAGGCAGATCAGCAAAGCAATCCAGGGGCTGAAGAGACTGACTCACCAGAAAAGATTAAAGAAGAGCACATGTATTGCTCCACCACTTTGGTAAGTAACAGCCACAGTTGGACATGATAACCATGCACAAATTGTGCCCTTAGGACTGAAAGGGATAATTTAGTGCTGTTCACAGTGTTTGACTAGGAGTAATGGGATGAAATTAAGAAAGGGAAAATCTGTTTTGAATACCACAAAACCCTTCCTGACAGTAAGATTCATTAGACTGTGGAAAAGCCTCCATCGGGGGATAATGGAGAAGGTTCATATATAAAATCTGTCAGCTTCAGTTCGCAGGTGCGTTTACCAAAATTACCTTCAGCTTCTATTCATATGGTTTTGCATGTTGAATTGTACATTTACAATCTACACAACCCCTACATCCCACCTACCCCACACCTCCACACCCCCACACACCCCCAAGAAATTCAGTTCAAAATGCTGGATGTAATTCTGTGCTTCACCTTCTGGAGTAAAGGACTCAAGGTACAACCCACGATGGGGAGAGGGAGAAGGAAAAAACAACTTTAAATTGGCAGCTATATCCATTTATGGAAGCACTCTCTGGTCTGTGTTAGACCTGGATTATTTATTTTGTTCAGTGGTGCGTGCACAGCAGCCAAGCTCTCGGTCCTGTCTCACATGGGATTCCTGTTTGGTCCTGTGCTGTGCCTACACGGTGTGATTCCCCCTCTGGTACCTTTCCATACGATGTGGACCCCTGCATGTTGCTCAAATCTGTGTACAAGGCTGCAGCCAGGGCCAGAGCCAGTTCCCTTGAATTTTATCTGCTTGAACATCAAAGCCAAGGAAAACCACTGAGTTTGTTGTGGATTTTTCCTAGCACTATAAATCAACCTCAGTCTTGAAACAGAGCCCAGGTTCACCTGGAAGGGTCACCAACTGTGGTGGGTTTTCCATCTAATATACTCTGAGCTTCACAAACTATGTAAGTGTTGCAGGACATCAGACCGCACGGAAATATCACCTAGCTCAGCTGGAAATCACGCTGCTTATGATGCCTGACTCGACATTCAACAGAACACTACCAAATGATTTATGGTAGAAGGGAGGTGTTGTTAGAGCTACAGACAAGGTAGCTGGGCCTCCTCCTCACCTCCCTTTTTAATTACTTTATTAGCACATAGGACCTCAAAGCACCATAACCTGGGCCTTTTCTAACCACTACGTTCTACAGGTAGTTTCTTTTTCAAAAAGACCATCTTTTCCCTCACCTCTTCAATTCTTCATTCTTAATATATTTAATAGAGCAGGTACACAAAGAGCAGGAAATGACTGGTGCTGCAAGGACTATTATGTTTCAAAAATAGCAAACAACCCTAATTCCACTGAAAAAGGACAAGAATGTGAAGTAGTCAATGTGGGTTAAGAATAGAGCACAGAAAAGTTTTGAGGGAAAAAAGAAAAATGCACGCTGAAAGCAGAGAAATGTTGGGGAAGAGAGGATGGATGGAGAAGACCATGCAAGACTTAGATGAAACTGAACTGAAGCCAGAGCTAAGAGAAATATGCTAGTATAGCTCACAAGTGTATTGTATGTGAGGGAAAAAAAAACCCAACAAAAACGGATAGAAAAAATGAAAATGTGTATCTACATGGAATTGCAAATCAGTTTAAATAAACTGATGTGTTTAATTTCCTTTTTCAGCTGTTCTTTGACAAGGTATTGAGGAAAATATGACTGAATTACTAGCGAGTAGTGTTTCAGCAATGCAGGAATATTTAAGAATCATTCAGGGAAAATCATTAGGATCTACCACTGATCACCGGGAGCAGATGAGATGAATCCCACGACATTAATTAATTCATTCAAAGACACTTTATAAATTTGCTGAATATTGGAGAAGAGTTGTGCTAAGGGAAAACTCTTTTTAATGATTCCCTATCTGCTGCTTTCTTCTTTGCAGTGCCATCAGCATCCTTTCATGTACTCCATTATCATACCATGCTATAAAATTCAAAGGGCAAAACCAATTTTTTTAAAAAAGTCACATAACTTAGCAAGGTTGGCATTTAACTTGCCTTCAGCTACACAAATGTTGTTTTTCTCTGAAAAAAAATTCATTACAACTAATGCTATGCGTCAGAATGGCGTTACAGCAATGTTTATTTGGAAGCAGTGTCAAAGAGTTCACAGCATTGTAGAAAATGCTGCTCAAAATATTCAAAGAATGTATTCTGGATGTTTGGTGGGAGAGTTGTTTCTGGCTTGTTACGGTTATTTTTAAGATACCTTAATCTCTGGCAATGCCCGTAAGGAGCAAAATGCAGGCTTATTGTAACCACATTTATCTCCAGAGGTCACAGAAATCTAAGAATAAGAGAGGTCAGCTTGTTCCCAACATATTTGCCAGAAACAGAAAAACAGATTTTATTTCCAGCTTAAGGGACAGTGTTTGTTGCCTGTCTCTTGGGACTCAAGCTAGATACCCCATATTTTATCGCAGCGATAGTTTTGTCCAAAGCTGAGATTCTGATAAGATTCAAATGAGGCAGACGATAATGAGAAACAGTGAATGTGGATGCTGGCATCTCTTCCTAATTGTTTCCTGATAACAGAACAGAAATACTCTCATAGTTGTTTCTCATTCAGACTAGTACATGGTCAAACATTTAGAATATGCTTCTTTTCAATCAATTACTTTTTTTTACTTTTTTTCTTTTTTCTTTTTTATTTTTTCTTAGCAGCATAGACCTGGTGTTATCAGGCAGGGACCACTTTTATACCTAGTGTGGGTTATTCATTTCTCCCTGCCTTTTGGCTTTGTTGAATCCATGCTATTCAGAAGAGTGCATTTAATCACCGTTGTTAATGTACACTGTAATTAATTAATTACATTACAATTACAATTAGTTAATGTACATATTTCCAAATACACTGGCAGTTATACACTATCGATAGAGACCAGTGCCTGGGACCAGGTAAAGAGTAGCAAAGTGAAAGCGGCAAAGTCACAGTGAAGTAGCAGATCCATATGCATCGAGATGCTTGTTCAAGGAAAACACAGGCTAATTTGGGGATACAAACTAAACAGTGTTTGGAACTGAGAGCAGAAAAGAATTTCACAGATTTACAAGTCTGTCAGAAAGTACAGAGATGCTGCATGCTCTTACATAGAACTTTATGCTAAGAAATAACCCCCACCGGGGGTTGGGGGGGGAAACCAAGCAGCCGCAGATGACTGCCTGCCACTTCATCCACGCGCCAGCCCCCTGCTTAAAAAGTTTGAGGACCCCTGACTTAAAGAGTCAGTGAAAAGTGAACTGTTCTGAAGGGCAATTTACAGCACCTGTTACAAGCACAATCACAAAGTTAATTTATCTTTTTACTTTTAAGTGGCTGCCTGTTTCTAAATTCATTTATTTTTAGAAGGGTAAAATAAGATAATATCTAAAATGAACTGAATTTTGTGGATTTTCATTTTTTAAAAGTCAAAACATTTCATTTATTTGAAATATCTTCTCTTCCCAACTTTAACAGGAAAACGAGGATTTTTGGTAGGACAAAAATGTGCATCCATTAGGATTAGCTGTAGTTACAAACCTCCTATGTCATGCTGAGAACTGTTCTTGCAGATTTATAGAAGAAACTAATGGGCATAACTTAATAGTAACCCTAAACAAATCTCCATCTACCTTAGCTATCACTATCTACTCTACAACACAATTTATTTGAGAAACTGAATGTCAGATATGCAGAAATGTAGGGATCATTGGAGAAATTTGCCTGTTTCGAATACATATGTATCAAGAACAATGATTTCAAGTGAATGGGAGGAAAGAAGAAAGAATTCTGAAGCTCTAACTAGAAAACTCTACTCAATATTTACTGTATCTACAATACTAGCAGTATTTTCTGCCTGCATCTGAGAATGCAATAAACCAGAAAAGGTCCATCTGATCGTAGCTGGTATGTGAATGCCACCTGTAATATTTGTCTCATCATTCTGCTCTGCTTGGTATCTGATCTCGTGCCCTAGATTTGACACTAATGCTGAGAGAATACGGTGATGGATTTCAAGAATCCTCTCTTTGACACCTTAGCCAACATTTTTTTCAGAATAAAACCACAGAACGAAAGCATGAGAGAAAAGAACTGTGTTTGAGAAAGGAGACTGGGAAAGACAGAGGTGAAACTACTTTTAGAACTAGGACAGGTTCAGCTGGCAACTCTCAGGAGCACTAGATTCAGAAACCTTGCCACACATCAGAAAAAGACAGCAAACATATGCAAATACATTGTGCATCAGACCAAAGGGAGGCCTCTTAAAGACCTGTGTGTAGTAAAACGCATATAAATGAAGGTTTGCTTCCAAAGAAAATGGAAGAGCAAGATTTTTGTGATGAATTCTTGCCACCACAGAAGCTAAGCACAGTGTGATTTCAAAGAAGTCCAAAAGGAAGGTGGGAAAAACACTGACCCAAGGAGCTCAGTTTTGAACAGCCTTGGGTTGTATTGTTTTAAAACAGCTCTTCGAAGTTCTGTATATCTTTATAAAAAATCAAAGTTACTTTGAGAGCCCTGGAACCGTGTTAGCGATTTCTCACACAAACTGGACCTACTCCATAGGTAGTTACACTATGGGACCAGTGGACTAGACATCTTGGATGTATTTTACAAGACGTTGAGCCTCGTTTCCCCAGTCTGAAAAGATTAATCTGAAATATAGGATGTGTAGATGGGAAATGGTGCAGGTCTTAAAGACGGGCAGAATATATTGAAAACTCAGATCTCATCAAGTAAACACTGAACTTAATAAAGGAAAATAAAGCCTGGTTCTAATTAGTGGGTGTCCATTTTTCAAAAATCATTGTTTTTAATGAAAATTATGTATTTCACTAAAGAAAAGGGGGTTTATTTGAGTAAGTCTACCTAAATTGTTTATTTTGCCTTTTAATGCACTGGAAAAGAACCTTCTAACATAGTGAGACTATTCTAAGAGCTGTACTCTTGCAGCCACCTTTTTAAAGGCACAAATATTATCAGTTTCCACTTGGAAAAAAAAATATGTCTTACAAAAGACCCAAAGACATTACTTTGACTATACAAACTGTCATTAGAAGTCATTTACCTGCAGAATAAAACTTCCTGTGCAAACGGGGAGTTTTCTGGCTGTGTTCCATCCTTGAGATGACTGACATTGAAGTATGACAGCGTGTGATTGATGAAGCCATGCATGGTTCCATTTTGACTGTATGCATATTGATACATAAGGCGTGGAATGAAATCAGATGTGACAGCAATTACAAAAGCCTGAGAAGTGAAAGAAAAAAAAAAAAAACCCAACCAAAAAACATCATCATGAATCTATGTCTAACGTGTTTCAGATTAAGTTAATTCAGGTGACAATTTTCATGTTTAAGTACATTTAGAGTGGTGATGAAGTAAGAGTTAGATGGCCAGACCTGGTACAGAATGTATACTTATGGAAATACACAGTAACCTGCTCTGTCTCCCCAGAGGAAGGTTGTAGTTAGGAAAGTGCAGTATTTCTTTGAGCATAGAGTAGCAAAAACAGTTAATGTACTGTACATTTCTCTAACACTTTCCATCCCTGGAGCCATTAAGAAATTTATAACTAGTTTTAAAAAAACCCCACAAGAATACATAAAAGCTAGCTGGTTAAATTTGGAGTATAATTTGGTGTAGTTTCACGGTGTTATCTTAGATAAGCCAGTTGAATGTAAGGCAACCATCCTCCATTTTCCCCTCTGCATCTGGGTTTACACATCTGACATCAGTGGACCTAACACTAGTATAAAACTGGTATACTAGTGAAGTGAATCAGACACAATTATCTAGATCATATCAATAAGAATTCATTACATTTAATTTAGAACTTTGTTTTGCTAAATAGTTCTTCTGCATCAATACTGTTCAGATGGAGAAGCAGAACTCGGCATTCAGTGTTTTGTTTTGTTTTTTAAATTGGGTATGCACATAAAAAAGTAGCTAACTGATATTTAGTTGAATCCCCAGGAATCCCCAGGAAATAAAACTGTCTGACACACAAAATGATCCAGGACATAAATCTGCAAAGTGTAATCAAATAAAACCAAGAGGCTGCAGAGTTTTGCTCATCCAGCACAGATCAGTGCTGGAAACCCAAAATCTATGCCAGGCAGCAAAGTTATGGGTATGTGCAGGGCTATACAGATTTCCTACCTTAAATCCTGCAAACTGCCGAGCCATAAATGAGCAATGCTCCACCCAAGTGAAACAACACTGCTTCTTTGGAGGCATTATAGTTCTCCCAGTTGTAATGAGAGCTTACATACTGCTGCAGCGTGCTGTTGTGCTGGAAGCTATTGCACTAGGTACATTGCGTAACACCTCTGCACAAGTTTCCCCTTCAGTAGTGACAATCAGTTTCCTTTCTAAAGTTCCTTGATATCTTTGGTATTTTACAGTTGCCCTTGATCTTAAAAGCTTTTTCCAACCTAAATGATTCTATGAGTTTATGTTCTGTGGTTTAAAAACCCACTAGATAGTATTATCATTAAACTCCTGGGGCATAAGCCTTTTTTATCTTAAAGCATACACAGGAAAATTTTACTTAATGAATACATGGAGAACAATAAACATAATATATCCGTATTCCAGACTCATGTTCATATAATTATTCTTGTTCTATGAAAGAATATATTTTTCCATTAAGATTTTGTAGCTTGGGGAGCATGTAGCCCAAATAAATAATAATAAAAAAATATTAATAATAAAAAAGAAAGTAATTAAAAAAAGCTACCTTTACAGAAATACTCTCTCTGTGAGTAAAAATATATTTAGGTTTATAGCCATAACTGTATATATCAGAACAAGCGCTTGTGCTATCTAGTTAAAGGACTTTCTGCTCCTAGAATCCAGGACGATGTATTTACATCCTTTTCATTCACGAACAGATATCCTAGCAGAATAACAGTATAAGGCACGGATGTGAATAAGAAGCAGATCTTTAATAGTTATCCGGAGTGTTGCTTGCTTATGTCGCTTTCATTGGTTGTTCTAATATGGATTATTAGTCTTCCTGTCCCACATGATATGAGGACAGAGAAACTGAGTGAATGGTCATCTTGTTTGTAGTGAAGCTGTGCTTTACACTTCCACAAGAATGAACTGGATAATTTAGATTTTATTGTATTTTATAGCAATTGAGAAAGTTATACTTGACTTTTAAATTATGTCGGAGGGACAATATAAGCTCCCAAGATCATTGTTAGAAACTGGTGTAACCAAATACTTACATTAATGATAACTGAAAGCTTTCCAATACCACTTAAAATGTTATACCAAATTCCTGTAAGTGAAAAACAGAACTTATTAATGGATTTACTATCATTTTTCTTCTTTCCTATTGATTTTTTTCCCCTGTAATGTTTTTTCATTGCTTACCTATATCTTTTTCTCTTACTGTGTCTGGCCTCCTCAGTTCAGTAACAAACTTTTTTGCATCAAGACGGACTTCTATGATGTTGTTCAGGAGAGCAAAGAGTGGTGCCAGGGGGAAGGAGGCAACAAAGAGTGTGACAAAGCCAAACTGGATAACTGGAAGAGAAATATGTAGCTTTTTTTAATATCTTCTGAAGGGAGCTGGTAAATGCAGCTGACAGCAAATTGTTAATGAGCTTCATGGGTTATAAAACCCATAAAACTCCACAATTAGGTCCCAATAATAAATACCACAAAGACAACTAGAAGAAAAAGGTTTGTAACTATGCTTTATGAATGTTTCTAATAATACTTCCAGTCTCTAGCACAAGCACAAGCCAAAGTAAATAATAAATTTGATGAAGACAAAGGGCTCGGAGTGTATTCTTCCACATTTGTACATAATTAACTTATTGAGACTGTGCTGTTCTTCCCTGTCCTTTTGCCTGTAAGGAAAATGATACACAAGCAAGCAAGAGGAGAAAATCTACAAGGTGTCACAGTTTCTTCCAAATTTTCTTTGGAAAACTTGGTAGCAATCTGTCAAGAGCAGGAGCAGAGTAAGTATCTTTGTGGATGCATGAGCCTGTGGTGTCATATAGCATTTTCATCACTCCTGATGTCACTGATACCCTCTTAAATTAGAAATCTTTCTCTGTAAATCCTAGCAAAGGAAAATGCTATTGTTACTCTTTTTTTTTTTTTTTTTTTTTTTTTTTTTGTCTGGGGTTTTCAATTTTGGTAATTTGGGAGAAAGAAAACACTTGTCCACGGCTCCT
>JAVJGJ010000057.1:10709703-10752243 GCA_035590215.1 Microhierax caerulescens
GGTCAGCCTTCTTAGTCCAATGATTTGAGACTACACAGCTGTAGCACAGCAATCTACCTTATTTCAATGATTAATTAAACACACAAAGCTTGCTGAAGCTCACAGGCACCCCAGTCTCTGCACATCCTTTATCAGCCAAATGACAAATGCAGGCAACCTTCTGGCTATAAACTGCTCCCATAACCCAATGCTTTTTCCAGAGGGAATACCCCACCTCTGCCAAGAGAGCTCCACTTTACATTTTTGTGCACTGCTACAGAATTGCAAGAATTCTTGTATATGAAAGAGTATTTACAGTGCACGTGGCCTCCTGAACTTCAAGAACATGCAAAAAGGTTTGCTGTTTGTGTAAGGCATTTAGTACCTAGGTTTATTAATGCAGTTAGAGACACAGTTTGTTCCTAGGAAAAACTGACAGGCTAAAGAGCAGACTAAAGTAATTCTATCAATGTGAGGAGTTAAATTCAAGTTCACAAAGTTGGGATCACAGCAGTATTACCATACTGTATTGTTATAAAACACATTATCTGTATCCAACACTTTTATAGTTGCATTCACAGCTGATACTTCAGGCTCCATTCCAAGGGAATCACTCTATCATTCATAGCCAAAGGAGAGTGAAAACGTGGTTTAGAAGAACCAACGACTTGGCTTGTTTTAGTTCATGAACACAGCTATTGAGTGCAAATGAATAGTAAGGGCTCACTTCCCTCGTCTCATTTTTTATTCTTAAAATGCACCAACTAAAGAGCAGATTTGTTTTTATTATTATTGCTAGTTTCTTTGGGACTGCACAGTCTTTTGGATGTAATTAATTTTCTTTCCTTTACTTTTCACTTCTTAAGCAGTTTCACCTAACAATGTAAAGACAATAGAGGGATTGTCTTTCTCTCTGGCCACTTAGTTCTAGCACATAACCATCAGATCCAACGTACCCAACCAAGATAACCAAACGATCAGAATAATGACGAAAACATGTAAAGTATCCATCACTTGTTTAACACATCAATCTGAGCAGTTAAATGTTTGTTAAAAGAAGATAAAACTTTTTTCACTAATCTATTTGTACTGTTTTCTATATGTTTTTCTTCTCACTTAATCTCTACAGTATATTGTACAATTGCTTCTGACTTCTAACTAGCAGTCTTGATTTCTTTTATCTACAGCTATGGCATGCTGTTCTCCATGTCTCTGATCTAAATTTTAGGACCTTTGAAACATTTCTATGATACTATGAAACGTATCCTTTATCTCTTCTATACATACGCCTCCTGCAAAGTATCTTCCATGGACGTGTAACACTCATAACATGCAGAAGGAGGAATGACAAATGCCTTTTGTCATTTCATAAAGTACACTGGGATACGTGCTAGGGTATATTCTGCAAGTGTTAAGACAGGTGTTCCCCAAACCGTCACACATGGCAAATATTTATTGTACCACGGTTATAACAGTTTGTGAAACAATAAAAGCTGGAGCAGGACCTGGCGTTAACTCACATGGAAGTACATGGAGATGTCTCTAAGATTCAGAAAGAAAATTGAGAAATCTCAACACAGCTTATCTATACTAGAAATAGATTACTTGTTTGGGAACATGGCGTGTATTTAAAACCAAACCATTATGTATAAAATTACAGAATACCTGCAAGATACAGGTATTAATTATGAACAAGGAAAACTGTACCTCAAACTCTGCCCAGAGCTAAGTGCTATCCTGTAACGTCAGCCTGCATGTCATTGATATCCAATAGCTTTTTTTTAATTTTCAGTTTAAAGAAAGCCCCACAACCAACCACTAAAAACTTGAATGTGCCATCAAGACAGCTACAGAGTACACTGTTCTTAAAGATACGGAATTTGTTAGGACTACTACACCATGCTGCAACTCGCCCCACAACAACTGGACTCCCAGCTTCCCATACTTGGAAGAAAACACCTCATTCCCATCAAATGTTATGTACACCTTGACATCATACTGGTACACAACTACTTTTCTCTGCTACTGGAAATACCAAAAGCGAATAGCCGATAACCTCACTAAATACTGATTTATGGCAGAGCTGTGCTTACAAAGACAATTGACTACAGGTACTTGAAACACTAAAACTATTCACAACAATTTTAGTATCTCTATGAATATGACGTTCAGGTTTCTTTTTTGCATAATTTTAATTCAGTCCTGCTTATTTAAAGTACTTTTCAGTTTATGTATATATGGCTGGCCATACTTCAGATATGTATACATTTTGTTACTTGAACAATATGTATTTTACAGCAATTTTTAACAAACCATAAATTTACTACATATTACTAGAGGAAATCCATTTCAATGAAAGCTGTATATTCACAATACATGGTTGAAGTATATATTGCATTAATACTTCACTGTGCTTATAAATGTTAATATAGGTTATTTGTTTATTACTATGTCAAGGTTATTCATCATATGCAGTGTCAGAAAGCACAAGCTGACATCTCATATTGTCTACTTCAAGGGCAAGACCAATGTGACCTTTGGCTTCTTCTTTTAAAAAGGATGAAATCATTCCAGAGGAATAACATTGCACTGCACAGCTCCCTTTAAGAACCAATCTGCCATTTATGGTTTCCAATTTTCCATACTGTACTATGGCTTGTTAAGATCTGATGGCTAATTTTCTTTTCAAACTTTAGTGTTCTAAAATTCCAAAAATATTTTTTTCTTATTGTAATATTCTTCCTACTTATTCACCATAGAATTAACATTTCAAATCATCAGTTCTTTGTTATTTTTGGTAGGGTCCCTCTTGATTCTGTTTGGGACTGAAATCGTGCTGGCCAGTGACTTCTTCAATCTAGATGGCATCTGTAACCAGAAAATATTTTAAAAGTATTTGGGACTCTCAGTGTTTTTTCTTTCCAAAATCTGTCATAATCTCCATGAAAACTGCCTTTGTATTTATTGGCTTTTCTTGCTTTACAGTTCTTTTAAGTTCTATATTCAACTGATACATGTGTGTAGCTGAAGGGGGACAATATACTTACACCTGAAAATATATCAAATATACTGAATATATAAATAGTAAAAAAGAATCTATTCAAAAGAATGGGAGTGGTAAAAATGAAAGGTCATCTGTTAACCATGGAGCTCTGCCTTTAGCTACCTCAGTACCACAACAGTGGAAAGTAGATGCACAATTTGAAGCATGAATTAGATGTGAAGCTTCATGAGTTATTTCACAAGGATGACAAGGTATACACGTGGTCTTATATATACATGCATCGTACAGGCAACTCTTCAAACTTCATCAACCTCAAAGCAAGTACATTTTTTGGAAAGAGAGGCATGAGATTCATGTGAACTGGTAATTATATTATCTGTGCATGATACTGATTTCACTATAAAATTCAACCAAGGAGAATGCAGCATTCTTTGACCTAGCTGATAAAAGGTCAGAAAGCAATTTTGAATAATAAATGAGACCTGCTGACCTCATGACCCAAGTCTGGCAGGGTCAGCAGGAGCCCTCTCACCAGATGCTGATGGCAGATACGCAGACAGCTCAACTAATGAGCTTCCTGGATAAGGGGTTTAGATCCAGTGATATTTAAGTGCTACATGGTATATAAAATAAACTTAAGAATAATCTGTGCCATAAAAAATTAAAGTGATATTTACAGTGAGGTGTAATATGATATACTTTGTAATCCTCACTCCAGCGATTATTTTACTCCTTCTCCTAGATGGCCTTTAACCACAAAATATAACACCTGACTAACGTTTCCTGTAAGGTCTTTCCATGTTTATATGTTCCCATTCAGAGGATGTACTTCTGAAGAGATATATTTGATAGTGCATTTGTTTGGCACCTCATGTAATACAAGTCAACAAAAATTACTTTTATGTTTACATTTATTTAAATTGAAGCTAACATCTTCCTTCCTCGGTGAGTAAAAGACAAGCCAAGAATGGTTTTCTCCTCATCGCTTCATCAACAGTTACACTCAAAGAGTTACGGAGTAGCTGGCTCACAAAGAAGAGAGAGCAGTATGCTATTAATTCACTCTCTTGCCCACCGTTAGATTTCACTGTGCAAACGGGCAAGGGTCACTACTCCACTCCAGATGCTGGCAACTCTGAGTTTTGACTTCACCCTGGGTGCTGGGTCTGAGCTCCACAAACCACCACCTCCCTCCTCAGGTATGCTACAGCTGCCTCTATGAATTGGCAGGAATATACCTACAAGTTTCCTTATATTCTGCATGAATTTGCAACATTAAGGCTAAAATTCTAAATACCATTGTAGGAGCTATTTTCGAGAACTGATTTGTAAGGAAAGATAACCGCTTGGGTTCTCCTGAAGTCCACATACTTCACTGTGAATACAATTAGCTACAGGAACTACAAAAGCTATAGTAGATTTTCTGTACCTTTTAAAGTCACCAGCTTTTTATGGAGGATGTCTTTGGGATGCTGAAGTCTAGAGGCCACATTAAAAATTCTACATAAAAGTTATTGTGCTCTCTTCAATTCTGTATCACTTTGCATAAGATAATTTTAACTTACATAGCAACTAGCATTTAAGAACTTGGAAAATTTCAACACTTGGTGGAGACGGAGAAAAAATGCTGTCTCATTTCATTGAAGGGGAATCTGATGTGTTAGGTATCACAAAGAAACATTTTCCTTCAAGCTTTTTAAAGCTTCAACCTTTCAGTTTAACTGCACGGCTATGTGTTCTTGAATGATGAGAAAGGATAAAGAAGGAATATCTGATTTACTTTCACCAAACAATTTGTAATCTGTATACTTCTACATTTCATCCTATTTATCTCCTCTTTACAGTAACCAGATTTAAAATTAAACTTATACAAAAGATCGTTAATTTGTCTTACCTATCTTTTAGCTCTCCTCTATTTATACCATATCTTCTCACAGAGAGTCAACAGAAAAGAACATGACCTCCCCAACAGGCCCCACAATCAATGTACGTAATAACTTTGTAATATTTGCAGTGTTATTTACATTCATCTTATACCTTCACAGCGTATCAGCTCTTCTGAGTGCCACTGTACAACTTCTGACTGAAATGTTGCCCCTGACATTTATAGATGGAATTTACCTCCACAGTGGTGACTGGCATACCACTAGGGAGAGCGCATCTGTATCCTTCTGATCCAGGGGCTGCCAGGAGCCATTTAGATCTTTTTAATCAGTGCTGATTAAGGCAAGTCAGATGACTACCCTGAAATTTATCACTGCCTCTAAAGACCTCGTAGCAGCCAATAGCCAGAGTAGCTAGCGCAAGGGATTGTCTTGGCCACATGTCCTCCCTCTGCACTTGGGAGGACTTTGCAAGGGGAATTACACACTTGTCTCTACATAATCTATCCCAATTTTTCACCGAGTCAAGTGTGTGCCCAGAATACAATTTTGGGACTTCAGTACTGTGTGCAGATACCAATTAAACTCATTGTTGGTGAACCCAGCTTTTAAATCTTAGCACATTCATTTAGGGAACCAGTAAGAGTAACCAGCTCCTGCACGCAATTGAAATAAAATCTGATTACAAATAGATTAGATTATAAAAGTTGCTCAAAAATCAGCTTGTAGTTTTGTTTCATGTATTTAAGACAGCAGTAGCCTCCACAAGGGAGTTTTTTACTGCATCCAGTGCACCAGTAAAACGTACTTAGTCTTGCTTGGATTTCTTTCCTGCCACTAGATATATGTATTTTTGTAAGTCTGACAGAGTTCCTTAAAAACATGACGTTCACTCTGCTTTACAATTGATATGAGCTCTATAGTGTCCAACCACTGTCTAATATACAGTTGTGTTCCTAGTTTAACCCCTTCCCTGCTCCCACCTCCTGAACAGTGCCCTTGATATTCCAAAGGTGTACCTCTCTTCAAAAAGGAATTTATCTGGGATCTTTGGAAAATACCATAAAAGGGAAAAAAAAAAACCAGCCAGATTATTTTATGGCTGCTCTATTTTATAGCTATGAGAGTACAAGTAATTTTGGAAGTCAAAAAGGAGTTGCACAGTAGCTTCATACTCATTTTCCCATGACAAGACCCTAACAGGCTATGCACCAGCAGAAGCTTCTGCCTAGCAGAATAAACCTTTCGTTATATAAATCAGCTAAGCTTATGTTAATTGTTTACTGGTAAAACAGCGTGAAGCAGAACAGTGCAGTCTGAAATCAGATACACAGTTTTGAGATACACCTCTTAAGCAACATCTGAAAATGCTTCAGTCAGAGAGTGAGAGGAGCTCAAGAGATTCTCCCGGTGGGATCACCTATAAGCAGAAAATTTGGCTTCGCTCAGCAGGAGCAAAAAATGTGTACTACAGCGTGGATCTCACTATGGACTTGTAAGGGTCTAAGTATGGGAAGGAGAAGTCAGAAAGGTTACTGTAGCCAAAGGCGCTATTGTTATAGGAAAATTCTCTTACAGAAAACCATCCTGGATAGATCCTACACACCAAATTTCTTAAACAGATCTCCTAGCCACGCTCCAACATACCCTCTGCCCTGATGCCATCGTAGTGACAGCTAATGCATGATGGGCCACTGTTTTCCACCACTTTGTCCTGCTTTTCATGCAGTACAAAAATGCTATTCCATTTTACTTTTTATTCCGCACGTTTATGCAGTGACATGGACAATGAGAATAGTCCCAATATATGTATTTTTGAACTACACCCATCAAAGGATCCATTTTTAGTATTAGCTCTGTGCTCTAAATGAGGAATGTGTAAATTAGTACTGTCCACTAAAAATCAACATGCTTTCCAGAGCGTACAATATTTATTCTTCTTAACCTGGAATAGTGTATTCCCAAAAGCAATTAACATGCCTTATGCCCTTTCTTCTTCTCCTAGTAAAACCACTACAGAGAAAAGCAGAAAAACAGTTCTTCGTTTTGGTATATTTTATCTAACTTTGGGCTAAATTAAAGTCATAGTCGCCAGTTTTTAGCATAATTATGCTTGATAGGAGCCAGATTCATACATCCCAGAACAGATTCTGCCATCTCTGGCTTTTATTTTCTATCAAGGAGTCATTTGATATGCCATTTTTCCCCTGAAAAGATTATGTTTTACTTTGATGCTGAATGCATACTACTATTTTGCAAGTTGCATTAACTAATCAGCTGAGAATTCTCTAAGTAGAACTTGCACATTATCACAGTGGTAAACATACTCCAATCATTTTTTTTATTTCAAAGGAACAGTTTCTCTCCATGCAAGCTGCAAGATGCCTAAGAAACCAAGTCATAAGGCTTTTACTTGAATTCTTTATTAGGACCTTAATTTACTACAACACATTTTACATTCTTCTTCGTCCAAATTCATCACACTTTCTCAATCATTAAACTGCACTTAATTTCAGTCTTCTCTTTTGGATTTTGTAAGATCGTAAGTTAAAAGTGCTAAAAATGTATGAGCTATGTAATTTCTGCAGAGTTCGTGTCCTACTGTGAAGACTCTTCTGCCTCCCCATGTTTTACATATTTGTCCTCATATCCAATTTTTAACCTTTACCAACCTTGAAGTCCTTTTTATATTGTATCAGGAGTGAAGCTCATTTGCAGACAGCTGCAATATGAGTTTCCTCACCCTGCCCTGCCATTGACCTACAACCTGATCTAAAAGAACCACCTTCTTTCAGAGTGAGAAGTTATTAATTTGCTGTAATAGCTCTATTTTGGGTGTCCTCAGCAAAACCAGACAATTGTGTTCAAATAGCATGAGGTTTTGTGATACCAGCCCTGTTTCATATATACTGAAAAACAACCCCACAAGAATGTTTCACTTCAGACTGGCTCACAAATCAGCGAGAAAGTAAGTTCATATTTAAAAACAGGCTTAATATGCACTTTGCTAGAAAATAAAGTATTAGAAATTTATACTTCTTGTTCATACAGCTTCACTTTAATTTTATTCTTTATACTATGCAGCTTATTCACTGAATAAAATCCAGTTTTCTAGCAGTCCATTGTATGCAGGGCATCCTTCTAATGTTACCATTGCCAGAGAATAAATGGAAAAAAAGATAACTGGGGACTACGGAATAATAACTGGAAATAAATAAAATGTTTCTGATGAAAACAATTAGCCACAAGCATTACAAGTTGAAATTCAGTTCAGTGTTAAAGAGACAGTTTAGAAGCACATGGTACATTTATCACAGCTCCACAGACAAGTTATTGAGCTGTCTGTGAAAAACAGAGCCAAACAGGAAAGCTTTCAGCAGAAAGCAGTGGTTGAGGTCCTTGATTGATAGAGTTAGATGATGCAAAGCTGTCTGATGGCCTTTCTGGAAAATAAAGTGAAGGAACTCAAGGTCTTTCATGACGATCTCTGACCACAGATGAACAGCTACTTTATTACAGCACAGATTGAGGTTGCACCTTAGTCCATATTCTGCCACTTTTGGATGCACACGGTTAACTTCACCAACAATCCACTGTGTTTAACATAAGTGTCTGCCATCTTTACAGGACTTTAAAAGGGACAGCAGATTGCAGTAGTTAAAAGCTTTGCCTCCATTCTGTTTAACTGCGGTGACTGAAAAAAATATAAGCAGTTTTATCACCGGCTTCTTATTGCAATGGTAGGGCTGAGTGTTCAGGGAGAAGTGCCTCGTTTAAAAGACACAGAAAAACCTCTGGTGTGCCTAACAGCCAAAATCTACCTGCTGTGCTGCTTCCCTCAGAAATGAAGTTATTTACTGTTCCCCAAATGCAACTCTATGCTCATAATAACTTAGGTGTGGTTCTGTTCTTCACTGACATGATGCTACTAATTCTGTAGAATACATATTCACAAAACCAAGAATTATTACACTGCATTTGCTTTTAGCAAAAACTGAATGCTTATGTCTATGCTTGTGATACCTAGGAAACATTGCTTTTAAGCAAAAGGACCAACACTGCCTGACCAATATAAGGTGTTTACAGTCACCTAAACAATCCTGACTTGTAGGGTACTATTAAATTCAGGTGAGAGCAGTGACTTCTCTTTACATTAGGAACTGAGGATATTTTGCTCAGATTTTTGACGGTATTTTATTTAGCTGACTGTGATTCACACTGGCTGAGGCTGTACTGCCTTTTTAGTTTGAAAGCCTCAACTCAGAGCCCAATGGTATGAGCCAGTCACTTCCAGACTTCCTACATGCAGGACACGGGTTCTCCCACTCCAGCCTGTCCCTGTCCCTGTTCTATGTCACATAATAGTCATGATGTGAAGCAAGCACAGACCACAACATTTAAGATCAATGCACGGCCTTGAACCCCATGTCATTCTCCAATATTAACACAAGTATAGGAAGCTAATGAGATTTTCTTCACTGCTTAAATACCTAAACCCTGTTTACAGGGATTCTGGCCCCCTCTCTCCACAAACTTCGCTCTGGATACCTCAGTGCAGTTTTAGGTGGTGGTTTTAACTTCTGCAGGGGACTTTCAAACAAGACGACCAGTACGTTTCCACTGTTATCCAAGTCACAATAGTCAGAAAGAAAAAAGAAGATCTGTTGGGACTATGACTGTTTATCCTGTAGACATTTTCACATTGACTGACTTCTGATTTTAGAACAGCAAAACATTCCACAAAGAATTTTTCAGAGTACATAAGTTTGACTGTCATTGTGCCCTATTCTTGTTGCATACCTGGCTCACCAGCTTGCTAAAGCAACTTTCAAGAAGTTCCTCTCATTCACTCTCGTTAACTATGCTTTGAAGAAAAACGTGTTTTGGGACATTTAAAGTTATTTTTCCTTAATTATAGGTCTTTTCTCTCTCATTGACAAGACCAAAATAGTAGCCTGGACTAGACGATCGTTGTAGGTCCCCTCCAAATGAATTATGTTACTCTAGTGCATTTCATATTTGAAATGCTTTCTATCTTCCTTATATTCATTTGTACACTTCAATGTGTGTTCCTCTCTCACATTTAGTGCTCCAGTGTGAGCACAAGTGTTTGAATGGGAGCATCCTCACATCAGAACAAGTTATGGTAAAGCCTGCTAAACTTACCTCTCTGCAGGAGGTGTCTCAGTAAGCAATCAAATTGTCAGCAACTGCAAAAAGCACAGTTCTAACACTGACAGGTTCACGTACTCAGGCAATGTCTAAAAAAATTATTCAGCTTTCTAACAATTTCTTCTCTGCAGTTAAATGCTAAGCCTTACTAATATCAACACATTTCCTCTCCACCTCTTTGACGGCCTTGGTTTTAAAGTCTGTGTTAATCACTGCTCCTCAAACTCTCTTCCTCAGAATAGCTTTGTCTTTCCATTACCTTAGTTTAATATTTACTTTAGAGGCCGCTGCCTAAATTGTCTCTGGTTATGGAATTCAGCGTCTCATCTGTCAAAGGACTGACAAGAGGAAGCCTGCCTTGAAATTCTGACTTTGGAGTGGCTAGTTTTCAAATGCTTTTAAAACTGTTTTTACTAGACTTCTCACTAACTGTACATTATAAATATGAAAAATGTATTTATTTTAGTATTAGGCCAGCCACAGTCACCTAGCTAGGTCAATAAAACTGTCGAAACAGTAACTGATCAAATAAGGCAAAGCAGCTGAGATAGTATTAAAAAACAACAGCAGAATATCTGCCAGAATTTAGCATTCAAAATAAACACTGTCTGTTACTTTAGTTATGAATGTTTTAATCCAAGTTCATGCAGTAGGCATGCTTTTAAATCAGAAAACACATACACAAAAATATGTTCAATAATGACAAGCTACGTGAGATTTTACAGAGTCTGAATTCACAGAAGTGCCTAGCTCCTTTTTCACGTTCAATATGGTATGTAGATACTTTGGCCTACGTACTCAACTTTCAACTTACGACAAAAAAAATTACCCATTTATACAATAGCATACACCTTGTTGTAGTTTTATTTTAAACACCTCACTTGATATCCATTTGGTTGGATTTATTCTGACTGATGGAATACATATTGCAAGTCTTTCAGGATTTTTATGCAAAATGAGATTTAGAATATCAGCTAGGATTTTTCTCCTGTATCATACAAAAGCCTCCTCACCACAGTACAACCTGATAAAAGGGAAGATGCTATCAATTGCCTGGGTTAGACACTGGTCCAATGGAGTTGGGTAAAATGAAAATAATGTTGACTGCTATCAGTAGAGACAGGCATTGGGAAATAAAAAAAAGATTTGTGTCTTTAAATTTAAACTGATGTTGTGGGTTTCTAGCCACAAAATTTTAAGCAAACCTCTAAAGCATTTAAAACTATTTCAGAGTAGTGTTTTTCTCTGGTTAATATTGGGAACACCACGTTTTGACATCCTAAAGGCTGAACTATGAGAACGACTGCATTACTACATCTTTCCGTTGCGTAAGTTCAAGCTTGGAATAAAACCCCTTTAAAAACAAAACCCCGTGTCTGTTTCATATAAATAAAGGTGTTTTAAAAACCTGTATTGACTTTTCCATGTTATTACGCTTTTTAGATGAATCCAGTTGTTAAATGGCTGTTCTAGTAACTGGCCTGTCATCTGGAAATGTTCTTAGATTGTTTTTTTGACACAATGTCCCTGCAGAAAGTTGGGCAGTGTGACATAAAGAGCACAGGTTTGCCTATCACGCTGATTACTTGATGTAATAGTAAGCAAGCTTAAGTGAACTGTGTGTCTTCAATCTTTCCAATCACTTAGGGATGGGCACCAGAGGATACCATCCATCATCCATGGCCTGAAACATATGGTGCATCAGCAATCTTAGGCTGACCTAAATGATAGTAAAAGCTGCTATACTGCTCACAATAAGAAATTGTTGTCCACTGAATTACAGGTTTGTGATTAGATTGCTAACATGGCCAACTTGATGTATAAGTGAAGTGTCCAGGAAAGATATTCCCTAGGATCCTTTGAAGATTAATTTATACCCTTGAAATGTGCACCAATCACAAAATGAAAAAATATGTCAAGGTATTTTTCTTGTGAACAAAAAAGCACTGCAGTAGTAAAGGCTATTAATTTATTTTTGGCAGTTTTAGCCAACAGAATTCAATAAACAAGGTTCTTAAAGGGTTTTGTTTTGTTGCAAGGCTTTTACTGCTTGACTCCTAAAAGCACTGAACACTACAATGGTATCTTTTATAAAAGGGGCAGCTCCCCCCACATTCTACTCTAAAATCTCATATATAATTGCGAATATCACAGACAACTGGAAAAATAATGAAAATTCTTCATTTTGTATTCTTATATGCCTATCTAATGGATCTATAAATATATTATACATCATACCTATAAATCAATATAGCTATTTCTATATAGGGAGATAAACCATATATGGTACTAACTTTTTTGTCATAAAATGCATTCTCTTTCAGATGTTTTGAGAACAGTGGCTTGTGAAAACAGGAGTTGTCACATAAAATATTTAACAGATGCCTGGGTTTAGATAACATGCCCGTTGACAAGCTGTGGTTCTCTCCTGTATACTTTTATGCCCTAAAGCTTGGGTTTGCCTAGATTATTTCTCTCCTCCCTCCTTCCCCACCTACACGACTTCTCCTTTCTCCTTCCCTGCCTCTCCAGGGTCTACCCATGAGACAGCTACAGGGCTGAGGGTTACCCTGCAATTGTGGTTTGCATCCAGTGTGTAAAGCCTGGCCTCATACTTACTCCTCAGCATCCCTGTGTGCTTCTTCCTCTCAGGTTCATTTCCCTGAGGACAGCTGAAGTTGGACTGTGCCCCAGGGCTGGAGGACTGAGTTATTTGGTAAATAGTTGCACCTTTGTCCTCCTGGGTCCTGTTGAGTCATAGAGATCCTCCTTGGAGTTTATGACAAAGACACTTAATAATGAGAAAGAAGGCATGCCTATATTTCTTTTTGGAATTCCCTATCAGATGCTTGATATTTGTCCTTACCAATTCATCTGTGGTGTGCTCCTTTCTCCCAGTGTTTGACCTGCTCCTGCTGGAGCAGTGGCTGAGTCTAAGTGGATGCTTGGAGATGTATATGATCCTGGATTCCACCTGGCAGAAACCAGGAACTGCTTGTCCCCCTGATGTGACAGTGTGGTTACCAAACATATAACTGGTGGCACATTGCCACTTCAAGAAAGAATTGCTCCCGGTCCCACCTGGGTTTCCACCAACATACTTCTCTAATATGGAAAAGCAAACTGTGGAGAAACCTTGAAAAAGTACTGAACTATGCCACAGCTTAGCAGCAATTTAAATGATTGTGAAAAACAGTAGGCATGTATGAAGACAGATTATGCACACATGGTGGGCACCAGCTTTACAAGATTAGAATACTATTGACTTTAATAGAGTTGCTTCTACTTTACAGGGGTTTAAAAGATGACCAGATGTCTGGCAGTGCACCCCACTACTGATGTCAGCCACTCCAGCACGGTGGTGCATGCTGAGGAAGCACTCACATGCTATCTAAAAAACCTAGAAAATATGTTGGTTAAAGACCTGTTCTGAAAGGTGGGACACTGAGAAATAATTTCCAGGTGCACCCTAGATTTCCTTAGAAAGTGTGACCCACTCAATACCTGCAGACTACAGCTTTCCATAAGTAAAATGGGAATAACAATTCTCCGTTCCACTGTCTTTCAGATGACTGACAAGCTCTTATGGGCTGAAGGTTCTCTCCTGTTGTATATGCATGTGGATTTTATGATTCACATGATTCAATGTCACGTAACTTTCAGTCATGAACTAAGTAATTTTAAAAGATATTCCTACAATTCTCTTTTGTAAAGTTTTCTGCACATTTGTATTTTGGAAGTTACATATTTCTGCTACATTTGAAACATTAATGAGCTATTTTAATTTTAGGAGGAATTATACCAGATCTTTGTGCTGCCATTGAGAAGGATCTCAACAGGCTGGAGAAATGGTCCAAGAGGAATCTCACAAAGTTCAGCAAAGGAAAATGTAAAGTCTTGCACCAGGCAAGGAATAACCCCAAGTACCAGTAGGCACTAGGAACTGACCAGCTGGGAAGCAAATTTGCAAAAAATGTTCTGCACATACTGGTGGACAGCATGTTGAACAAGAATGAGCAATATGCCATATCTACAAAGAAGGCAAAAGTCCTTCTGGGGTGCATTAGGAAAAGCATTGCCATCAGGTCAAGAGAAGGGATCCTTCCCCTCTACCCTGCACTACTGTGACCACACCTGTAGTGATATTTCCAGTTCTAGGCTCCCCAGTAGAAGACAGATGTGGACATACTGCAGTGCATCCAGAGAAGACCACTAAGACAATTAAGGAATTAGAGGACCTGATGCAAGGAGAAGCTAAAAGAGCTAGGATTGTTGTACCACAAGAAGAGAAGGCTCAGGAGGATCTTGCAAATATGTTGTCGATTAAAGAAGACAGAACTAGACTCTTCTCAGGGGTGTCCAGTGAAAGAACAAGAGGCAATGGGCTCTAACTAAAATATAGGAAATGCTATTTAGGATAAAACATTTTTGATGTAAGTGTGATCAAATACTGGTACAGGTTACAAAGAGAGAGGGTAACGGCTCCATCTCTGGAAATATTCAAAACCCAGCTGGACAAGTCCTTGAGAAACCTGCTCTAGCTGACCCTGATTTCTTCAAAGGAGTTGGACTAGATGATCTCCAGAGGTCCATTCCAAACTTAGCTATTCTGGGATTCTGTGGCTGAATGGTTTCTATGCACTTTTCTTAGCTGGGAACACTCGACTCTCACAGTACAACTATTAACAGATACTAGGGCTTATCATCGTTGCTATGCTGATAATGTGGTAGACTGATAGGCCTGCCGTCTTGCATGTAATTTCTGCAAACTTCAACTGTTTTGGGGTTTTTCCCCCATTAATTATGCCGATCTATGACAGTCATATGATATACAGTGATTGGTCCTATGTAAAACTATGGTTATTGGAGAAAGGGAAAGGGAATTCAGAAAACTTACTCATTTCCATGTATTCTGGGGTCAGCCCAGTGAAAGGTTCCAAGATGTAGTCAAGATCCCATTGATGATGGTCTTTTGATTGGTTGGTGTCCATTTCCTTTGGCTCAGTTCTTTCACCCTTCAGCTTCCTGAAGAACTTCTTTAGCTTCCTGAGGAACAAAAGTTTGGATTGAACCAAGTATTTTTTTTTTTTATTTATTTTTTTTTTCCCCTACATGATTTGGCCCAAGTTTTGCACAGCCATACAGAATACATATCGTGTTATCGTGTTACTTTGGTACCCATAGGATTAGTTTATGCCATGCTCTGAAGTTCTGATGCTGGTTATCACCAGGTGACAGGTGGCTGGGGGCAGCAGTTCCTGTGTTCTTCTGTCAAGAGGGAAGTTACAACAGCATAACGCTGTTAAGGTGGAGTTGAAACCAATACTTTTTTCATAATTATTTCTCTCTGGGTATGTGTTGAATGGACATCTTCCAGAAGTTCAAGCACCTTGGACCTAAATAATACCAGTTATAAGTAATAGTCTCAAAAAACCCACACTGATCATCTCTGCCTTAAGAAAGAAAGAAAGAAAGAAATGAAATGCCAGAAGGCAGTGTGATACCTTCATACCACATATCTAGCACAGATGCACTCTCCTCTCACCCTGAAACTTCAAAACTTCCAATATAGTATACTTTTAAGGTCAAAATGACTGGACATATTGCCAAAAAAAGAGGGTGCAAGAGCGTACTGATTCCTAAACCTGGTGGACTTATGAACACTTTAGCAGCAAAACTACCTGTTCACAGTAAAAGGAAATTAACGTCTCTGCTAATAAACCCGCAACACCAAAAAAAGAAGTGTCTCCAAGATATTGATAATTCCAAAGCTATTTCAGAATCCGAAAATTAATATTATTGACTTAAAGCCAGTCCTGTGACCACCAGAAAACACTGCAGTTCTTCAGGTTCCAGTGCTCTCTTATCACAAGCACATATACCTGACTTTATCTAAATAGACAAAAAAAGATGCTGCTTGTGGAACCTTAAAGGGGAAGCACTCTTTCCTTTAACCAAAAGGATGCTACAATTAATAAAAATAATAAAATACCTACCTATGAAATGTTAAGTGTAAGCAATGTCTTAATTTTATTAGTAGTCGTTCATCACGGAAACACAATTCTCTTTTCCTATTTGGCATACAAACAGGGCTCCAACTAATGGAGAGAATCAGATTCATAAGAGTTTCAGCAAGGTAAGCAGAATTTGGTCTCAGAGAGGTGTATCATTCCTGTCATGCACAAACAGAAATCCTAACTTTGTCACTTTGGGTTCAGTAACAAATAATTGCTAGAAAAGTGTCACTTGGGATATATGCAGAAACAGCCTCTTCAGTTCTCCACAATGCAGACCCTACTGGAACTCACTGCAGAAGTACTGGAACTCACTGGAACCACTCTACAAGTTTATTCCTAAGTCACTGGAAACTATAGAATTCTATAATTACTAACATCAAAATTGAAACATTTATTGAATGCTTATGTGAAAAATATATATTTCTCAACCTTTTTATTTTCTTTTTTCTGAGAGTTTACCAATCGTGTATAAGGCAAAGTATGCAGATCTGTGTGGACCCTAAAGAACTCCACCAGGAGTTAGATGTTTTATGTACTTTTGTAACTACGTAATCTTCTTTCAGAGATTTCTCATAAGAGTTTTAGAGGTTCTGAATTTTGCTTCAGATATGCCACAGTGTATGCTAGTGCACAACCACTGTTACGGTGAGACTTGGAAATTCCTGATTTCAGTCTGGAAATATTTGTGCTACCTGAAAAGTATGTGTCCTGCAAGATCAGCTACACTGGTGAGTTTTCATTGCCTCTGAAGCAGAAAAGCAAAACCATTTCCCATCATTTCTTGGGTAAACACAGACCAGTTATGTCTCCCTGCTCCCATAGATCAGAAGAGGTTGTATCAGAGGTTCTAATTTTGATCACGTTTTACAATAAAATTGTCCATTTTGGCCAGACTATAAATTACTCACATGGGTGAGCAATTATTTGTGTTAAGTATTTCTTTGGACCTCAGTGCGAGTATTAGTATCAATAACTGTCCCACTGAGATGGGGATACAAATTTCACAACACTAACAAATACTTTAAAATTCAGAAGTAGTATAATCCCAGAGTGAAATGAATCCATCTCTAAAAGTGAAGTATTCCCCATGCCCTCCACAGATGACATTTTAAATGCATATGCATCAATAATTTCATGCTATTTTACACATGGAGAAATTCCCATGGAAAAATGCAATAGAACAAGATATTTCTTCAAAATCAAGGAAGTGAAATACAGTTGCATTAGCATAAAACATTAAGATTTACACTTATGGTATGTCTTTCTTTTGTAGATTAAATTTATCTTTCACAAGTATGCATGACATTATTTTATAGTTCTTCACATATGTGCTGTATGAGTGAAAATCCAGACTAATTCCAGTGATGTTTTGCCAGTAGTGTAAGCAGGGCTCTCACACAAACTCTTCCCCCACAGCTTACGATAAATCCTTTGAACTAGAGGTGTGTGGCCTGGCGATGGGAGCGTATGGGGAATGGTAGCAGTTTTCGTTTGTACCTCCCGTTAAGCAGAACCGCTTTCTCAGACCCTAACTCAAGTAGCAGGGCAAGGGTTGCTGGCAAACACTCTGAAGGCTTTGCTGCGTGGGTTTATTGCCTTGTTCCTGAATGTGCACTGAGCCACGCAGGAACACTGTGTCACCACACAGCACAAGGTTATCTATATCTATATATCTATATCTATATCTATATCTATGTCTATATCTATGTCTATATCTATATCTATATCTATATCTATGTCTATGTCTATATCTAATCTATATCTATCTATATTATATCTATATTATATCTATATCTATATATATCAGCCTGGGAATAACTACGGTTGCTACAGAATTTCTGCGCCAACCAGTGTTTACAGGACCCATTCAATTTTATCACCAGTACAGAGAAAATAGAGGTTGGCAGGCACTCTTAAAAGAGATCTAGATTGCATCAGTCCCTGTCAGTCCCAGGATCACAAAGCTGCAAAAATTAACGGATCAGCTCCAGCTTTTGTTCCAGGTGCAGCTGAGACATAGCTCATAAGTCTGATGTTAACATCGTCAGTACTTTGGCAATATCCAGATATACAGAAGGTAACCAAATATTTCTGGTACCCAGAATATTCAGTTTACACAGTTTTAATAAAAGGGTGGGGAGATTTAAGATACTTCACATGAAAGAATCTGATGGATCCTTACAAAGACATTTACCTCCTACATCATGCAAACTCAGCCATTTCAAGACACTAAAATTTCCTTTCCCTGCCTCTGCTTTTATAGCAACCAAGGGAACTTCTCTGTGACAGAGGTGATGTAGTATTCAAAGGGTAGGAGACTGGGAGCAGGATTTAAAACAATCAAGGAATTCCCAGGACACTCTTCCAGCATATCCCAATTAATTTCCTAATGTAAGGGGCTCTCAGAGGACAGTGAACAATAAGTTCAAGACAGTGCAGATTTCGGTTCCAATAAAACGGTATGAGCTATAAATGTCCCTCATAATTCCACGGGCAGATGAGATTGAAGAACATCTCACTGTCACTGTGCAGCAGCTGAGATAAAATTTGGGTGTGTTTAGATGTGAAGTCTGTACATGTGTGATCTAATCCTCTGGTTATAGCACCACCGAGTCGAGTTATGGAGTTTAATGCATACACATATCTCCCCTGAGAATCCAGTAACTAAACCAAGAGTTGTTGTTTTTAATGTTTATTTGGGAATACACTAAATCCAGGACTCAGTTACTCAGAATAATTTTTAATTTTTCATCTGGCTATCTATAAGCCAGGCATGAGGAGTGGCATCTTTAACCTTTTTGACTTCAGCTTTGAAGAGTCTTCTTATTTTTATTTTTATGGATTTTTTTTTAAAGAATCAACTAAATGAATGCAAGCCAAACTAATTCTTTCAAATTTTCCACAAAAAAATGTACCTTTGTGTCATATCCAAGCATGTGAAGTTTGAGACCAAACAGAAATGTGTCAGAAAGTTAAAGGAACAGAGAATAGGGATCTGCACTGTTTTTCTCCAGCTATACAGCAGTAGAGCAATGAAAATTAGTTTTGCAGAACTCTATAGCTGCACGTATGATTGTGATATTAAACCTGAGTAAGCTTTTGAAATGCACTTGGTGTAACCTGTTTTTTAATTGCTCAGATCAACATTTTCAAACAAAGTTCACAGACAATGATAATCAAGAGCTATTTTAGCTTCTGATTTCTGCATGCCAGGCAGCCCCACCAGTAAGAAAAAAGTAAGTTTGCCTATTCAGGATGAGAGTCCAAGGTTTGGGCTGAAGAGGCACATGCAGCAGTTTCATGACCCTGCTAGTAGTCACATGAATCTGGACAAATAGAGAAAATATTAGAACAGTAGTATAGCCATTATTTCTGGTCACTTTGCCAGTGAATATCAAAAATCAAAATACATTCTTAAGGAGACTGAATAGCACTAAATAAGAATGAATGTAGGATCAGGGAGAAAATAAATTAACAACAGGTTTTTGTCACAAGGCTACATCTAGAGTTGTTGAAAATGATGCTGCAGTTTCTTACAGGGGATTAATACCAACCTCCTCTGCTAGATAAGATGTGGGAACATGGTTTAATTATGCTGTTCATAATTCCTAACATAACCAATAAGCATCACATTGTGCAAGATAAGCAGCATCTGAAGAGAGCATAAAATCACTACAGAAAAATGCCCCACCCCTAAAGAACCCACAAGCTTTTGCGAAAAAAAAAAGATGAGGAAAAGAAGAGAGACATCAAAAGCAAAGTGATCCTGGCTGGGATGCAAGCACATGGTGTACTTACACGAAGTCTCTTAAAAAAACAGACGGATGACTCAACAGTCGCTCTATTCATACCTTAAAAAGGAGTAGGAGGATTGGGGGGATATAGGGGAAGACACAATGATGACTTGGGAAAAATAAGAAATTTGTGGAGTGAGACAGAGTGGAACAAATAGAGCCTGGAGAGGCAGGGCAGCTGGGGGCCAGGTTGAAATAATCCAGATGCAGGGAAATTATTTTGTTGGTGCAAGTCTTCAGTGTCTTCAGGGGCTGTGCAGTCCTCCTGAGGCGTATCCACCAGAGCTTGACAGAAAGATTGCAACTGAGGATCAGTTCACCAGTTTCTCAAGACTCTCAGTTAACAAATGTTCTTGGATAACTGCAAAGGCAGATCACATGTGACAGTCATCAAGAACTTGATTAGAAGTATTGCAAGGCAGTGCTTGCTACAACAGAGATGCCAACAGAGACTACATGAAAAGACAGAAAACCCCTAGAATACAGCTGCCAAGGGTGAATGATTATTTGTATCAGGTGGGTTTTAAGGTTAACCTTAAACAGTTGATGGTTTGGGTTTTTTTTTCCTTTGTAGCATGGAAAAGTGTACAGGGAGAGCGCCAGACAGAAAAGACTATTAGGCTGAGTAGCTGGAGCACTTATACACAGAGAAAAGGGCGGGCACTCAGGCTCTTGTGTCCTTGCCTGCAATTTTTTTTGCTGCTTTGGGGAAGGAGCACTGAAGGTCCAGGCTTTTCTTCAGTCATATTCCTATTGTCTGTTCACATAAGGAGAGACCTTCTCATCTTCACAGGTAGGGGGTACAAGAAGGAGGCAGGGGAAGAACAGAAGGACTTTAATCTCTCATTCTGTTCCACAAATTTATGGTGTAGCCATGTTTCCTTGGCACATTCAGACCTCTGAATTCTATCGAAGTTTCAGTTGTGATTGAGATTTATTGACTTCACAAATAAAAGAAAACAATAACCAAAAACAGGAAAGAAAAAAAGAAAAGGCACACACACACACCCCAACATTAAGAATAATCTATTAAAGCTGAAAAGATAATACATAAAAGATAATAGCTATGAAAGAATGTCTTTAAATTGATTTTACTAACTCTTAGTATTCTCATCCAGCACAGTTAAGTGTATTTTGAAGTACGTGATGGAAACTGATGTTGAATAAAAAGGTCAAAATCATGGCTCCACTAAAGTCAGTGGAAGTTTTGCCATTGACTTCAATAGGGCCAGGATCTCACCCTAAGGGTTTGTCACCAAGGTCAAAGGCAGAGTAATAAAATAACCACACAGATTTTTTTCAATAAGTTCAGAAAAACAGAACTGAAGAAAAGGAGTCTGAAAGGAACTCTAGGTTAAGGCTCTCAAGCCCTGCAGCCTTTTAGGGTCAATTCCTGTGGCAACAGTAAAAGAATTATGGTATGTGACACATCTGAGTGAACTGTGGCAGATTTACATCTGTTAAACTTGTGAATTCCAGTCTCACAGAACACACATTTCAATTTAAGGACGCTTAGTTTTCCATAATTCAAGTATTGTTGCACTTACCTAGCTGTTCTGATATTTGTGGGTGCAGAAACTGAAAAAGAAATCACAGAAAGGTTTAGAAAACCAGCAAGTCACATCTGTTGTAGCTGTGCAGCAGTTTCTCCAGAAACACTGAAGGAAAAAGCAAGGATGTGTCCCAATGACCCCGGACAACACAAGGCTGCCATCCGAAGTTTAAGTCCATAATTCCTCAGCCAGCACTGACCGCGGGTGAGCCAGAATGAAGAAATGGAATGATGGTTCCCAATTGTGGCAACATTTGAGCTGATGGAGACATAACGGATGGCTGTTGTTTATAAAGTCAGTCTACCACCTACTTGTAGCATTTTTTTGAAGGAAAGAGACAGCAAATGAGAGCAAGGCTTTGTGATCTTCTGCAAAGCAATTAAAATGCCTTGGGTTTTATGGTGAATGAAATCAAAAGGTCTGAAAATAATCCTGAAATCCTGAGATTTCAATAAGGAAGAAAACTCTTGATCTGCTCATCATATAACTTAGCAGAGAGATACTTCCACATTACAGGCATGTAAAGAACAGTTCCAGATTCAGAAGAACAAATCACCATTTATGATAGTCCTTTCTGCCTCTCCATATGGGTAAGGTTCATTGCGCCACTTGTACTCCACCCTCATGGAAAATACAGGGAGCCAGTGGAACAAGCTGTGTAATTCACTTTGTCATTCCCTCCGAAGAGGCACAAGGCAAGGGTGGGGGGGAAATGCAGCTGCTGAAACCGGGGATAGAAAAAGTTGATCCGTCTTTCTGCCAGAGGACTGTTCACCACAGTGCATAGTCTGTCCAAAAGCAGACACCAGAAACCAGAACAAGGGCTTGATGAAGACAGAGACCTCCTGGGAAGGAAAATAAAAACCTATTGGTAGAAAAAGGACGATCTAACAGAGGAGATGAGCTGATTGTAAGAGATTACCGAGGAATACAGGAAGCAGAACAGGATACAGTAGAAAGCCAGAGAAGAAGGCAGGAGGGCAGGGAGCGAGGGTATGTTCATCTATATGTCTGTCACACCTAACAGCAGCATGTACAGACCCAGTACACTTAAGTGTGAGACACAGGTATGCCAGAACTACTACTTATACAACACATGCACGTTTCAAGTCCCTTTTGGTGTGGCTTTATCCGTGCCCAGCAGACCTGTGCCCAGCCCTCCGAACACGCGCACTCACAGCGTGCCTGTGCGCCCGCGTACCTGGGGCAGGTGAGGTAGAATAGCGTATCGCCAAGTCCAACCCCGTGGAGTGGTCCATGCAGAAAGAGAAAGCTATCTCTTATTTAATTAAGTGTTCAGTAAAACGCTGTGCTTCTGGTACAAACAGGTCCAGCCAGAAGGGCCGAGCCCTTACAGATATGCACGTGATTTTCTTGAGAATGCAGAGAAGTGAAGGGAAACCAGACATGCTTATTTCAAGGTGACAAGATAGCATTGTAACTGAAATGAGGTATTTCTCTGGGAAGGAGAGGATGAAAGGAAGGAGGGAATTAAATTTTGTTTTTAAACAGTTATTCAGTTTTAAAAATTGAGGCTGCCATTGGGTTGTTGGCAGAAGGCTGGGGGAGCAGAAATGAGAGAGAAAAATGGGATGAAACTGTCACATTCTTGCACCAAGAGTTGTAGTGCGGGAACTGAGAAATAATTTGACAGCGATTTTCTGTTTGGACTGGATCAGCCTCTGCTTTCATGAGTCAAAAATAATAAATGCCGTATTTCTAACATCATAAAACTCCCATTAAGAAAGTCCAGTAGCAATAAGTTTTTGGAAGACAGGGAAAAGAAATCAGACCAGGTTTACACTGAGAAAGCTTTAAGCCTTCAATGTGTCAGATATTTTGGGAATGATTTACCACACTTTCCTCAAAATAAACTGTAAACTCAATAAGATGTAGACAGAAAACAGGCCTCTCTATTGAACTTTGACACAAGAATAATGAAACTCTCCATAACCCACATTTGATTTGTTTGGGATTTTTTTTTTTCTTTCTGTTTATATAAATTACTTTTTTAAAAAAATGTCCTTGCTAAGAAAAGGGAGGAAAAGGGCTCATTTTAAAAATATTTCATAATCTTTTAAGCATCACTCATATTGGTTTCTAGTTAGCATCTTCAAGGCCTTCCTTGGGGATGTGATCTCAAAGCTACTGACACCAGTGTTGAAAGATTCTAACTTTAGTGGCATTGAGGCTTGTATCTAAGCCAGGCTCTTCATCTAATACAACATTTCACAGGCCACTGCCACCAGCAAGGATGATTCAGTTAACAGAAATAAGAGCAAACCTCCCAGGAGGCAGAAGCAGCACTCTATCAGTGGATTCTCAGTGCCTGAAGATCCCCTTGATTGGAGGCAGACGAGAGATTTCTGGCTGTATTTGGAGCAGAGGACACAAGCATCCTTGCAGCAGGCAGTCACTGATGCAGCAAGTCAGCATCTCTCCCATAATCTAGCTCCTGCATCATACGGTAACATACTGACATACATGTGCCTTAGAAATGTGTGGACTTCATCTGTAAGCCCGTAAAATAGCCATAGATCAAGAAATACATTTTGATGGCTTCTATGAGCTATTGCTTTTCTTCACACCATCTCTCCTCCACTTTATACTAATTTGTATTCAATACTGCTACCCTGAAAGCTTCTGTAAAACTTCCCAAGAGATCTATCATACCTTGCCTGTTTTCCCAGGTTTCTAAAATTAATTTAGATCAATTATTTAATATATTCGATCACTTTCTTCAAGCCATTTACTGCAGATATAGCCAATTATTCAACATAAAATACAGCCAGATCATTTCACCACAACTGAAAATGTGATTTATTATCACATTCAATTAGAACCTACTGAAGGCAGTGGCAAAAATGGCATTCAGCTGAATAAGGATCAAGTCTTTAATTTACTGTGTCCTAGGAGTAACGTGTGGTAATGAAGAAGGCTGGGATACGTACGGGATTCCAATTTCAAACAGATTGTTTTGAATCAGTTGTTTTCCAAGCATAATGATGCTCAGCTGAATACAGAGTTCCATCAAACAGCCTCCTGGAGCACACTGTAATTAAACAAAACCATAGAGTGTGAAGGGATTAAGAGAATTAATTTAAAAGCACCCACCTGGGAGAGTTAATGATGTCTATACGTGCTCATCACCCCTGCCACCAATTTGTGCAACACAGAGCTCGTCGATCATTGCAATTCTATGCTTAACAAGGTATTTCATCTCCACTCATAAAACTGCATTATGGGAAATATGCAGAGCTCTGAAATAACTTACTGTGCCCTGGGGCTACTATATTTCCTTTTAAAATATTTACTATATAATCAATGTAATAAACATAATGCAGTATCACCAACCGGATGTCTCCCAAGGGGGAGGAAAGTCTTCAATCCTGTAAAGACTTATGTGTAAGCTTTATTGTAAAACCCTGAGTACATCTATCGATTTTCAAGGGAATACCCGCAGCAGTTAAAAGGAATTTTGGAAAAAAAATTAAATGTTTACAGTTTAGCACAAAATGGCTGTAACTTTCTAATCTATTAAAATTCTTAGGCTTCCAGTGATCTACAGAATGAGAAGCCAGAATCAGTTCTGGCTCTGCCATAGGTTTCCCAAAGCCATCAGTCATATTATGGAATGTTTGTGCCTTAGTGTCCATAAAGCATAGAAATGGTGAAGCTTCACCTAAGACCGACCATGAAGTACTCAAAACTGCAGAAAGAAAGAATATACAGGTGCCTCAGATGGAAAACTTGGGGTTTGACTTTTTATGTCAAAGACCCAACATCTTGGTTTAACATGTTTTCTATTTTTTCTGTATTGTCTAGACTCCACTGAAATGCACTGTACACGTATCTCTTTTTGTTAAAGGATTTTTAATTTGAATTTCATATGCACTTACCTCTTCCATTCGATAACCATCAAATACATATACATAATGACCAGGACGGCCAACGAATCTGAAAACAATAACAATATATGAAATAATATAAAAATAGGAAAAAAGTTACCTTTACAATATTATATAGTTCATTCATATTAGCTAAAGTATTTCAGAACTAGCTACCTCATCGTGAATTTTAAGACTGGACAGCTATTCAACTTTGATTATTTCAAATTATTTCAAAGTAGTAGGCCTCTACAAATATTTTTCTACTACACCTTTATGAAATAATTTTAATAAAATATTTCTCTGTGATAAAAAAAAATAATAATAGAATAATCTCCCTCCTTTGGCCAGAGATCACAAACAAAACTGGGAACACATATCATAACTCACATTCTCTTGCATCTGAGTAATGCCCTGAATGGAAATATATACATATTTATACAGTAATTTGCAGTCAAGGTTCTCCTGACTGCAAGGGGAGAAGCAGGGAGGTGACTTTACTATAACCATGAAACACAAAAATATGGTTAAAAAATAAATAAATTGGTGATATTTTTCATCAATATCTCACAATATTTACAACTGCTGGTAAAATTTACCATTAATTCTTAAACCAATGATGCTGAATAGGATTAGTGAACAGTACAGATTAATAAACTTTACAGCCCCCAAAAGGAGCAGAAAAATGGTATGAAGTAGAATCCAGAGGATGTTTTAAAGATTTTTGCCAAAGTTTTAGCAAACAATCATTTTAAGCTTCCCATTCAAAAGCATGTGTTATACTGTGGATAACTGGGTCCCAAAAGACAACGGTCCTGAATCCATAGGAAGTCACACTTATTCAGCAGGACAGCTGAATTAGCTTTTTGGTCAATCAGTTCATTTGCCAAAACATGCAACTTCTAGTTGACTATAACTATTTCTTAATTTAACCTGATAGGGGCAAATAGTGAAAAATGTTGAGAAAGTAATAGAGAAAGTAGTTCCGTAATTTTAAATGAAACCGGAAAAACTTTCCTTGCTAAATGATGCTTCAAGAGAAATGTGGAAAATTAAGACCTGTAAGCACCGCTATTCACTCAAAAATGTAACACCCTTTTTTAAGTAAAGGGAGTTATTTTCTGAGGTGTGGATTATTCTTATTTTAGAACGCAAACAAAAATGGTTGCATTTCAGAACAATGCTCTGCTTAGGAGAGACAGGACAGTACTCAACTTCATGCCCTGCCACATGAAAGCAAGCTTTATACAAACAACTCTGGTTATGTTATTTTTTCATAGCTGGTGAAAGTGGCCAGTGCCAGACTTAGTTTGGTAGCCTTTTGTGCCCATTTTTAAAAACATATCCACTAATATAGATACACACATAAATATATACATGTATACATGCATACGTATATCTAAAGGATAATTATCCTACCTTCCTTTAAAAAAGGCAACATAAAAAATTGAAGCATAAGAATTCACAAACTTCAGCAGGAATGCCTTCAAAACCAATCTCTCCTCAAAGGTTTTCTCTGTTTTTGGTACCTCTGAGCAGGGGCATGGGGGGGGTGGGGGAAAGCAAAAAGCAAACCAGAGACATAAATTAGTAAATATGTAAACATTCCTGATATCCCCAAACACAAAACCAAACTGCAAACTTTGAGCTTATACTGGTTTTTCTTTTGTACTTTTCATTTGCACCGATGCACACCGGGTCTGTCACCAACTCCTGATTTCCAGAATGTCTTTCTGAATTTCCAGATGGAAATGGAATATTCTTTGATAGAAACATTAATAATGACAACATGATGAACCTGATTCTGTGACAGGCCTCTGACAGCTTATCCCAAGTTGCTCTTGGCTGTCTATCCAATACCCTGGTGGCAAAAAACCCAACAGATCCTGACACCTGGCCTGGACCTGACAACGCCCCACTTTTCCAGTCTCTTCCATTGCCTTGCTGAGAGACCTGGGCAGACCACGTCACCTTCCTGTGCTTCAGGCCACATCTGTGAAACCTTAGCACAGATGCCCACTGCCATTTACGCTGATATCTATTATACGATTCAATATATAATATCATTAAACATATTGTATTAACATAATATTTATTATTTTTAATAGTAGGAGAAATAATTGTTCTATATTTACGTGGTTCTCCTTCTAGCTATCTGGAGTTTGGAAAAAAAAATAATGGATCTTGATATTCAATTGTATAAAGCTACAGTAGTATAAATGGCTTTAATGTATATAAGCATATGTTTATTCACATACATAAGTGTATCAGTTACACAGCTAAAATAAAAAAACATTCATATTCTCAATGCACGAATGATGAAAGCAAAGTACAAAGACTTTCATGCACCAAAAAAAAACAAACCAAACTTAAAAGCCTTCTTAACTTTGTGTGCACAACCCTTTTTTTTCTAATGGGACTGTTAATGTGCTTAAAGCTAAACACAAGACTATGTACCGTTCTGAATAAGGCATTAAGTCAATTGTTAATTGCCATACAAAATAAATGCACTTTTTTGCTAATGCTTCTCAATTCATTTTATATATCCTACATTACTAGATTGTTCTAGATAACTTGTAAAAATGTGTCTTAAACATTTCCAGTATTCATTACTCTATTCCCAGATTTATGTCCAATTTCCATGGAAATTTTCTAGCATCAGAACACATTGGTGCAAGACCAAGGCTTTTCAAACTGACAGTAGGATCATCTTTTAAAAATCCTGTATGGGTTAAACCCTTGTGTTGCCATGCTCATCCTGAGCTGTTAACTAGTGAGAGAGCAGATAATTTTACTGTGGTCTCTTATTGACTGAATAGCATATAGCTAAGATGTGTGAAATAATAAGGTAGATCCAGAGCTCTGGCTTTAAGGACTTGATTAAAAATATTTCTGTACTTGTACAGTTTTGGTTTGGAACACAGTCTGGGTGTTTTGGTTCCTTTTGTTCCTTTTGAACCTTTGGTTCCTTTAGTTTTTTTTCTTAGAAATAAAGCATCATGTTTGAGCACTAAAGGAATAACAAAACTCTGAGTCCCCACTGCCCGGCTCTATTTGTGATACTTTGAACCATATTTTCATAAAAGATCAACACGTAATGCGATGAGCCCTAAGTCATCATTCACCTATATGAATAAAAAAGCTTAAAATGTCAAACGATTTGAACAATTTGCAGATGATTCCATATGCTGGATAGATACTCAGGATTACAGCTCATGGCAGCAGGAATATCGAATAACAGAGGTGCAGCTTTTAATTTGAGGGAGCAAACCCCTAGCCTTTGCATTATGGAGAACCCCCCTGAAGATGATCTCAGCCCCTGGATGAGAATTTGCACACCATATATGGTTCCAGAGACTCACTCAGCACTTCATTCCCTCCCCACACTCAGATATACTATACCATACCGACAGAGGCATGCATAGAATTCGTCCTTTAGCTAGTGGAGTCTGCTGCATGAGAAATGCATCCAGCCAGAATAGATGCATTAGTAAGAGAGAAAATTCCCCCACACACCCCAAAATGATACACTCATAGCATATGGCTGGTTGTGCAGCACGTTACACCAAAACTGGGCAGCGGAAACTTTCCAGGTAGAGAACGAGCTGAGACATGAGGCACGGGACGTAGCTCACCGAAGGAGTTGCTGCCTTTATAAAGCACAAACACAAGTCATTTTGATTTTGTCCTCGTTTGACTGAATCATCCTTGACCTGAATGAAGTTACAAGTGAGTAAACGAGTCGTAAGCCAAGCCTGACACCACCTGATCACTGAAGATGACTGGTTCAACCTGACACCACCAGGATATAACCTGCACTTTTACTGGTTGGATCTGTGACCATGTGGCATCAGCACTCTGCTTTGCTGGGTCCACTAGAAGCACGTGGAGTCTTAGTGCATCTTGTACAAGCTCTCTGTAGTGATTACAACAAAACTATTACTTCCCCCCACCCCAAGCACTGATTCAGCAGATACTGAGGCAGATCCATTATTTTGTTCCTGGGACAAATGCAATTGCTGGTACTATTCTTGTGCTTACAGATGTAATTTGTCACTTGTACAAAGATTCAAGTGTACTGGGCGTTGCAATAGAAACCTGCAGTGCCATGAGCTGTGCCTCCAGCCCCAAAAGTGTTTCTCAGCTTGTCGATTAACTGCAGTGTGGAAAGAGAATTGTTTTGCTCTGCTCAGCAAAATGAAAGTTCACAAGGTAAAGAGCATTTATCAGCGTGGCTGAATTGTAATTTTTTTAAACATTTTGATTACATTTGGCATCTGAGCCTAGCACTGGAGAAAGCTGCCTGAATGAACTTTCTAACTTACGTAATTTGTAGCACCAGAGGTTATTCAGACTGGATCCTTCTTAAACAAAACATCTGATGGCTAATTAGGAATGCTGCCTAAATAAAGATAGCTGGATTAGAATTAAATGCAAAGTGGCAGGGGGACAATAATCAGCAAGTAAGAAATTATTGTTTCTTTCACAGTTCAGAGTGGAGCATGTTTCAAAGGGAAAGATTTTCCTTCTGTGCTTCCCCCCAGAGAGGCAATGGCAGTGGCTTGTGTTCCCCAACTCTTGCCTAGAAACTGCCACGGCGGTGAAGCCTTACCTTCATCTCTTCCTACTCTTTCCACAAAGTAATATCATGCCTTCAACAGTTGTGCCTTTCCTTACCTGGGAAGGTGCAGGGGACAGAACTCACCAGGTCACACACAATTAGCAGCTTGTTAGTTACATGAAAGCTGAAAATCTGGGTATAATTTTGGCCAGGACAGTAAGGCTGAGATTCTTTATGCCACTCGAACAGAATAAATTTGTATATCCCTGCTACACTCTGCCCAAAGCAGAAACAAACAAACAAATTAACCCCACATGATGGCCTATTGTGAAAATGAATTGCTCTGTCTTCATTTCTTTCAAATATTTTGCAAATTTAATCTAAGTTATCAGCTGTCCTTGCTGGTAAAGCTACAGGACCATATTTCAAAGCATCGGAATTAGACCTCTATTATGACAGCTACAAACCTTCAGTTTATGGTGTTCTTAAAAAAATAAGACTAAAAGAGATGTTTTCACTTGTGACTTTGAAAGTGTCCTGAGAAAGTGAGAGCAGGAAACACAAGTCTTAAGAGTTCCTAACCCTAAGTCTGCTAGTTCCAGCCAGCTTCACATCACTGTAGGGTTTACAGGGAATTCCAATTTCAAATGACTGAGTCAGGCTCCAAGTGTCAAAAAGTTTCTAAGTTGGATGCCTAAATTTAGATGCCCAAAATTGACAGTTGTCAATACTGCTGAGTTTTTTTCAGTGTTTTGAATAATTGACTTTATGTTTCTAGACTTCGGAGCATCTCAAATTAGAGGTGATGTATAAAAATGTGGGAAACAAGATTTAATGAAAGCTATAAGGAGGTCATTTTATGGCCCTGTCAGTAAACATGTTTGGCCTAATTTATATTAGGAAACAAAACACCAGCCTAAACCCATGTTAATAATCAAAGGAAAGGCTCACCTTTAAAAGACTTAAATACATTGCCAGGCTTGTAACAACAAAATGACATTAAAAAGAACAATCCAAACCCTAACTGAAGTAGATATTATTAAAAAAGTACAGCCCAGATATGTCCCCAGAATGGCAAAAAAAACCCTTTGATTTGTAAGGACCTAGTGAAAATCACATTAGCAAAATAACATGGCAAGCAATTGCCAGGGTAGCTTTGCCAGAGCCAGCAACATCTTTGAAACAACCCGATGATTTTCAGCAAACCAAGCTCCTAGAGGTAAAGATATATATCAAAATACACACCAGGTCAAAAATTCTCAATCAGCTCTAGATAAGTGGATCTCGGTGGATCTTGGCACAGATCCAGTGCAATGCAGCAATACCAGCTGAGATCCTGGAAACAGCACAGCTGCATTAACATGGCATTATGTCCAGGCTAATTAGTCCTATTAGTGGCACACTGCATGTTGCGGCTTAGACCCCTAGTTCACAGAGGCGTGTCTGAGCATCTTACCCCATGGGCTTGAATATTTTCACTGGCACTCTTCAGTGGGAAATCTTCCTGTTAGAACCCCCTTGCATACCCTCATGTCAATACATGTAATGTACTAACGAGGAATGTGGTGAGATAGTTTTACCAATTTCTGTCAGCCATTTGGCAACAGCTCCGTAAATTTCATCAAGCATAAGTATCACAACGAGGTTAATGATGACAGCAGTTGCAGTCACAGTCACTCGAACGTTTGACTTGGTTGTCTCATTTGTGCTGAATGACAAAGCTGCTGCTGTAGTGATTCGATACACAATCACACCAAACACTGCTGAAAATGTCAGCATAATCTGCAAAGAGATGTACAGACAGATTAGTTCAAGTTTGACATCAGCATTTAAACAGAAGCCTTGACTGATACGTTGGGTTTGTTCCACAAATTGTCATTAAGTGATTTCTTATTTCCACAATAAAACAAGGATAGTCGAATTAAAATGTGAGAATTCAAAACTCTCTGACTGGGACGTAATGAAGAAAATGGATGGAAAACTGAACTGGAACGATCCTTGAAGATGCGTATGGCCTCTCTGATTAAAACACCACACATTTTTCATGCAGTACTGGCGAAACCCAGTTTGGATTCAAATGCAGGTATTAAGCAAGGTCTTTTATCTGGCAATAGGTTCGGATGGCTTGGACCGAAGGGCATACATGTGTGTGCAGTCCAGTAAATGGGCTTTACTGGCTGAAACAGCTTCACCTCTGCACAGCTGAAGTGGCACCTTACTCTCCAGTTGTGTTTGCTCAATTGTTGCCATGAATTAAAAAAAAAAAAAAAAAAAAAAAGGTAATAAATTAAAAAAATAAATGTTTCCCTTGTTATTTTTTTCTTTTAAGACTGACCTAAACAGGGTCAGTAGGGCTTCACTTTACATTTCTGTCCTAGAAATCAATTGGTATCCTGGCATCCTTCATGGGCTGGCTTTGACCCATGAGATGAGGAAAGTCAGCCCTGATACTTAAGGTCAAGTTCCCACAAAAGAAATTCTAATTTCACAGGGCTGTGGTATTCTTGCTTCAAAAAAGACCTACCCCACAATGAAAAAAAAAACAAAAACCAAACAATAAAATAACAATAAAAAATAGCAAATTTTCATAGCCATAGCATGAAAGGGGGAGAGGATGCATTTTCTCCTTTCATTTTTGCCTTTGGCAAGAATTCCAATGTACATTAATTATTTTAGGTAAAACATCCTGAGATCCTCAGATGAAAGACACTACCTAAATGTGAAAGATTAGACTATTGCAATTATTCAGTGAGCCTACGGGCCCGGATTCACAACACAGGTTTAAGGAAATTTAACAGTTCATTTTAATGACCCAGTAATAGTTTATTGAATTCCTGTATACAGAAGAAGGGTGTCTCATGAAAAAGTACTATTGCAGAAGAATCAGAACAAGAATCAGAGCTGTATTAAAGGTTGGAGATGAAAACAGGGCACTTTTTGTTTTAATGGAGAACTAGTAAACATACTAAAAAATAATGTGAGAAACTATTGGAGATACCAGGTGAAATTCACATGTTTTGTGAGAAAATGATAACAAAATATTTGATCTAGTAAAACATCCAATTTTTACTTTTTAAATAAATGATTCATTACTTTAAAATGAAATGTAGTTAAATAATAAATTTTTGCTTCATGCTAATGATTTTCATTCAAATACTGGTCTAAAGAAAAAAGTCTAAATATAAAACACTTTAAATGAAAACACTTAAAATGTCATCAAATATTATTTCCTTTCCTTTTGTAGTTTTCATTGTGTTGAGAAAACAGGTCTAACTTTTCTGCCAATTTTTTTTCTTTTTTCTTTTGACTTACCTACCAAACATGTAGACAACAACCTGATTCATGTGGAACAATCTGCTCCACTCTTACTATGACAGAAGTAGTTCATGAACACAAAGATCAGAACTTTTTCCTAACTTTCTCATTGCAGAAGCAGTTACTACAGTAGAGAGTAATGTCCCCAATAAAGAGAAAACAGCACTACTTGGCAGTAATCTAATTCACGTTCCACCTCAACAGTCACCTTAAGTTCTTTTCTTTTTCTTAGTTTGGGTCACAGATTCCTTCCTCTTAATCACCTTCAGAATACTCTCTTTCTCTTTCTTTCCCCTGTGTATTTCTTTGAGATTTTTAACATGGTGGTGGACAAGGAAAACCAGCAAAGTAAACCCGTATGCATCATTCTGGAGATGAGCTCTCTGGGCCTCCATGGACCCCTATCTCCATCACAAGGTTCCACTTAGAAATGATACCCCAACAGTACAGGAGGAAGAGTCGTCAAGGACAGTCATCACTAAATAGAGAAAGGAAATTTCAAGCCATGGAAGTTGAATAGCAAACTCTCAAACCTGACCAAAGGATTTAAGGGATCCATGGCAATGACAGAGATTACTAAAGGATGAGATACTGTCAGGGGCTTGCATTGCTGCAGACTTTTCAATTCATGCAGTGCCATAGTAAGATATATGAAGTTACCAAACAGATACGTTTTATTTGTTAAAAGAACAAAAATACTTGTTTTGCAAAAGCACCAGGGCTTCAGAAACTCCTTGGTTGCCCAGCTGTTTTTAAACATCTGCTTAGACACAGATGGAAAAACATTCCTTTAGGAGTCTTCATTATATGTGCATCCAGCAACAAGAGAAAATTGAGGAGGGCTTGTAGAACTGCACAATAACTGAGAGCATAGTTCTCACTTCCCAGATGGTCACTCAGAGGGAACGGTTCCTGTATCTTCACAGCATTTCTCCCACTCCTGAAAACACCTCTTTTGCCCAAATTCCAGATCAGACAATCACCTTTCAGGTGACCTACTTAGGTTCTGGTACCTAATTTGGGCTTTGTTGTCATAGTCAACATTTCATCTGGCCAGTTCTATCCCCTACTATGGCAGACAGTTTCTTCGCTGAATATCTAAACTAGTCTGTCAAGGACTGAATTGCTTAGAAACAGATGTGAAAATTGGCTGCAGAAAAGGTCACCTACTGAGCCTGGTATGAACGAAGACAAACAGGAAAGCATACGAGATCTGAGAAGGAAGCTATAAAACCCCATGGGCTAGACTGCTACCTTCATCCAAGTAGGATAACAATTTAATGTCCAAATAGTTCTTTGGCTCCCCAGTAGAGCTATTCTAGTCAAGTATTATGCCATGTGAGTAAGAATAGGGCAATAAGGTTTAAAAGAAGGAATGGGCCGAACTCCTGCACCATGACACTGATAGGTTTTCTTCCTTCCTCTGAGCCAAACGCAGTGAACACAAAGACATTCTCCAGTGATGGCATTGCTCTGCGCCACCCTGCTCTCTCCCAACAGCTGCCAATGTTTTCAACACACACTCAGAAATCTTTGCCATAACATGTACCTTCTAAAAGCGGAGTGTCTAAACTGTGACGTATGTCATTCCTAATCCCACACAAGCCAAACTTGTATATGCCCAGCTGAGCCTAGATCTCCTGCTACTGCCGGTCTTACTGGGCAACAATAAGACTTGTGAACTTCTTTTCTAAAATCCCTGCAAAAAAAATCTCTGCTTGAATCAAGGTTGGATCTTCTGATCCTTCTGCAGTCAAGCGAGACTTTGCATACCACAAAAGAACTGTGACCAGATTTTAAAGCATCTGTAAATGTGCAAAACAATCCTTGAAATTATTTGGTGGTGTGAAACACCAAGACCAATGGGGCAAGAGCGCCAAACCCAACATTTTTTTCCAACCTGCACTTTTAAAGAAACCAACAGCATGCCTAGCTTAATAAAGACAGAAGAAAAGCCAGAAAGAAAAAGAAAACAAAGAGAACATGGTTCTTGAAAGAGGATTCATGAAAGTGAGGTACACAAAAGAAGTACACAAATGAAAAATGAAGATGACGGGATTTACAATAAGAAAGCCGTTAGCAGCTTCAAGAATCATCAGGGGAAAGTTCGACATGTAAAGCTGCAGGAAGGAGGGTCAGAACACAACAGCATCATTCTATAGCCATGTAGACATCTTCATGGAAAATGCCTGCGGGGTTGTGCTGCCAGACCCTTTGGGCCTGGAAAAAGTAGTATCAAAAATTCATCACTTCTGCAGCACTAGAAACTGCAGCACATGTGTGTGCATACCTGTGTCTGAGTCTTCTGTGGCTGTATATGTGCACATGCACATACATGCAGGATTTCAGCATCTATTATATATGCAGTGCTTACTGCAGACTAAAAAAAAAAAACCAGTCTGTGTGAATAACAACAGGTAGATGAGACTGATTTAGTTTCCCCAGTGCAATTCTATTGCACGGACTGACAGCAAACTTTAGTCTGGTGTTTCCAATGCCTGTTTAACTAATCTAGCAGAAAAGAAAGAAACATCATGTACAGTAAAGAGCAGACTGCAATCTCCATGTAGGAAAGCAGAGCTGGCTCTCCCTCATCGAGAGCTGACTTGAATTTCATGCATGGTTTGTAAGTTGTCGCCTGTAGGCACTTGCATCTTACTAATGCTCAAAATAGTCTAAAAAAATAATTGTGGCCACTTCTCCAAATGGCGAAAGCCAGCATAGTTCCACTAGACACTAACAGAAGCTGAAGAATTGGAGCTCTACAATTTACCTTTATAAATCCCCCCGAGAGGTTACAGTGAGCAGGGAGTGTCATACATAGGCTATGACTCGGGAAAGCACTTTAAGCATATACTTAGAGGAGATTTTAACATGTAAAGTCAAGAGCACATGTAAGCACCTTGTCTGCAAAAGAATGACTTGTAAAAGCTAAACTGGGGCTATATGCTTAGTCACACTCAGCATACCCTGCTTTAAGCAAAGTCCCAACTGATGCCAGTTAGAGGTTCTGTCTAAAAAGCAAATGTTTGGCATGGTCTCAGGACAATAAACTCACTCAAAATGTTGTAAGTACATACATACATGTATATATGTCTGAATGACATACTTAATATGTACAGAAAATATACTTAATATACTATATATACCTTCATAAATATACACACATATATTTATAAAAAATCAGACATTAATTTGACCTCAATGTGAATGTAAAACGTTTTTGATTGTCAGGAAAAGAAATTAAATCTTCAAGTGACATCTATCACAGTGTATGCAAACTCAATTAAATTAGAAACACATAGATGTATTTTAAAATATTTTAGCTCCTAAGTAAATTTCCCATGTTAGATACTCCTTTGGTGTAAGTCAGCATATTTCATTGCCATTTCACACCATCTCTAGATGTGAATATGTGCTTTCATTCAGGAGTTTCCCTAAGCAGAGGGATAATGGGATCCTTGACAATGTAATTTAAGGTTTGTTGCCAGGCTTTCCTATTGCTGTTCACAAAGTTTAGCAGCTTGATGATGTGTTTATGGTCTCTTAGAAATTTCACTAGGACAGTGGTGTCCACACTTTACAGTTGGCTGGCCTGCATACCTTATTCTTGTTCTCAAGTGAGGATTGTATTCCATGGTCTTCCTTGACTACAGTATAGCCCATCCCTGAATGTGTGTCCTACAAATATGTCCCAGCAACAGATTTATCTCACCTGTATGCCACCTGTCCAGTAGGCTCAACATTTCTGAATGTCATTCTGACAGAGCACACGTGATACCGTGCACACAAGCAAATACATAATGGACTTGCCTTCATCAGGTAATGGATGATGAAGCAGAAACCTTGTGGGAGATACATCATCTAGTAACAAGCTTCTGTCATTACAGCAAGTCACCCAGCCAACAGCCCTCTTATAAGCAGTCTTTGGAAAGGAAAGTGAACTGGAGGCAGGCATTGAGCTCTACCAATCATCCTAGTAGGATGTAGAGGAATGCAGGCGGTGGGTTGATCAGCATTGATAACATGCAGCTGTGGCCTTGCCTCAGAGGCAGTGGGTTGGTTGACATGGATGATGTGCAGCTGTAACTCATTCCTGCTGAGTGGTTAAATAGCACTGAGGATGGTGGGAGAGGGGGGTCAGATGGAGGAGTAGGAGTGTGGTTTGACCTCTGGAAGAAGGAGGAACAGTGCAGAGAGTAGAATCTGACCTGTGGTAAAAGCCTTGTTGCAGCCAGCTAGTTTGTTTGTGCTGCAATAATGGGTGCCCTGTGTGAGGCACCCAACATAGCTGAGACAAGCAGGAGAACCTGTGACCCATAACAGACACCATGAGAGGTGAGCTGTTACAACTAATTGATATGGGCGTGTTGCAATATTTGTTGTCTAACTTAAGTTACAACTGTAGGACATGTATTTTTCACAAACTGTATATTATAACCCTAGCTTTCTTTAGATTTTTAGCATCTTTGAGAACGTTAATTCAGGATTCCACTCAAGATGCTCACTGCAAAACTTCTCACACCTAATAAATGTGCAGAAATGCAGATTATTTTACCATAAATAAAATCAATCCAAAGTTTGCCACGTATCCAGGCATACGGTCACTGCACGTCAGCTTCTCCTTTTCATCCTGTGACAAAACACAAAGATAAAATAACAGACATTAAAGAACTTACAAAAGCAAATATTAATAAGACCTCTTATTGAAAAATACTCTCAATTTCCCTAGTCCCGTTGCAACTTTGAAGACTATTATAATATTTAGGCCACAGATATTTTAAAGTAGACATTAATTTGAGAGAAAAGAGGGCAAATAAGACATAAGAAATGTCTGTAAAAATCAGAAAATATCATATGCAACTATGGGTTTAATATTTGAAAAAATGTATTCAGGTCTTACTAAATTTAATAATATTAGGAGAAATCCCTGAGACTCACCTCAATTTACACTTAGGCAAAGTGAGATTCAGCCATTTATTTTTAATTGCTTCTTGTAAACCTTCAGAAGAATAGCATTTGAGATGGAAATAATGAGAAGAACGCTTATTACAACTGAGCCCTTATTTTTTGTTTAATGGTTAACTTAGCCAAATGTGGCCCATAAGATAATTCTTGCAGACAACCTGATCCTTCTCCTGGTGCTTGTGATCTCTGCTGCTGACCTTGTTTTTTTCATGTGCAAACAGCATCCCTCTCTTCATTGCGTAATTTAAAGTAACTGTGATCAATGAAATCTAGTATGCTTTTACTCTTCCCACACAAACTCAACTCCATCTCTAGCAATGTGTACATCTAAAGAAGATATTTGAAGATAGATTTATATAAGAAATTTGATTCCCTCTTCTCAAAATAGGTTTCTTCAAATAATAGTAAGGTCATTACTTTGTTTAAGTTAAAATGAAACTGTATAATCAAATTAACTAAGGACACAGAGCCAGCTGCTGTTTGCTTTTCTGTGAACCATGTTCTTGTTATCCCATGGACTAGGACTTCACTTACATTGGAGTTAACCCAGAGTTATTCTAAATTCAAATTAATTCAAATCAGATTAGAATTCAGGTCAAAAGTTTCAAATAAATGATTTCTAAGGCATGATTGTCCTCAGATAAAAATAAAAATCTGTGAGTATTATGCCTCTGCAAAAGGCTTTCCCAAAGCAGCACTGGGAAATAAATGTGTACTCCAAATGCAGAAATGCAGCCATGAATTTTCTTAGGGAGTTTACTGGGATGTGGAATTAGACCTAAGACGTGATCATGCCTACATGTCCGTTGCCATTGTGGTGGTGCCTCAAGCGCTGTGGGAAGTAGTATTACTCAGCATCCCCTCTTCTCAGCTCAGCTGTTCAGACAGACAAGTTAAGCAGTTTCCCTTGGGAGAATGCTGGCAGGACTGGGTCATAGCAAACCCAAGCAGAAGCACAAATAATTTGGCCCAATGTATGTACATAAATACTCCATACAGTACATAAATGGAGTCCATCATTTAGCTGGAAGGCTACTTTAAAAAGCATTTCTGTGAAAGCACAGATGCATTTAATTTCATTTTGGCTTTTACCACTCAGTAATTATACAGGACATAAAGAAGGTCTAAGTGATTATACTCCAAGAAGGCCTGAAGGACACCATGTCTAACAATTTCACTAGGGGAAAAACACTAAAGAAGTAAACCAGCAGAATGAGTTAATGTTAAAGGGAAGAACAAAATATTTTGTAACCGTACTGAGGTGGAAAGAGAAAACTGATTTATATCAAATGGCTAGGAAGAGGCAAAAAATACTAGGAACAGTACTTCAAAAATGTCTCTAGCAGTAAGTAAGAATTTTTGAAAAGAAGAAATAATATTATCAAGATTAAACTTTCACATATCATGAACCATGCCTGCCAAATTCTGAGTAGCAAAGTGATTAAGGTTTTTCACATTTGGGGTTTTTTGGTCAATATCTCTGGTGATGTAAGACATTTACTGTATTTTGAACATTCGGCCAGGATCTTGACATGATCTACTGGCTTTCCAAGTCAAGAAAAAATCACATGCTGGATGACTTTTGATAACACCTCAACACTTAAACCTGAAAAGTCAGGGAATACCTTAAGCAACATATGTGCATTATGAAAAATAAATAGCTATTTGCCACATTTGCCCTACTCCTTTGGTTTGATTCGATTTGGGTTTGGGGTTTTTTTAGTAAAATAGAACTGAATAGTTACAGGAAAGAAGAAAAATGGAAAATTTGAGCAGTGATTGACATGTACATTTAGCAATTAATATCAGAAACTAAGGTATGCCTAAGCCTACATTTTTAGGCATTAAGAGACATTAGGATTAATCCATTTAAGGGTCCCAACCTAAGGAGACTTTAAGGACTGAAGTTATTAGAGTGTTTTCCTTCTTTAATCTCAGCATGTGCTTTAGAATGCAGAGGTATCTAGCATCTCCAGTCATTTAGGAAGCCTCAGCTTTAGCACCTGAATACTTGTTTTACATAAACTAATGTTTTACAAAAGCACTTTATGCCTGATGAGTTCAATAAAATAAGTTCTTGGAATAAAGACTTAGAAGTATAACTGATTCTTAAAATTTAAATTTATTACTAAGAATAACTAAATGAAATGCAGACTGCCTTGAAAAAAAAAAATTACCTTGCTAAACAGGATAAAAACAGTCCCTTCTCTTGTGGTGGGTTGATCTTGGCTGGCTACCAGAAGCCCACCCAGCTGCACTCTCACTCTCCCTCCTCAACAGGATGCAGGGAGAAAATAAGATGAAAAAGCTTGTGGGTTGAGGTAAAGACAGAAAGGTAACTTGCCAGTTGCTATCACAGACAAACTAGACGATTTGGGGAAAATTAATTTAATTTATCACTATTTAAAATAGATTTGGATGATGAGATATAAAAACAAAACTAAAAAATCCGTCCACTCCACCTTTCTCCCAACTTCCTCCCAGAGCCAAGTTCAGTCCTTCATTCCTGACTCCTCCAGTGGTGTGGAAGGATGGGGAATGGTGGGGTTTGGAGTCAGTCTGTAACAGCTCCTCTGTGTCACTCCTTCCTCCTTACACAGTTCCCCTGCTCCATCATGGGTCCTTCCATGGGCTGCAGTCCTTCAGGGTAAATCTGCTCCACTGCGGACTCTCCAGGAGCTGCAGTTCCTTCAGGAAACACACCACCTGCTCTGACGTGGGGTCCTTCACAGGCTGCAGTGTGGGTATCTGCTCCATGGTGGCTCTCTCCACAGGGTACAGCTCCACCACAGTCTCTCCGGGGGCTCTAGGGCAATCTCTGCTCTGGCACCCTGAGCACCTCCTCCCCTCCTCCTGCTCTCACCTTGGTGCTCACAGGGCTGTTTCTCACACCTTTTCCCCTCTCTCCTTGCTTTAGCTTTTCTTACACACGCTTCCCCAGAGATGCCACCACCTTGCCAAGGGGCTCTTCCATGCCCTGCAGTGGGGTCCACTAGAGTGGCCCTGGCCTCTCTCCACAGCTGCCACCCCTGTACATCTATGGCACTAGTGCAACTGTGTAAGGAAAATGACATTTGGGTTTGAACACTGAACAAGGCAGTGCAGGTTGAACAGATGCTCCAGCAGTGCTTTCCCAGTCTCTTTTCTCAATGAATGACAGAAAGGAGGAAATTCAGAAGAAGAGAGAGAGGGTGCACATGAGAAGGACAAGTGGGTAAAGGAAGGACGATCAACATGCCATTTATTCAGCTTTTTCTTACATGTGCCTCCATTAACCTTACGTGACTTTGCCATGACTTTGCCATTCTCTGTAGCACTTAGCCAATGGGAGATCTGAACCGCGTGCCTGAGTTGCTGTGCCATTATGAGAAGAAAAAGCTGGAGGACAATATTACTGAGTTACTTAGCATACATGGCACAAACCATGTTCTGAAATATAAATCGCCACAGCAAGCAGCTGAAAGCTACTTTCTATGACGGCTCTTGCGACGCAAACCCAATGTGTAAATTCGCTTGGTGTTTCCCAGCGCACCCAGTTCTACGCACTGGCAATAGCGCCATCTAGCTGCTGAAAGCCTGTACTGGGGGGTGGGCAGACCACCTTGCCCGTGATCAAAGGATTGCGCTTGCGTGCTGATGCAAGCGTGGTTATCCTAAATCAGTGGGGTTCATGCTTAGGATCAGACGGCGCGTAGCCCCTTCTAATCAATAACATGCATTCCAGGACATTGCCCAGATTTTAGGCGGGGGTAAGAAAAGCTTTTCTGACGGTTGATGAATACTTTGCCAAGCGGGCAGGGAATCTCTGTGCAGCAGTCCAAGAGGTGTATGCATTTGTTGATGTAACGAGATGAAGCTGATCATCTGAAGAATAGTCTCAGTGACAGACATGTTACACTGTGGAGTATTCCCCAAGATAAACTATTGCAGGGAAATATTTATACACAGACAAAAAGCCATCTCATCTAAGAATGAATTGAAGCAGGAGAGAAACCCATCAAGATATAGTCAGAGAAATTAAATATTTTATGATTAGTGAAGTTACTCAGATTTGACAAAAAAAGTTTTACTGCTATGAGTTTTAAACTTTTTTACATAGGATCTTTGGGGAGGGGGAACCCCACAAAAACTAGATCAGCAGCATCTAAAAATATTTAATTACCCCAGGCAAAATCTCCTGAAATAATATAATTATTACTGTGGTCAAAATGGTTGCAAGCTGCAAATTTCCAGCATACTTTAGGGGAACATAAACACTTCTTCTGTGCTCAGGGATTAAAATGAGAGAGAACAGACACACACATTGTAGAATGCCACTAAAAAGAATTAAGTGTTCAGTACATTATAAAGCAAGAGACAAATTCCTCTTGTTTTGAATGTCAGCAGACACTGAAGCCTGGTGCCATA
>JAVJGJ010000057.1:10753580-10768197 GCA_035590215.1 Microhierax caerulescens
GTGGGGGGTGGGGTTTATATAAATATATATCCTGTGTTTATCCCAGCCTCAATCTGTCCCTGGGAGTTCTACCTTCACACTCTCACAGAAGTTGAAAGAACTTTGGTTTAAGACTCATTAAAGAGAGAACAACATTTTCTGTTCTTCTTCTCACTTAGAAAGCAGTGAGGGTATTTTAATAGCAAAGATGGGTCTGTTTTGCAAGCAATATTATTTCAGGCTCACACATGGAAAACAAACTGCCTAGACTCATTTGAAGACAGCTAAAGGAATGCAAAACCTTTAATTAAAAACTTTTTGCTGTCTTTGAAACATGCAGAATAGCGCAGACAAACTGATAGCTTTCAGTGGAGCTTAATGGATGCACTAAATCTTCTGTGGAAGCAATGCAGAGTAGAGAGCTGTGAGAAGTGTGAGCTTCTTCACAGAGCACTGTGAGAGTGCAAGGCTCAGTACTAGGATCATGGAAATAAGTGGAATTTAAGGCTAAAGCAATGTTATTGTTAACCATCCACTCTCGGTCTCCCTTGTAACCACAGAACTTCCCCAAGATGATTTTTGCTATAAGGATAATAGATGTGTTTTAACAAATATTTTTTTTTTTTTTATAGAAACTCTAATCACAGCTTCAGCATTTCTGTGATGAAGAAGTTGTATCAGGTCATTCCAACTGCTAATTATCCCAGCTGTCAAAAGTTTCCAAGCTGAATTTGCCTATCTGCATCTTCAGCCTTGGCATTTAGCTGCAGCTTTCCCAGTTAAGAGCATTGACTGGCAGATTCTGGGTCTGGCTGTAGGTTCTTAAAACTGTGGTCGGTCCACCTCTTGCCTTTTCTGCCAGCTTCGACCAGTCAGAATGGAAACGGTCAAGCCTACAGGTGTGTTTCTTCCCTGCAATGGGACTGGAAACAAATCTCCTACAGTCTACAGACCCAACACGGGCCAGTCAGTTGGCCTTTGATATAACATGGCTTATGAAAGCTTGTGTGAACAGCCAAGTCCCTGTGCCTCAAGACACATAAATGCACATCCCTTCCACAGGACCAGACAGACATATGATGCGATGGTTACTATGTTAGGTGAGGGTTATACTTCCAGTCATTGACCACAAGGAAGACTGATGGAAAAGATGGCACTAGCCTCTTTCTGTCAACAGATGTGCTGGAAGAATAGAGGAAAGTATCCACTAATCCAAGTACTTGCTAATTCTTACCAGTTTTAATACTATATTCTGAACTTTCTCAAAGCATATATGTGTGTATGTATACACCAATTGGCATATATACACACACCCACACCTAGATGTGTATGTATATGTGTATCATATGCACACAATTAATACCTTGACAAAAACTAGCTCTGATTATTAAATTAGACCTGAGAATTAATCTACACTTCATAGATTAAAGCTATTATTAAAGATCTCCAGTGCATGGTGAATGTAGCCATTTGTCCAACCGTGCCAGTACTGCTGAAATAAGGGTAAACTGCAACATGCAAACTAGATTTCTTACTGATTTTCGATCTGCAGTAACAGCATGTACCTAGGCTATAACAGGAGATAACTATTAGCTGTAGGGTATGTAGACAGGTAGGGTCAGATCTCAAAATCACAGATACATATGACAATGTTACTAAAAATTCTATCTTCATTTCAAAGATAAAAAAATAATGCTCCTTGAAGTAGTTTCAGGGAAGGATTTCAGGCTGCTTCCTTCACTTAGAAATAATGACAAAAGGCGAGAGGTCTGCTATCAGTGTAATTTAAATTTTAAAGCTAGACTTGTTTTATTCAGAAATAAAAATTGTTCCCTTTTCTGCTGTATTTAAAACTTATTTTACCTTTGATATGCATCTTAATGCATCTAGTACATTGTCTCATGTTGCAATCATTATTGTGTAAATGGCATTAAGGTGCTTAGGCTTTATATCACTGTTTAAAATCAACTTCTTGATATTTACATATGGTTCAAGTGAAAACTGGCAGCACTTCATTTTTTACAATGACAGTTTAACATATGGCTTTGCCAGTATGAATTATTTATGTAAACTTGAAGCCATTCAGAACATTACCAGAAAACCACTATAATTTACACAAACAATAGGGTTACATCTGTAGCATAAATATTCATTGTTTATCAATGCTCTTTGCAGATGATTAATAAATCATAATGAGTCTGATCCTGAGAAGGCAAAGGGCCAGATGTACACTTAGACATCTGGTGGGATTTCCAATGCAAACTGACTGACAGTGGTACCTGGTCTGTCACAGGAGGGAAGATGGTAATGGAATGCCACAATTTAAGTTCATGGCATGAAGGGATAGCCTGTCACCTGCTCAGGTTTTGTTTTTTAGTGTAACTCCTGACATTTTTCAAACAAGTAATGAAATGCCACACATGGCTTTAAAATATGCTTATATATGCAATAATAATGCATGAGGAAGACAGATTCTGAAAGAGACACGTGCCTAATTTAATTTGCATGATTAGATCGATTTAATATGCTTTGTTATTGACTAGGCACAGACCTATCTGGCATGTTAAACAAAGGGGCAATAAAATGAGTTTGGAAGAACAGCTTCAGAAAAAGATCAGTTATCAGCAATATTCGCTACGTTACATTGTCCTGGATTTAACTGGATTTTCAACCACTTTGTACCCTGAAATCCAGAGCACCATTACTCTAATATTCAATCTGGTTTTATGCTTTCTTGTGTAAACTGTGAACATTTGATGAAGTTAATGGAATAATACATGCAGCACATTTTAAAACAGTTTATCTAGTATAATTTTTCAGCAACAAACTGACCTTTTATTAGTTCCCATAATTCAATCCCGTTTTAATACTGGCAGTGATTTTAAAAGTTTCTCTCTGTAAATAATTTTAAGTATAGGACTGTCTTCTTTGTTTAAGTTTAAAAGGTGTCAGTTAAATAATCAGACACCCAGCTACTCGTAGTATCTCTCCCTAGAACATAAAAGGGTTCAAAATTATATTAACTTTTGTAACTTCAAGTCTATTTGCCTCAGATAGGTAACAGTCTACCTGAAATTTATCTGTAAAATCGCTCATTCAGTCACCATTATGCACATTAATATAAGCAACTTGGGCCCAGTGGAACTAAGCCAGCTGGCAATTTTGCAATTTGCAAAGTTCAAATTACAGTTCTTTATGTGGGAGTCTCTTAGCAACATTTAATGGCTTTGTTATTTTTCTAAACTGCATGTATTAGTTCCCTGAATGTGGAGGGAACACAATTAAAAAATTTAAATGAGCATATGATTTCAGTTCTGGATTAGATGCATTTAGTGCTAGGCTTTGAGGAAATATGTCCTTTCTATGTTTTCTTGAAGCTTGTCTGGCCCAACTCTGTGCCAGTGTCCTAGCTTGAAGAATCTAGGCTGAAAATCTTGCTCCTGTGAAATCACTCACAAAATTCCCAGTGATTTCAATGAAGCAGAATCTCACCCCAAGACTTTGTCATTGCACTTAAAACCAGATTCTCCATTGCCTTACACCATGTGAAGTCACTCATCGCCGCACAAAGCAGGAGAAAAAGGCCTGCAACACGTTACCAGTTTCCTTTTGTTGCAATTGCAAATTCAGCTTACACAAACTGTGAATGATCACACCAACAGCAGAGGAGAGAGAAGTGGTGTAAATTTTAGTAACATTTCTGAGTTGGTAATGAAATGAAATGAAGCAGTGAAAGAATTTAAAGGGGATGTGGCTATGGTAGATTCTTTCCCTGACTCCAGACAATTTATTACCAGCTGTAAAATGTTAACTAAGTTTGTATTCTAACATTTGAATATGCTATAAAAATTGACACTTGATTGCAGAACACAATCTACAAAGGCAAACTTTTGCCAATAATATATTGATGACAGCAGAGAAGAGTTCTGGGTAAACAGGCCACAACTGGAAGGCTGGAAGGATGGGGAAGGGCACAAGAGCAAAGCAGCCTTCAGCCCTCTCCACATCTGCTCCAAAAAGGGCACGTTGCAGAGGTACAAGAGTCCTGCCCACGCGTTTTCTCCAGCCGAGCCATTCTACGTGACTGTTTAAAGCCAGACAGTGAAATTTATTGGAGCACCGTTTCAGCGTCATCTCATTAACCAATGCTAGATATGCATCACCATTCCACGAGCACACAAAATGAACGAGGACTGGGAGGTGGGAACCAGAGGCACCAGGTGTGCTCCATGGACGGCAGTAGTATGAGGGCAGAAGAGACTCAAAAGCTTTGCTTCAGAACAGCCGCAGTAATTGTTACCGATTCCTCTGCAGTCAGTGCAGAAAGAGACACTTCCAGAGGCAAGAGTCAGAGTCCAACCTGGCTCTTGGTCTGAGCCTGTGTCTAGGAAGAATATCATGCACACACACAGAGCCTACCACTGAAACCCAATACCAGAGTGGAAAATTACAGGCTAGGTAGAGATGTCAATGAAACACTGGAAGGCAAAGACAGAAATCAGAGGTTAATGGAATTGGAAGAGTAATAAGACCCAGCCATTATGGTACTATTAGCATGATCTTTCGACTTTTGAGACCTGTGATTCCAGGGTATTACAGCCATCAGAGTTTGTATGAATTTTCGTTTTTCCAAAATGTAAATATAACAATAAATATATTTTTGTAAATCATATACATTTTTGACATTATAAAATTGGCAGTCACTTCTCATGAAGTACAATACTTTCCAGTGCTCCCAAAGCTGGAGTTCCAAACCACCAAATCACAATGCCTGGCCACTTAATTTTTTGGCAGAGCCTTGTGGATTTTTTTCTAATACAAGGGGATAGAGATATTAGGCCAAAGTTGACTAATAAGCACATTTTAACTGCTTCCCACCAAGCCAACTACAACTTCATATGAAGTTTTAATCACCAAGATCTAAATATAAGATGGAAAGCAAAAGTTCCTAGCACTCTAATTCCAAATCCTTTCTGCTTTCCACACAGGGAAATAATAACTACCCATACACTAGGCTGTACTAGATAATATTTATTCAAGTTATAGATATGTGCTAAAAGTGTATAGAAAACACATAAAGATCTGCTTAAAGCTCCTTCCCACCAGCATCCCAGATAATTTCCCTTTTTCTTTTTTTTTTCTTTAAGAAATAGTTGTGTTGGTACTCAGCAGTAAAATGTAGATTTATTGAAAGTTGCCTTGAAATGACTTCGTTGGATTTACCATAAAACAAAATGGCAAAATTGTTAACAGTGGGAATCAGTGTTTCACATTTCATTCTCTTGAAAATGGTTGTCTGATTCTTTCTTATTAACAGAAATGGAGTAGGTATATCAATAAAATAAATTTCTGTAGCCCCATACCAGAAAAATGTTGGAAATAATGGCAACCCATACATAAAACTGTGATGTAGTATCTAGTCAGGGATCAGTATACTGATATACAGTATATTTAATATAGCAATGACTCTGAAAGTCATGTCCATTGAATTTGTAGATGTAACTGAATTAGGAGAGGTTGAGAATAGTAAAGAGGACAGAGATTTAAATTCTGGGCTGTTAGGAAGTCAGAAAACAAGCACGAAATAGAATGAGATTCAAGTAGGACAAATTAAGGCTGCTACAACTGGGAAAGTAAATAGAAATAACAATAATGCTCAGCAAAGAAAGAAGTGGTATTGAATAAATTCTTGGAGAGCAATGAGTGACTGCATGAAAATGAATCTGGAGAGAATAGAAATTATGCTAATTCATACTTGGGTCATCCCAATAGGTAGTGAAGAGATGAAAGTTTCAAAGCATGCACAAACTGCATGGGAATAAATTCAGCATACTTAATTTCCACAAACTGAACTGAGTGGCATGCAAAAAATCAGCCTTCTAATTAATTGGGTTAAAACCCCTCTGCATTCACATACAGCAAGGGATAAGGCTGCATTTATAGCAGCTGTTTACACATGGGAGAGAGCAAGAATAGTATGGGTACATAAATACCATTGGGTGAGAACAAACCTGAGCTGACGCTACCTGTCCTATTTCTAGAACTAGAGAAAAGATCCCCACGCTGACTGGATAGGAGGCTACCAAGAGGACCTCTGGAAAGTATCATGAATCAAATAGGAAATTTGGGATGCTCTATTTCCCCTCAGAGACTTGCTCAAAGCCCCCACACCATGCTGAAGATTTTCTGAACTTTGGGCGTTGTCACAGAAAGTGGACAAGATCCTGTTACTAAGATTATTATAATCTAGGTCATTTAGCTACGTTGCAGGAACAGGGACAGAAAAACTTCAGAGAAATATGTACCTTCCAGTGAGAGGCAAGGCTACAAGGGAGGCCTCTTGTGCAGCACTTTATTGACATGCACCTTCTGTGGTTTTACACTGCTGAAATGGCTTTTACATCCTGGGGCATCACCACCTGCTGCACCAGCCTGTGCAGAAGACTCAGAGCCCCTACTGCAGAGCACAGAAGAATGTAACAGTGCCACACAAACAGTGCTCATCCTCATCTCTTCCTATTCTGACACTGTCACAACTACATCCCAAGGACCACAAAGCATTTACAGTGATACCGAATCTTGCATTTAAACCCTATGTTATAACCAAATTTCAACAAAAGTTAAGAAAAAGAGTTTCTTCTGGAAAACAGTTTTCAGTGTGAAGTCATCCATGTAGTATTTCCTCAAAGTTACCAGAAATATGCAGACTGATCCTCTCATTTGCTGCAACTACATTGCACTGGATTGCTGGAAGACTTTCAAGGTAGACTCTTTCCAAGGGAAAATTGCAGGGATTTGTTGGGAATCCTCTGTTAACACAGATCTGATATAAAAGCTTCTATTACATGTCCCATTCCTCTGACTAGCATATGATATGTGGCTGAAATGAAAGTGACAGATATGGCTCAGGCCACCTACATTGCTAGTTTGTCTTTAGATGAAGCTTCAGCTAAGTGGCCTGTGATTCGGGCAGCCAGACCTCTGAAATGCCAGACAGGCATCCTCTGAAATGTCAGATTCATATATCCTTACATACACACACATGAAACAGGCATGTTCCCCAATGGGACAAAATTGTACCAAAATAAACAGTCTCTCCCAACTGTCTGATTGCGTAGCACAGTCAGTCTCTGAACTGCCCATTCAGCCGTGAGTTAACGACAGGAAAGGCAATATGGGGCAGAGAGAACTCCTGGAGAGACCTCGCATTCACGTTTCGGTCTATGTGTCTGACCTCTTTCAAAGGCAAAGGGCGTGTTTGTTTTTTACCCCTGATAGAACATGCATTGTTCGCTTGTACACCTGCAGGGGCAAGGGAAGGAGGAAAAAAGGTCTTTGAACCCTAGATTAACTGAGGAATTCTCCATTATTTGTAATTTTGAAATCAAGACCATATGTTTTTCTGTAATTTTCTAATATTTTTTTTTTTTAGTTCAATAGGTTGTTAGGCATTTGCTGCAGGATTCATTTCTTGAAATTCTATAAAGGGTAATAGAGGAAATTGGATTATATGAAAATTAAAGCAAAAAGGTATTTTAGAAGAAATTTATGTAAATAGATGAGTAGTCTTCATGTCTATTGTTGATATGGGTAAAAAGTAGGTAGGGGCTTAAATACTACCAGAAAGACTTAGACTGAACATGAAGAAAATCCTTGGAATAGTAAATCCTTCAGTCCTTCAAACAGGCATAGATAAGGCCTGGGGCAAATTCCCTAAGGAGGCTGTGGCATCTGCATTACTGAAGACTTTTAAGAACAAGTTAAAGAACCATCTGGCACACATGACACCAGCTATAGGTGGTTCTGCTTTGGAGCACAGTGAGGGAATGAGATGTTTTCACAGGTTCCCTTCTAAGTTTAATTGCTGATTTTTTTAAAATTTTTTTTATTTTTTTCGCCTGGGATGCGTATGACCTTTGTGGTCTTAAACTCATTTAAACTACAGAGAACATTTTCTATTTCTTTTTCCTCTGGAAAATAAAAAATACTGATAAATTTCATTTATATTCCTCAAATTGCTAGTAAATGAAATTAAAAATTGAAGTGGTCACCAGTGGTTACTGATAGGATGTGAGTAGAGGTACTATCATACATAAATGCACACATAAATGATTCTTTCCTCAAGTATCCACACGCTAACTCGTGTGAGCAAATACAATAATCTTACACCATTTCAGAGGAACACTGGCCACTGAAGACATGCTCCTTATTAAATGACAGAGGGTACTTATTATATGTTGATTACCTCACAGAAATCTATACTCAAAATATAAGCAGGAAAATTGGATAGACCAGACCAATGACTTCATGGCAACCAGCACCTTGGCACAAAGCCAAGGAGTAAGAGAGACAAGCTGAGTCAGCACCTCACAAAAGGAGTTTGACCTGTCCATAGCAGGGAAATCCAGCAGAGCTGCCAACCCACACAGTCCCAGCAGTGTCTTCCATCTTCGCATGACATAACTGGCAAACCCAAGAGTGGCCTTTCCCTTGACCTCCAGCTGGGAAGTGTGACTTCCTGAGTCAACTTGTGTCCTTGACACCTACAGACAAAGCAAGGAAGGCTGACGAGTAGACCTTACAGGCAAGCAAATGTGCCTTCCAATAAGCCAAGATTCTGAATCCATGATCTAAAGCATCCTGTCACTTGGTATCAGGCCAGACCCCAGAAGCGCTAGGTCTACAAAGTTTTGCAACATCGACACCACTCTAATCTATGTCTAATGATTGCTCAGGAGCCTCAGAGGTCCATGTCCTAAACACAACCATGCCTACCCAGAGGTTCAGACCTATTAATACCAGCCCAACAATCTACAGTCCATCCAAATCGGCAAGCTCACAAAACTTTGGTTTTTGGCATTGACTGAGGGAATAAAGGAAATGTCTGATGTCTCAGACACCAGCTCCTACTTTAGGAATTCTGTTTGCTGAGTAAGTTTCCCCTCCTTCTTCTTCTGAGGGAGCTTAATCCACAGTTTTTCAATAGTGCATGACTCCTCAGGAACCATAGGACAGAGATGCTGAAAGTGACGATGCTCACCTAGACTGTTTATGAGCGTGAAGCCCTCCCATTGAGCCCTAAACACGAAATACACACACACACAAGTCATTGAGTTTAATTAGTGAACTCTGGTTTTAAGTTGGAAATGTATTCTTTCCAACTTTTTGAGTTTGTTCTCAGGTCTTTTTATGCAACATAATGCAGGATCCTTGCCCCAGATACAGCTGATAACTAAAGCTGAATCTGCTACTACAATTAATTCAAGTTCCCTGAAGTCCTGAGGGCTTCATGCACTCATTTTTTTCCTTTTATATGAAATTGTGCTACTACCAGTTGTTTCCGCTGGGATAAGCATTGTGCAAAATTCACCAACTGCAATTAGAAGGAGGTATTATAATTGCATCACCTATTGCTTAAAATGCATTGATGCTGTTTTTCTCATGTTCATAGACATGTTTATAATGCATCAATGCCATTTTTCTCATATTTGTCAAAATGTCTAACTGAATCTGTAGGAGTGTAACAGAACTATGATTATATATTCAAGTGAATAATAAGGTGGCATTGTTCCTTCAGAAATAATAAGTCCAGATAAAAATGAACAAATTAGTAACAGATTAAGCATCTGGAACCTTTTAAATAATTTGACTAAATGTGGAGGATTATTAAGAAAAGATGTTTTCTTCTATTGGGATTTATGTCTAGTATTTATTTCACCACAGATGAGCTTCATCAGACAGCAGGAGAAACAGCCAAAAGAAAACAGTTTGCTTGTTTGCTCAATAAATGAACTATTTGTTCTGTGTTTTAAAGAAGGTGAAAACTAACACTGTGCTAATCCTGCCAGGCGTGGCCTGTGTGTGGTTGGTCAACTGAACCCTGAAATCTGGGTTACATAGTTCTGGAAGTGATGAATCACTGATGGGTTCAAAGGACACTAGTGAGCTCAGTGAACTCAAACTTCTCAGTCCAAATTTCCAACATTACATTTTGGGGTTTTCAGAGGCCCAGCAAGGAATTTCAGCTGCCACTTTCCTACTAATATCCTAAGACATAGAACCTGGCATATCTAAACTAGATCATCTTCAGGGAAATTACATGAACACCACCCACACCTACCCCACCACCCACACCTACCCCTTTCTCTTTTGCTGAATTCTTCTGTTGTCAGTACCTCCAGGGATGCCAGGTGGCTACTCTTCATGCAAAACAAGTTATTCAGAGATGCTATTCAGTATGGATTGCCAGTCTTTGATTCCAGAATGTCCTCTGGGGATAATAAGTAGGTGGGATGTTTCCCCAGCGATTACAAAAGGAGACCTGTTACCATTTCAAGCCCTGTGGATTTCTGCTACTCTAGAAATAACCCAGAAACCATAAGGCCTCTCTGTCACAGAACTTCTGGAGTACACGTTTTTCTTTTCTTGCCTTATTCTTTAGCAAGACAGATATTTCCTCTGCTTGGTCTCCCACCAGAAGACTCCTCTGGAGTGAGCAGCAGGCATACAGTGGTGCCTCCCAGAAAATCTATCGACGACTTTGTCTACATTATTCCTTTCTTAGAATTCTTCTTCTGGTCCCATTTCTCCATATATACTATGTGGCCTCACCTTAAAGAACCTGCAGCACATGCCTCACTCTTCTTTATCAAATCCTACTTCATTTGGAGACACCAGCCTCTGCCTCTCTTTGTAAAGGTGTCTGCCTTTGGTTCCTCTTTTGCCCAGTCTTCCTACTCTTTTTGCAGAATCACAGGTTCCACTACTACACAGGCATTCTGCTCCTATTTTTTTCTTACTGCTTCTTTTGACATGTCCATGTTGTTTACCTTCTCTCTTCAAGCATTCATCTTAGACTGGAATCCCTCAATGATAGGGATGGTATTTTGGCATAGAGTTCTCTAAAAACCCTCTGTTTCCAAAATGTCTGTTAAAATGAATCTTAATGATGGTTACCAAAACTTTTCTTTTTCTATCCCTTTTCTTTTCCTGTACCCCGCGTTGAGATCATAAGGATAAAAATAATGAAGAAGATGGAACAGAGAGTCAATCTCAATCTAAAAAAGAAGTCAAAAGATCTGTTCTGAACAGGTGGCAATTAAAAGTTAGGATTCATAGGCACTTAAGCAAGCTAAAGAGGGCAATAAGTGATTATTTTTTTTTCTCTAATGAACGTTTTATAACATTTCAGGAAAAGAAAAAATGAGGGAGATATGTCTCAAATTAGGATGAAAAGCTAAAGTGTTTGTTTTCAAAAGTGTTTTTAATTACTGTCAACCAAATGTTTTACGTCAACAACTTAAAATATTTTGTTTTGATTTATGCTATTTTTAAAAACCCTCTAACATAAACTGCATTTTGAAAAAGCCATTTAATAACAGCAGTTGGAAACTTCTTGCTCTATAAAAGTTGAACAAAGATATTTCATTAAAATCAAAACATGATTTACAAAAAAATAGCTTCAGTAAACAATATTTTCCAGTGGGGAAGGTTTTTAATTCAATTTCTTTTTTTTTTTTTTAACAGTTCTGCACTCAGTTTTCTTCCAACACTGTACCAACAGGTGTCTATAGAAGGCAAATGTCACAGGGGGATTTCTGGAGTTTCATGCTCTGTGAATACCCTGCTGTTAGTGCTTGTCATGCATGCCGTGTGTTACCATGTCAAATGACTCCTACTGGTAATGGTAAGAATTCTACACAGTGTATACTTACTGGGATTGTAGACACTAAAAGCTGCTTCAGCTCGCTCGACGCTGCAAGAAATGCTTGACAGACCTGCAGTCTGTGCTTTCTTGCATGCAGACATACTGCACCCAACACACTCCATCTGCTTCAACAGCTGCTGACGAAATAACCACTGCAAAAATCAGTGAGGAACTGTGAGGACCACTACATCCAAGGGGGTTCCTACCTGAATCCCAGGCCAAAACTCCCTGGTGCAGCCCTATGTCCTCTCATAGCCTGCAGCTTTGTGAAAGACTGCCTTGCCCTTGGCTAGGACTCCCAAATGTAGAGGTACTATGGCCCTGAGTTGTATTAATTTTGATGTTTATATCTGGATAGAAGAGTGATGAGACATTCTGGAATGGTGTTCAGATGTGTCAACTGCTTCCTGACATCTCTTTGCCTTGAAGAGACTGTTTGGTAAGCGGAGAATGGGGTAAGAGGAAGGGAAGGAAGATTTGCAAAGGCTTTCCCCAAACCAGTGCATGTACAATGGCAACATACTGAGCAAAAAATCAGCATTTGAAAACACAGACATACTTTCTCAGAAGATCTTTTTCATTTTTTGTCAGAATAGAAAATTCTGAATAGAAAAATAGAATAGAAATATAATAGAAAATAGAAAATTCTCTGCACCACCACAATATACGTCTGTATTTGTATGGAGAAGCTTGAGAGAAAAACAGCAAAAAGTCTACCTCGTGCAATAGTAGTGAAAGACCAAGTGTTATGTTTTTATCTTAACTATATTAAAAAGAAACACCTTGCCAAATCCTTTTGATTACAGAGAGAAGGAAAATACAGGGATAAAGGTTATCTTTAAGTTCTGTGGATTCAAAGTGTATGTATGTTAAAAATGGTACTGCGAAGGCCCCACTATGGCTGAAATTCCTTTCTGTGCTCTTGAATAGTCATCCAGTCATTACATTTAAATTTCAAGCAATAGCATTGTTTTGCAAGAACTGGAACTTCTGTATTTAACTTCATTTGTTTTAAACTGGTAGCTGTTCCATGTAACATGCACTATTTAATAATTCAGCACTATCATTCTGTTAATGCGAGTTCTAATTGAACTCAGTGAGTCCAGAACATTCAGTAGTTTACTCAAGATAAAGTTACCTTCAATGACACTGATACAACTCAGGAGGAGTACAATGGGACAAACCCTTCGCCTGCAGGGGCACGTCATACTATTCCATAAGCAGATACGCAGAAAACTCAGTTGTGCCACAGTCATATTCCTCCCCATGTGTTACAGTCCCTAAAAGCAGAACGACACAGCAATTCATCCAGCTGGTGTTTTCATTCTCTTCCACACTTGGTAGCAGATCCTGTCCTGCTGCTGTCTGTGGGATATGGACCCCTATTTGGATTCCCCACATAAGCAGACTTTCCCTAGTCTCTGTTCACCATTTGGCTGTTATTTAGACAGATAGCCACAGAATAAAGCTACTCATCTCAAAGCATCTCCTTAATTTTTTAAATGTTTTCATAATTAGCAGAATCTGTAGCCTAAAGTAACAATTAACCCTCTGAAGAACCTCTGCTGCAGATCTCATACATATCACAATAATTGATACATTTCATGACCTTCTGGAAAGAGCACTGTGAACTATGATATCATACCTCTTCTGAAGCAAATCTTTAGTCCATGCTTAATAGTTTGATAACACTTGTATTAATAATGTACCCTATGCCTAATGCTCAACGTAGGAAAGGTGTAGAGTCAGCAAAATGTTAATTGTAATAATAAGTCTCTTTTCACAGTATCAGCTAGTTGCTCATCAATCTGCCTAATCATTACACTTCTCAATTCTATCAGATTTGTTTCTGCTTCTTCCATATAGAACTATGTCAAAGCTAAGTGCTAGGTCACAAGTGAGAGTACTCGGGCTGCTTAACACCTATGCAGAAATATTTGCATTAGCCAAAGAAACACGCCGAGTGCTCAAGCACAGGAGCAACCTCGCTTGAGCAACCTCCACAGCAGCATCACACGCTCACACGCTGGGGAAGAGGGGGGTTGAAGTATGGGCCTTATAAAGAAATGACCACAATACAGAAACTTAAGCATAACAAAGCAAGTGCCAGACAGCCACCTTTAGGACTGTCATTCACAGATCTTATCAGCTGCAGGCAAGTGTTTACTGAGGCAGTTAAACAAGGATGTAGAACTGCATATGAGGGCAGCAAGGAAGACCAGCAACTAGTACAGAAATGTAATATTAAAAAATCCAGATTTTCAAAACTTTCAAGTCAATTTTCCTAAACACTACAAAATTTTGGGTTTATCACTTTCTTGTTATACTTTCCTTCTGGGTTTTGAGCCAACACTATTTTTCCCACTTTATTCTGCATCAGGGTATCTAAAAGTAACAATTTCAGAAAATAACATGATGCTTCTTATCTATTCACGTGGCTTCAGGAAACAGGGTTTTTAAAAAATATTACCTACTCTGAAGTATGTAATAAAATTTCAAGAGTTCATAAACCTGGAAATTTATTGAAGGATTTTAAAGATGCTCATCATTCATGGACAGAAGGTTAGAATATGCTTGGGTAAAGTGTTGCTGCTGACCCAGCAGCTCATTTCACCGTACTGTCCTTAACAGCATGTAGGTCATATGAATGCTACAGGTGAGTTAGTACTGGAATGTCTAATACACTGTTCTCTTCCTTCAAGGCTTGAACATGGGCTACAACTCTTATAGATGCTGAAGTCCTGAGAATGGAGCCAAGTCACTGGAGTACATCCTTTCCAGCCCAAAGTCTGGAACAGAAAACTATTTTTGCGAATGCATTTTGTTGCTGTACTGGTGTTACTGAGCTTTATATGTGTAAGAGATGGTCCGAAAATCTCTCATTTGCCTCACAATCATCGACAAAGGACAAAGACTGTAAATATCTCAAAC
>JAVJGJ010000057.1:10776283-10807108 GCA_035590215.1 Microhierax caerulescens
CCCCCCCCCCCCCCCCCCCCCCCCCCCCCCCCCCCCCCCAAGGTGCTTAACAGTTCAGCTTTGCAAAGTTAGAAATTCCAGATTTTCCATATTTCCCTCTTCTTCATAAGCACCTCTCTCATCTACAATCTTTTAGTTTTCAGTTTTCAGCCAGACCACTTCTGCAGCTTTAAGCAGATATGACTCAAAATGTATTTCCTCTCATGGAAATTATCCTGAGTGAAAGAATACTTCAGTGTTTTCACAAAGCCATTTACATATCTTTTAAACTTGTTTCCTCTTGTGGCACTGGGTTTTCCACTCCTTTGTATCTGATTGGACATGTGTAAGCAGAAAAATACTACGAAAATGCTAGCAAGGTGCACTTTCTCTACCGATGTACACTTGTAAAAACAGAAGTAAAAGGAAAAGGAAAAATGTGCTTCTTAGCCCTAGTCATCTAAGCTCTAGTCATCCATGCAAAGTCACCTTCGATAGTTCAGAGACTTTTCTAGAGAAAAACATCTTTTTCTCATAATGAATATAAAATTCTACCAGCAATCTTGCTTAGGAACTCCACCAGGAATTCTCTATCTGGAACTCTACCAGTAACTTCCATTCAATAAAACCTTCAATATACTCATACATGTTACATTCTCTCTAGAGGTGTTCAGTATTGTATCTCCCACACAGCATCCTATCAGATTCAGGTATGTGATTCCTCTCAAACTTTGTTTCTGAATGTTCTCTTTTCAGCATCAGATACCAGATAAGTCAGTCATAAGCTGCTTATGGTAAATTAATGAATTATTTATTCATTCTCTCTTTTAATCTCTGTATATTTATCAACATCTTAAATTTGATTTACATCTGGGAACGATTGGCAGCCTGGGTAACTCCCGACACTCTCAGGGTATGTGTGGGTGGGGTGGGGTGTAAGGGGTGGAGGAGAGTGGGGAGAGGTGGTTAACAACTGTATAGTATCTCTTAGTTTTGACACAGTTATTACAACTAGTTCTTATGGGATGTGTGACTAGGGATCATGTCATAAAGCTCTTTGAGTTTAGCTTCCTCCTCAGTTGTAGAATTTCCTCCATTAGCAGCCATCCTCTGTTTGCTCCCAATTCTGTTTTTTTCACAACCAAGTAAACCACCACAGGTTTATATCTCTATATAGATATATCCCACAGTATCTTTATAGTAAAACTGGGCAGATATGGACTGATTAAGTAAATGATAAGGTGGGTCAAAATCAGAATGAATTGCTGGCTCAATGTATTTGAATCGGTATTACAAAGTCCAAAGGGCAGCAGTGTTCTTCAAAGGCTGATACTCAGATAAATACAATTTAATGCATTCATTAACAGCCTGGATGTTGGGATTCTTCACAAGTTTGCTGATTATAACAAATTAGATCAAGTGATTCACATCCTGAAGAGTGGGGTTGCTCTTCAGTAAGACCTCAGGAGACTGCAGTAGTGCATTGATAGAAATTCATTAACTGCTGCAAATGGAAAAGCAAAATCCTGCACTTGGATGGAATGCAATGACAGCCTGTGGCCCAAATGATAGAAAGCAGTTTTGGCAATAAAGATCTGGTGGTCCCCCAAGACGACAATTTGAACACAACTCAGCAGTGCACCCTTGCTGCAAAGAAGGCCAACCATATAGCGTGCTGACTTGGCAAAAGACTAGCCAGCAGGTTGAGGAAAGTAATTGTCCCACTCTATTTAGCCCTTCTGAGACTGTATCTAAAGACCTATGTCTGGTTTGGGACTTCTCAGTACAAGAAAGGCATTTATATACTGGGAGAAGGTGAGCATAAAGCCATCGAGATGGTTATGGGGATACAGCTGTTACGTAGGATGAAAGGCTGAAAGAAATGGACTTGTTCAGTTTTAATTAGCAAAGGCTAAAGATGTTATTGCTGTAGACAACTGCCTAGACAGAGGGTATAAGAGTCAGAGTCTACTCGGAGGTGCAGAGTGATAACTTGAGAAGCAACAGGCACAAGTTGCAACAAGGAAAACTCCGATCAGAGATCAGAGAAAAGCTCTTCACAATGCGGTTGGTCAAACATTACAGCAGATTCTGCAGAAAGGCTGGAAATCTCCATCTTTGGACATTTTCAAAACTTGACTAAACAAGACCTTAAACAAACTGTTCTGAAGCTGGCCTTGCTTTGAGCAGAGGAGTGGACTGGAAGATTTCCAGAGATCCTGTCTAACCTATATACATCCTATATCATCTGTGATTAATTTTAATACTATAACTAGATTATCTTTAATACCAGAACTGCTGAACAGTGCCCACACTTCTTCATTCTTTTTTTTTTTTCCTTTCAGTATATGTGCACCTACAATTCTTTGGGGGTTTTTGTTGTTTGTTTTTTGTTTAAAATATTTTCTTTTTTAGATTTCCCTTGTGAAATTTAACTCAAGCTGGACTTTTGTCAATTTTTGTTTACTCTTGCTTTTTCTGTCTCCCAAGATACAGTTCTCTTTGCTGAACAATCCATTTTCCTCCATTGCTGTTTAATATTCTGATTACTTTCAAAATCCTCCTTAAAGGAAAACATTCAGTTATCTCAGCAATCTTATTCAGTAACTCATTTTTTTTTTCTATACAAGTGTTTTCTGTATGTTTTCATAAATTTAAATTCAAGAAAACTGAACATTTTTTATTTCATGATCACTTCAGACTACTTAGTTTTGGAAAGAAATTACCTACATTACTCCATATCGCTACTAAAATTAAAAACCTCAGCTATAGCCTGAGGAAGGTTTTGCCTACCGTTTAACTTAAGGCAAAACAACTCGGAATTATTTGATCCAACATTATCAACTTGTTGCTTTAAAAGTTTTGCTACAACTAACATAGCCAGTTATTTCAGCTGTGGATATGCACTTCAGTGTATGAGAATTTTGTTTCTAAGATAGTGACTTAAAAAAACAGAGGGACACAAAAGAAGGACCAGAAGTAGGGAAGTGAAACCTTCCCTAGCCAGGTAAGCAAAAAATGGCAGTTTTGCCAGGTGAACAACATTAGCAATGATCCAATAAGTAAAAGTTAAAAAAAAAATTAAATATTTCTGTAACTTGAATAATCTTAGAAGTTACTTTGAATAATTGAATAATCTTTCTAGTTACTGGTTTATTACAGACAACAGGTGGTCACTACATTTCTTTTCCCACTTAATCATTTATTTTCCCAGAATCTGCCTTAGATAATACTGTCACATTGTGACAAAGAAATAGTTGTGTGATGGATGCCTAGAAGGGCACTATTCCTTTTTTCCTGCATTTAGACAGCATCCCTTCCCTTTTCCAGAGCATCAGACTATGTAGTTCCTGTTGTGTCTGTACTTTTGAAGGCATGTATAACCCTGCAGCTATGCATTTACCTTTTGCAAAGATGTAATGCCTGGCATCAGGCTTGGATCATACCAATCCTTTCATCAGGTTACCTCAGTTCCTTTTAGAGAAAAATGTCTTATTGTGCTGTTGTTTCAAAAATCTGAGCTGATATATTTTCAGGAACAAAAAAGAATTCCAGAAACTTTCATTGACAAATCTTGACAAACTAGTATTTGTTCCATGATACAGTTTTCTACCTTTTTCTAGCTAAACATCCTAAAGTGCATCATACTCCTTTAAACAAAGCTAAGGAGTAATCCTCAGTCCAGAATTGTCCAACCTTTTCCATATGCAAATCACTTCATAATTTAGAACAAAACAGAAGAACTACCTGACTTCAGGAAAGCAAAACCAGAATAGCCTATAAGGATGATTGGGCTGTTTTGAACATGCTTATAGAATATTATATTTGGGAAGCCTTTCTATGCAGATGACAGTGTGAGAGAAAGCAAACAGTGAAGAGTTAAAAGTCTTATCAAGCCATTGTGAAGCTGAGCAGCATCGCTGGTATCATTGGGCTTTGCTTTAAGTTCTAGATGGTCTGATTTACCTTTTTTTACAAAGTTCCTTATTCATTCACTGAAAGGCCAAAATGCAAGCAGATTTTTCTTTTTTTTTTTCCAAAATACCAAAAAATCCCTTTCCTCCTAGCCATGCTAGCTTGGCATTGTTTTTTTCTGAAGTTAGAGGTCACCAAATGATAAAATATAATAAAACAAAAGCAAAATCTAGCAGCTCATAATCTCAAAAGAAAAACAAACAAAAAAATTATCCAAACCCACCAACCAGGTTTATGGCTTTCCTTTCTCCTGTGAATTATTGTTTGTCTGCTGCTGTGGTGGTGCACTGCTTTGACTGTTCAATACTAGTTCTCCGTCAGAAGGTGTTTCAGCATCAGTGTCCAGGTTCAAACAAAGCGAAACAAAAAAAGCAGAGCACAGTAGTTGGGAGGAGAGATAAACATTTTTACACTAGCCAATTAAAAAACAAAAGACAATATAAATCCCACTCGCAGGAACCATCAATAAGGCAAATCCACACAGAGGACTGCATTTTAAATGTGAGGAATTCTTGCTGCAAATATACTCAAGATGTTCAAGACTCAACAGTATAACTATTGAAGTTTGGGTTTTTTTGTTTTTTTTTAGTCTGGATTCTTTTTAGCTGAGTTATCTGCAGCAGCAGATTCTCAGCAGATCTGAGAGAAGATGCATAACCACAGACAGAAGAAGAGCAGGGAGTAAGAAGCTTTATGTCACACCCAAGATATTTTGAGACTGCTGTTAGGGTAGATAGGATGCGCACCTAGATAGCACAAGATTTCATTAATTCCTAATCTGGGACACAACCCCTAGTGCAAATTTGAGAAGGGAAGGGAAGTTATCAAGTTATAGGAAAGGAAGTTATAGGTGTTCCCTATTAGTTCCTTGCCATTCCTTCATATATGCCTCCCGTCTGATAATCCATTTTACCCCTCTGTCTCACCAAAATGATGTGCATGGGACCCAGCTGGCTTAGTCATAGCTGTATTCTCTTCTGTAACTCTATTTTCAACTGATAACTCTATTTATTTTGAAAATCATAGAACAGTCACCATGGGACAGTAATTATAAAAGTAGTTATTCACTTTGAACACTTGCACTTTCTGTCCATCAAACTCTTAAAGCAAGAGATGAAAACAAAAAAAATATAGCACGGCTAGTACTGCTGGGCAGCATCTCACGTTAGACCTCAGATCTCTGCAGGCTCAGGTGGAGTGTTAATACTTGCTGCTTTGTCCCTCTGTTATCTAGTCAAATAGGTCTCCAGACAGTGCTCCCTAGGTTGTCTCTCAAAAGAAATAATTTTCTCTTCTGTTTATGAGGTATCTAAGGCAGAAAACCAACATAGCCTGCCTTCCTCCCTCCTTTTGTTTCTGTAGAGAGGAGCACACAATCCCATAGTTTATCCTCCCCGTATGGTCTTAGTGGAAATAACAGAACCCTGAAATAGAGCTGAGGTAGTTCATGTAAGCTTTGAACACTACACTTACCTGTGGGCACAGGAGAGCTGACACTTCATCCCTGTAAATAGCCCAACCACCTCTCCTCAGTGGCTCTGGAGCCTGTCAGTGATGTGTGTATGTCTTCACCTCACAGGCCATAATCACTGGCCAGACAAAAGAAAGGCCAGTGGTCAAAAATGATCCTGTTCAGTTGTTGCCTCTCAGGTCTAAATTTTTCAGAACTCATTTTTTCAGTCCTTGCAAAAAAACCCAAAAACCTTGAAAGACGCTTTTTGAGAAGGCACAGCTGGCCAGATTTTCAAAAGTGCTCAGCTCCCAACAGCTTTCACCATTCTCAGTGGGAGCTATCAACTGTTAAGCTCTTTTGAAAGCACAGCCATATATAAAATTAAACTGAATAGAATTTAATTTATCCTCTGGCCTGCATTCCAACAGCTGTGCTTAGAGTGTTATACCTCAAGCTTGTGGATCAGGAAGCATTATCCCTCCCATCCCCAGCCTAAATGCAGACCCTCCTAGTCTGTAGGAAGAATGTGCCATCATCCACAACAGCTCATCTCTTAGCAGCCACCTCTGCTGAGTACCTGGGCTCCACCAGTGCATCTGGTAGTGACTCAAGGTTTCTCTTCCTTATAAAACTGCAGCCCAACAGACCTGGCTGGCTTGGCAGTGAAATGCTTTGGCATGCTGCATGAACTCCAATTATTTTTCAGCTGAAATAGAGCATAATCCTTAGTGAGTTTCATTGCATACTGCTAAATCATCGCACTGGGCCACTCCTAAGGACTGTTTCACATTTTAGCCTGAGTGCATGCACAACAGCACTGTGTCCGTACAAAAATCCAGGAGCAAAATGGGAAACCTGGAGAAACTTGCTTGCTGTAAACTTGGGACTCTCCAGATTTTCAGGCTAGGTTTGCCAGGGTTCCTTGGTTAAGTTTCATCTCGTTGGATGGGGTTTATTTTGCTTGCCTGAAATTTGTACCTCCTATACTTTCACCAAAAGCCATCCAGGGATTTAATGCACATTCCTAACCTCAATATGGTCATTTTCCCTACCACACACTTCTGAATGCAGCTGGCTGACCTGTTTCTCATTGGAAATGATCTTGCCATTAGGCATGACATGAAAGGTGATAGCTCCCCTTGCTAACAGTCAGCGGTTTCAAAAGTCCTCATGGATCTCTGAAGTATCAAAATGAAAAGTTGTGTTAATGCCATGTACTCTTGGGCATACCTTTATGTGAATATCGGGTAGAATAGCTGGGTACCACTAACAATTTGACCACCTAAGGCCTTTCTGCCTTGGAATTCTTCTAGGGTGTCACAACTGCTTCTTCTACAAAACAAAATATTTAGACAAATACAAGTGACTCATCACATCAGTCCAGCTAACACTGTAGGTAATGCAACTGCACATGCACTTGAAATGCATTTAACCACATATTCCCTTGCCTTTGTTCTCCTGCAATGATTGCCTCAAACTCAGTTATAACTGACTCAAGAGAGGGGCAGCAGGGTGTCCAGAATTAGTCCAGAACAAGGGTTTAACATGTGCTTCTAAGCCCATTGGAAAACCTTAAAACACCTAATAATTACACAAATATTAGCCCTTAAGTAAAGACAGTACCACACTGAAATTGTAACATTCTGTGGGACACAGGTTTTTAAAACAATATTTCAGTGAAGTGTTTATTACCCACTAGCAAGAAACAAGAATCTGAATTAAACATTTGTTTAAGACAGTAATAATGAACAGATACAATGAGTGCTGTTAAAATTTGCCAGAGAATGAACTGTTCAACTCTAACAATTCAAACCTACATAAGTTCTACGACTCCTATTTGTACTGACTGGCCACATTAGGATCTAGTAGAAGAAACTGATACGTCACTTAATATTTGGTAATGTCTGAGGGACAAAAAACCTTGGTCAAATGTTAAAAATACTATTGAAATGTTTGGAACTGAAATTAGCTGTACTGGAATTGCAATGGTAGCTTCATTTTTCATCAGTGTACAAGCTAGGACTACATTTTATAAAAGTTCTCCTTTATAGTTTGCAGCCACTATAAACTTTATGAAAAAAAAAAACCAAAAAAAACCACAAAACTGTCCCACACTGTTCAAAGACACATGGCAAACACAGGCCAGTACCAGCCCATGTTGCAGCAACAGTGAAAATATAATGAAGGTGAACTTATGCTTTATAAGAATTTGTAGGACTAATAAGTCCTATTTATGCCTTATAAGAATTTAGTAGGACTAGAAAAGACTCAGCATATGCATTTTTAGGACTGAGATGTTTTCTCATAATCAGCTTTGATGCTTCTGTCCAATGGATTACATTAAAAAGTATGCTGAAGTTGAAAATTTGGACAATCAGAAGTTGGTAATTCCAAAATCTATTCAGAAATTCATGACAGAAAATTCTCACCTGATGAGTTACTGTTTTATACAGCTGTAAGCTACTGGAAATAAACAAAAAATTACTAGACCAAACATTAGAAATCCCACCTATAACAAATGGCTAAAATACAATGGGAAAGAAATATCTAGAAGAAATGCACATACATTTAATATGAATAGGTTGAATTTTTTTGTTGCTTACAACTTATATTTGCTTGCTTGTCAATGTATATATTATGCAATACCTAGATATTATTTAGTGCTTTAATTTTGAAGACAGTTAAGTGTTACTCTTAGCTTCACTGGTTAGTTAATTTTGACTCTACACAAAAGCAAAGGAAATGGCAGAAACTGTAAATACTGCTTAGCCAAAATAATACCAAAATCTATATTTCATATACAGAACCTCTTAGGTCCAGGGGGTGTTTTCATCTCTGCAACCAGTGATGTTTATCTTCTCTATCAACTGCACCGCTTTGTATCAGAATATCCCTGCAGGTCAGTGGTTTTACTTAATTTGTATTGAATTCTTACATTTTAAAAAGCAGCATGTAAGCAGTGGCCACAAGAGGTCTGTAATTACAATCTTTCTACCAGATCCAAGAGAAACTGTAGTAAGTTTTAACACTCTCTCAGTGCTTTCTGAACCAAGACCAAGCATCTAGCTCTTCCTAAACCAGGTTCAGTAAGAGTTTATGTACATGCATAAGATTTCAGGCATGCATAACTGCTTTTAAGGCAGAGATTTGTCACATAGAATGGGAAAGGATGAAGGAACACATCATGTGCTCACCAATGAAAAAGCAAATCCAAGACAGAAAGGAAGTATTTATTCCTAGTGACTACATTAAAACCCTGTTACCAAAAAATACGAAGTGTGTGAGAAGAGGTGGAGTATTACATGAGAGTCACACAACAAAACAGTCTTAGGCAAAGCTCAGGTTTGGCACTATTAGCCAAGACAAAAAATATGTATTATTCTGCTGTTGTGACAATGCATCAGCACCTGCATCAGCAGGCAATGCTGACAAAATCAGTGAACAAGGGGGTTTTGTAGTTCAGTCTTCCCCTCTGCCACACCACCTACAAGTGTTTTTAATTTTCTTCCTTACAAAAAAGCTGGCACTAGGAGATGGGGCGGGAGACTATTATAGTAGGTTTTGTTCACTTTTCTCTACTGACACAGCTATAGGTTCTGAACAGTTCAATCTACATTGCTTTTGGCCTTATGTTTCCTAAATGAATAGCAATTAAGTTGTGTAAGTTGTTTGTAATTACTTTTCTCCTCAAAAGCCTGTGATTGTTTTTATTCTTTCATGATATGCTTTTCTGTCCTTAGATTTTAGCCTTGCTTCTAACTCTGCACCTTAATTACACATGCTGGTAATGCTCCAGCTTGATACAAACCCATTTAGACTATCTCTTATCACATAGTACAAAAAGATCCAAATACAGTTTTTTAATTTATGCTTAAATGTACACTTTATTATTTATTCAATTTTAACCGTTCTGGAAATTAGCCAAAACAGCAGTTTTCTGCTTTCTTTCTTCTACTGCTAATCTGTTAAAAAATCTATCCAAATTTGTGCTTTACTTCAGTTTTTTGCTTCAGTTATTGTCAGTCTGATTCTGCTCTAGGTTTCCAATTTCGTAAGGAGAAAGGAAACCAGAAAAAATGGTCTTAAATGTCTGTGATATTCCCTGGCTTGACGATTTCCCTTCTGTGAAAAGGGGCCTCACTTTCACCAATAGTAATTTTATACTGGAATAAATTAACAGATGAAAACTTGGCTTTTTAATATGTGAGCCTTCTAAACCCTGAAGAACAGAATGACAGAACCCAGCCATACTGTGCTTATTTCTGTAACTGAACTAACCTGGAGTAGGAATAATTAAGAAATAAATATTTTTTTTTATAGATCCATTGGGAAACAAAATCTGTTAAGTACAGGACTTACCTACATTCTAAAGCTTTAGACCCTCAGAAATTTTTAAAATTATCAGATCACCTGATTTCCCACATTCTCCACATTAGCTTTCTTCAAGCAAGCTATTCCCAACTCCATAGCACTTTTAAGTCCCTTTAAAGAGGAGGGAAAATGCACGTTGAAGTTCATCAGACATATTCAGCAGGACACTTTATTCACTACTGTGTAGCCTGATACTTTATCCCATTTCACCTGGATGAATCAAGTATGGACTTAAATGCATGGAAAGGTGAAGTACAGAGAAAAAGAAGCCATGCCACACAGAGCAAACCTCAGCTGCAGGTTTGTGTGTAAAAGGAGATTGAGGGGGGAAAAAAGAAATATTAGGATCAGAAGGGGCAGCAATGATAAAGGGGGGAAAGCCCTAAGGTACACCACCTGAAATACAAACAGTGAAAAAGCAATCACAGAAATAAATTAGAGGAGGCCAAATGAACATGACCTGAGTTCTAACCCCATCTCTTTCACAGGCGGTTCTGTACACTTTTGAAAACAATGAGAAATCTCCTCTTGCCCTGCAGCGATAATGATGTGCAATGAACTCCTTGTCCTTTGCCAGAAACAAAGGCTGTGTAGGAAGGCATGCAGAGCGTGCAGGACTCCCTCTTTTCCAGGTACACACAGAGAGCTGCCTTTCTCTCTCCTTGGACTGGGTAAGCAGCTGCCCTCCTTTCTCACATCACACTGTGCTCTACGTTTGGTTGGTTTTTACATTTTTTACATAATGTTTTACATTAACAAAAAAGGTATGGAAAATCATCACATGAAGAACAGCAGAGAAGAATGAGGCACAAAGCAGCAAACAGCAGTGGCGAGAAGGCACTGCACCTCTATTGCCAAATCAACCATTTTAAAATCAGATTTTCCTTTTTTCTTTTTAATTAAAATTTTAATAACCATATTCCAGTCACTTCCAGTGAAATATATTGACTTTTAACCTGTTAAATATGTGATACTACCCTTGTGGCACAACACTATGTGGGTTTACTGAAGTACACTACATTTCCCTTCCTTAGAAAATCAATTATATCACTAAAGAGACACCAGTTTAGATGGCAGGGCTATTAATCTGCCTTTAGTAAACCCATATTATATTTTGCCCTATTCCTCAAGTACTTGTAGTAAAGCTCCAATTACATTTTCTTTCAAAAGGTACTTGTTGTGGTCAAACCAATTTGTCTGCACTGCCCTGGATCATTTCTGTCCTGCATTTCACAGAATTGCACAACAGCTGGAGTTGGAAGGGACCTCTGGATATCACCTTAGTCCAATATTTTATGCTTATTATATTCTTATATTATAATACCAATGCTTAAATCAGGGTTGGTTAGAGCAGGTTTCTCAGGCCTTTGTCCAGTTAGGCTTTAATTATCTCCAGGGATGGAGACTCCACAAACTATCTCAGCACCTTGTTCATGTTTGACCACCCCCAGTTAAGATAGGGTTTTTTATTACATTTAAATGGAACTTCCTGTATTTCAGTTGGTACCCACTACCTCTTGTCCTTCTACTGGACATCCATGATATGAGCCTGGTTCCATCTTCTTTAATCCCTCCCATTCAGGTAGTTGAACACATTGATGAGGTCCTCCTGAGCCTTCTCTTCCTGAGGTCCAACAACTTCAGCTCTCAGCCTCCCAATGCTCCAATACTTTAATCAGCTTAGTGACTTTTCCCTGCACTCACTGCAGCATGCCCATGTTTCTTTCGTACATGGAGGTGCAGAACTGGGAACAGCACTCCGGCATTCCTGCACACCAGGAATGAAGAGAGAAGGATGCCCTGTCTCAATCTGCTGGCAGCACACTTTGTAACACATCCTAGGAGGCTGTGAGCCTTTGCTGCAAGAGCACGTTGCTGGCTCGTGTTCCACTTGTTCACCAGAGCACCCAAGTCCTTTTTTAGCAAAGCTGTTTTCCAGTCAATCATCCCCTAGCCTCACTGGCTCAGATCTAAATACAGATTATACAGCTGATATCCTCCCATTCCTTTTTTCTAATTAGATTCCTGCCTTTGTCTCTTGTGTTAAAATCATTATCTTCCTATAGAAAAAGTATTATCTTTGGCAACTAAAATCTTATTTTTACTGCACAGATGTGTTAGTTGTTTTGGAGGGAGTGGGGTGGGGTGAGGGTGGTGTTATCATTACGTTTAAAGACTTTTCAGGTATTTTAACTTCCTTTTTAAGAGTCTAATTAAGAATTCCTTTTTACAACTTTTTATTTCAACTTTACGGCTACAAAAATTCTTTCTTAATCACTGTGAGCTGTCTTCTAATATCTGATGTGGTTTTTTGAAGTGATTAGGGCTAATTATGTCTGGAGTACTTTCCTGTTTTTTTCATGCGTGCTTTCGATGCAAAGTCACAATAATTTTTAAAACTCTGAAATATTAAGCTTCTTCTGTGTTCAACTTCCAAAGCTCTTCAATCCAACATACTTCACTAATTGACACCCTTCGTTTCTCAAAGATTACCTTAGTGCACTAAAAAACTTCATTTACAGACTATTTTTTACTTATGAGATAAGGCATATTTGCTGTCAGTATAGTTTCCAGACTATTTCAATAAATGTATCTGAAACAGTTTTTTATCTAGAGTTTTGCTGGTTTGCTTCATAATGCCTGGTGCTATGACTCACAAGCATGTAAGGACACTTCCACAAACATAGTGCACTTCGCTTTGTATGTACCAGTTAGTTGACAATGGAACCAGTGAAAAGAAAAATGAAATCAATATGTTTATGTTCAGTGTTTATAGAAAGAAGAGTTCTTTGAAACTCTTTTGTTTGCTTTATCTGCAAATTAAGAACATTCATTCCTCATGTCTCTATTTTATAATCTTTCCCCTTTAAATAATGCCCAAGGAGATCACATTAATTTTAATTTTCTTGTTATTCAGCATCAGTTTTGTTAGGAAAGAGAGTCTTTTCCATATAAAGGATGGTTTGCATAGCGTTTGGAAGATATCCATTAGACAAACATAAGTAAACACAATAAGCTATTTTAAATAATAATTTACAGTAAATAAAAATGCATGTTTCCTGTTAGCAATCATGTGGAAGGATGTATAAGGTAGTACCTTATGACTGTCCCAAAAGGCCTTGTAAAATCTCCCTGTTGATCTACTAAGTATAAGTTGCATACGCAAGGACAACAAGCAAAAGAACGGTAATGATGAGTATTTGCTTCACAACAAATTCAAGTAGCAAAAGGCTCTTTACTTACACAGTGTATTTGGGAACATCTCAAACCTGAAATTTCAACAGTATATTGCATTATGAATCAGAGAAACTGGATTAAATTCTTCCTCAGAGTTTCACTAGATCACAGGCTTTGGTAAAATTACACCTAAAAGCAGTAAAAGCGAGTTAACTGAGTCATTCTAGGATGCTCACGGATAGGCTGGATTTCCTTTATGAGAACTTTAGTATAATTTTACCATTATCACCATACTCGGCTTTAGAGAAGGCAAGGGATGCGCTAAGACCCCCCTGTACAAAGCCCACAGCTACTCTGCAGGCTGCGGAGGAATCAAACTAGATCCTACCAGAAATGAAAGCAGTCACAGGACTGCCTAACCCACGCCACCCAGGAGCACTCACTCAGTCCTTTCTCTTGATTTAAAACCAACAGCTCACAGTGAAATTTGATCTTGCCTTTTTTTGTGAAGATTCTTTACTTTTGATTTTAGGTCGCTTTAACATTCAGTTAATGAGAGCTGACAACTGAGTCTGCATAATTCAGTTTTAAAGTGTAAGTTTTCAGCAAGCTGTCTCTGAACTTAGAACTGATAGTGATTGCCCTGTAAGTAAAGATGGGATGGATCTCTTCCTCCTTCACCGCATAGCCACTGCACCTTGCTATACTGTGGGTCAGGGCACTAAGGTAAAACAGACAAAAAGTACAGGTAGTGATGTGAAACTACAAAATGCAAAATGAGGATGGACAAATAAAGACAAATCTTTGGAGATGGAGTAAAAGAAAAGAATCTGGGAAAGGAGGGGAATAAGACTAGAAGAGACCATGACAGCAGCTGCAGAAAACAGGAATTCTTATGAAGGAAGGAGGGAAAGGCTGCAACCAAACAGTGTGGGAGTGACGGTAGAGGAAGAAAGAGATGCAATGCATTAATTCACTGGATGGACCAGAATTCTGGGGGAGAGTCACCTGACTAAAGGATGTTTTTTGTAATGCATTTGGCAGGAAGACAGAACTGAAGCTGTATTATTGATACAGCATTTGTAAAACAAAGCAGTCTGACTGAGATATTAAATATTTTCAAATATTACACTAGGTTAATTTTAAAATATTTATTTGAAATGTGAGAGACAAATATCAACACTTTCAAAATGGTATTTAAGTTGTTTCAAGGAATGAAATTCAAACTATTTTCCAGGCAATTAATGTCAGTAAGAAGATCAAGCACAGAACACGAAACCAAAAGAAGCAGAACAGAGTGCAGCCCTTGGTCCGCTGTTATCTGTGCTTTCTCTAAGCCACTGTACTTTGTTATGCAAGAAAGGATGGCAACTGGTGTCTATGGGTTAGGGAAGAGTCCAGACTGATGGTCAAAGGACCATCCCATTTTAAAGCCACTAGCATGATCTTCACTGTTGTTTAGGAAAGAGGGCTTTGTAGAGGAAGGGATTACACAGACTGCCATGCCAGTAAACTGCCCATTTTAAACATCAGACTGATTTTAACTGTAAGATTTTAGCTAAATTTGGCAATAGGGCCAAAGATAGAAATAAGTATTAAAACTGTTCTTGCACTCTAACATTAAACAGTTGTAAAAGCCTGGTAGCATTCTACTTTGATTTTCTGGTTTGAATTCATGGGACTTGAAGAAAGAAGAAAACCACGTGGAGAGTTGAATTTTGAATAGTTATGGTTACCTACAAAGCAATAGGTAAAGGCACATACATACCACTCCATAATCTTTCAGTGCACTCCTTAACAGAAGAGAAGATTCACTAGAGGTTTCTATTCACTGTTTAAAAAAGTAATAGACCATCTTTAATTATATCATTAGCTATGCACCAGTCTCTGAGGCTAGAGTTGAAGTATGCCATTAGACGTTGTATTAGTCTATGCATGCAAACAAGCTTTACATTCTCAATACATGAACAACAGATACTGAAAGAAGCAGTGAATCTGGCATTGTGTATTACTTATTAAAAGCTTACTGTCACTAAATTCAGTTGTACAATACCCAGGTGATATCAACAGGAGAAAAACTTTACTAACCTGGTAAGAAATCAAGTCTATCTATTACACGAAATACCATGGTGTGAAGGAGCTTTCAAACATAATGCCATCTTACCCCTAAAGCAAGTATATCATGAAAATCAGCAGAGCAGCAGAGAAGGTTTTTTCAATTAAACATGGTAATAGCTGCAGAAGTTGAGCAGTTCATCCTGACTTCTTTAGCTCTTTAAACTTGGAGTATTGGAATTTCAATCTTCATGGGATGGACACCCAAAGGAATATAATGTAAATGCAGTTTGTTTCTTTAGATTTGCAGACAGCATTGCAGTATGGATCAAATAAAAAACTCTTGGCAACTACCTTAACTGACTGTTGTTTCCACAGCCAATTTGTGTAAATTTTGTCCCAAATCTAGGCTTCTGTTTTGACCTTGGAGATTAATAGAATGAAATTTTCCCTATAAATATGCTCAACAGAAGGTAAAAAATACACTCCAAGATATAGGAGTTTGTCACCAGCACACAGGAAAGGGAAAACACTCTAGTTTTTCTTAAGTTCAAGTATCTGCATTAAATTAAAACCCAGCAGACTTTGGGAAATTTATTCCTCAACTTGAGACTTCGCTGTAACCCTCGAACCAGTTATTACACTCTTTGCCTGGGTACAATGTGATAGTAAGTCATCTGCAGTAACTGCGGACTTAAGGACTAATACATTATTATTGGGCAGAACTCCTATTAATTTCAAGTACTGATGAATAGGACTTGAAGGAATGAGTCTTTCCATTCAGTTTAATAGGAAAAAGACCTGCATCATCTTTAATGTCATCAATAAGAAGCTTAGACCTCAATTCAAAAAAGCACTTAATTGTATCTGTGTTCAGGATGCGGAGGCATGTGCTTAACTTTAATCATACGCTTAAATCCCGGTTACATGATTAAACAATGCAAGCTGTAGTACTGCCCTAGAAAGAATGCTTCCTTGAGCCAAACTCTTAATAAGTAACACAAATAAGAACAACAAACAGCAGCCCTGCTTTCTCTTGTTTCTGGGTTCAAAGCTCTCTTCTGAAAAAGACCACCAATTTTTATTTTGGCAGAAAGAGTGTCACAAGCGTAAGATACCTTTTTCTTAAAATCCTGACTCTTATTTGCACTGTTCATCCTCCAACAGCTGCACAAAAAAAGCATCCGGTAGTCCTAGATAAGCACCATTTTGATGTCTAGACAGAACAATGATGATTTATTCCTTAAAAGAAGATAAACAGTGACCGTAACTTCGTTTCTGTAACTTTGCAGAAGAGGAATGGAAGCTGGAGAAGCAGAGTGATGTTATTGCAAGGCTGATTTCTATCACCTCTGGAAGGATGCTGATATCAGGGAAGGGCCCTGACAACCACAGAAAGAGCAGTTTTGCATCCATCTTCACAAAAAGGACAAAAGGATAATCAAGGTGTCAGCCTTACTTTGGTCTCTTGGAAACCCATTTCTGAGCACATAAAGAAGTAAACAGTCGTTACGGATTTACCAAAGGTGAATAATGCCACACAATCTGATGGCTTTCTGTGAGAACATTACTAGACTTGTGGACAAGAGGAGATTTGTCAGTGCCATTTGCCTTGACTTCAGCAAAGTACAAGTTTGACTGGTTTAGAGGATATTATCTAATGAGTGATACTCTACCTGGAGATGTGTAACAGCTGGAGTACTGCTGGGGTCTATGCTAGGACCACCCTATTTTAACGCCTTTAAGGAAGGACCTGGAGGAGGAGATGGGATGCTTGCTCATCAGGTTTGCAGATGACATCAGACTGGGGAGAGATCAGTTAATATGCTCAAGTACAAAGCTGCCATCCAGAGGTGCCTAGACAGGCTGAAGGAACAGGTCTACACAAACCTCATGAACTTCAACAAGGAGAAATATGAAGACTTGTCTTTGAAAAGAAAAACTCCTCACAGTAGTACAGACTACTGAAAAGGCCCTTTGGTGTCTGTGCAAGACAGCAAGACAAACAAAAGCCAGGAGTGTGCCCTGGTACCAAAGGCCAACAGCACCCTGGACTGTATTAACCAGTGCTTAACCAGCAGATCCAGGGAAATGACTACCATTGCTCCTCAGCACTCATTGGCCTGCCTCTGAGACACTGTGCCCAGTTTAGGGCCCTCCAGTAGAAAAAATAAATTGCTCGACTCATGGGAGTCCAGCACAGAGCCCTGGAGCACTTGTCCCGTGAAGAGAGGCTGAGGAACAAGGCTTGCTTAGCTTGATTAAGGAGGTCATCAAGAAGACAGAGCCAGGCTGTTCACAGTGGTGCATGCTGTGAGGATGAGAGACAACGGGCATAAGTTGAAACAAGAGCGGCTCAGGCTGGATGTGATGAGAAGCTTTTACACCATGAGGAAAGTCAGGCAGTGTCCAGAAAAGTTTTACCATTTCCATCCTTGGAGGTTTTCAAGACCCGACTGGAAAATACCCTGAGCAACATGGTTTGGTATCATAACTGACAGTCTTGGGCAGGCGTGTGGACTAGAGAAAATCCTGAGGGACTTTCCAACTTGAATTATTCTATGAGTGTATTTCTAAGCATTTTCTCTCTTCATATCAAGAGTATTGCAAGACCTACCTCCTCCTGAAGGCTGACTGGAACAGAATGCTAAATATTGGAGCACAGAACTGTGGGTAAACATTGGGTTCATTTATTTGATACAACTGAGAAAATCCCACCTATTTTCAGAGACAGGGAGCAAGTGGGACACTTTTAGCTGCATTTTTTACACAGGTCAAAGATAACCAAACTCCAAGACAACAGTAGAGAAGCAGTTTGGAAACACATCATATACCCTATAGTGAAAGAATCCATACATCTAAATAAGAACATACTGAAAGACCAAGTCAACACATCCTTTGAAGCTACAAATACTGCTTGTGAATACTCTGGTATAAAAACAGTATAACCCAGAACTCAAATAAATATTAAAATAATCATAACATCTACCCTTCAAATGTGACTTAATCCAATTAGCCAACCAAATATTGGTACAAAGAGAATGAGAACTCTAAGGCTGTCTTCATAAGTGTCCTCATTCTTCTTCAGTCATTCCCCATATTTTTATTTTCAAAAGTTAGTGATACAAGAAATAAGTTGAAAATAAAAAAAATATCATTTATTATGTATTCCTTTTACTATCCCATATGCTTGGAAAATTAAGTTATTTATTAAAGTAAAACAATGGAAGATGCTGGAAAGACACAGGCCAATTTAAGACACGGTGGATCAAAAGTAAGGTTTTATCACATTAATAATAAGGTCCAATAAATGCTAAAAAACATTTTATCAATAGTAAGGCTTAAGGAACTCTGGGTTTACTCACAGTTCTAAACTTCTGATTCCTCAAATTAGCATTTTTGACCAACTATCTTGGTTTCTTCTACAGAATTACAGCTAATATATAAAGAAAGGTATATTTTTTCTTTAGTTAATCTTATCAAAGACTTGCTAAATACAGAGGTGGGCTCTAACACCTGAAGTGCTTCTTAGGCCCTGTGGGAGATTTGCTTATGCAAAACTGGGTAAGAAACCAACTGGTAACAAGAATTACTATTTCATGTTTCAAAATGTTGATGTTTTTAAAATATACAAATACAGTATTCATCAGCAACGTACAATTCTACTTTATATTTGCCTGTATCATCCTTACATCAGAGACCTTCCTTTTCAAACCAGCTTGCTTTAATTTGGTTTTTAACTGAAACAATGGTTCGTAAATAAATATTTCTTTTGTTTCAATTACCAGCTGAATTAACAATTTAAATAACTTACTTTGCCACTTTCATATTTAAAATGAATTAAAGGCAAGATAGAATGCCAGATTCTATTATTCCCAGGGTTTGCTCCAAGGAAGGACACGAGCCAGGAGACAAGCTCTTTTTTTCTACAAAGAAAAATTTCCTTGAGAAATATGTAGAATGAGTTATTCGGTTTCCTGCCAAATAGGAAAGATAAGAATATATATGATGTTGCATCATGTTTGCCAGATCAGCTGGACATTTAATGAAAGGGAGTCAGGGCCTGATCCATCTCTCCCAGAAATGACTGGAAGGCTTTCTTTCCATCAGCTCCAGTGAGAGTTGGATCTAACCCCATCTGCATGTTTTTGGGCACAAGACCAATTTTCATTTCCTGATCTGTGCGTATTTCTATTGAGAACATTACTATTGCACAGAGAGAGGAACAACTTATCAGAAGATTACAAATATCCAACACCTTTTATAGTTAACATTCTGCAGACACAGTTACTTTACCCTGTCTGTTTAATATTTCTCTCCACATCTTCAATGATGTATTAATAAGATTATTAATATTAAATAAGAACAACAAAAATAATTACCAATTGCTTTATTACAAAAATTGCATCTGTCATATTTGCGTGAATGTATTATCAGATACATGCATTCAGGCAGACATACATAAGCCTTCATCTCTGCTGCAAGGACAAAGAAGCCTTTTCACATGAATCAAGAATCTGTATGTTGCAAGCCTTTATTTATGTGACTGCAAAAAGTCAGATAGTGCTGCTGATCATAAGCCAGTTCAATGCAGGTTTCCAGGATGAGTCCCTTAGAACTTGTCATTTTTTTAAATTAATGTCATCATTCATAAAGACTGTTTGTTTATGCATTTACTATCTAACCTGAAGCATTTCCTGTAAATGTTTGAACTCCTTTAACTTTAAATTAATTCTCTTCTGAAATACTAGAACCTTTGGGTGTTATTGTAAGAGTAACTTCACACCAATCTTTTGTGAAGTGCTCTGAGCCCTCTTAGTTTCTTTCCCATTTTCAAAATAACCCATAAAATATTTAGTAAAACAGCCTGAATCATGCAGAGTGGTGTTAGCTGAAATTTTGTTCTTTGCTGATTACAGTAGCACAACTACCATAAGTAGTATTTGCATGAAAGCTATATTCCATAACACAAACCCCATTGGGCAACTAATACGTTAGATCTGTAATACTTTCTATTGCCAGTCTCATCAAGATGATTTGGAATTTGTTGCCTGGGTAAAGTGACTCATATGTTTACTGGCCCTGACAGGTGTTGGGCATCTTCCATACTCATTAAAGTTAATGACTTCAACAGTAGACAGGGAAAAGTGCATGTTGAAGTAGGTTTCCTCTTAACAGGTATTCCCAAGTTATCATTTAAGGGAGTATGTAACTGGTGTTGATTTTCTTCTGCAATCACAAAAACAGCCCATAACCAAACCCCTATCCCTTCATTGCAAAAAGCCAATTAGCTTCACAGGGACTCCTTGTTGAAGTAAGGCAAGGAAAAAAACAGCACTGTACACAAAGCTTTTCACATGAAAGCTCAGTTTCTTGCCATAAAACTAGTCACATCCTCACCGGAACAGAGGAATTAACATACTGGAAAGGAGCCAGTAATTTTATAGAAATATATGCCTTTACGTAAGCTCTAAATCAGTATTCTCACAATAGCCACAGCTCTGGCATCATTTCTATCCCAACAAGCCACAGCTGCTGAACTGGAGACTTTAAACTTCATATTAGGTAAGTAATGAAAAGTTTTAGGCAGCAGTGCCAGAGCCTGTCCTTTGATATCAGCACAACACACTACAGTTGTTGACCAGCTACACCCAAAAGATATGCCTTTAAATTACACTAGTTAGCTAAAAATATTCAGGCAAGAACTTCACAGAGACGTATGCCATGACATTAGACTGTCAACCAAGATATGATGAGACGGAGACCTCACAGGCATCTGTGTATTCATACAAAACCAAGAAATTAAGAGGACTGAATCTTTAACTACAGAGAGAACTCTACTTTGATGCCTGTCCAGACACTAGATCTGCATTATTAAAATGACAAAGTCCTGTACCCTGGCTTCCACCCAACAAGACAGAAGTACTGAGCCAGAGACCTCACAGAAACCTGTGCCTTAATATTAACCTGCCATGCAAAAGCTCCTGAGCTAATAGTCTTGCAGTGAGTGCAACATAAAGCCATCTGAAGGAGGAAAAACAAAACATTAAAACCTCTAAAAAATAGGCAGACGAACTATTACAGTCTTAAATACTCATCACTTTTAATGTCTAACTTTTCAGGATCTTCCAAAGCAAAATGTAACAGTACATTTCCACAGCTACATTGAAGAGAACAGTTCATTCAAAGAACTGGCCTTTTTCCTCTTCAGTAGGTCTCACACAAACGTTTCTCACCCTTATAATATCACAAGACATAGAGGTACAAACCACTGAGCAACACATCTTCCAAACCCAGACAAATGTGCTTTTGCTGGAAAGAATTTGAGGGAAATCAAAAAAAGTGATTGCAACATATTTAGTAGGCAAACTGTTGACTGATGGAAAACTGCCTTGAAGTTTGGAATATATTTCAGTAAGTAGGGGAGACATGGTAGTTAGTAAGTTGCAGGATGAATGCATTTATTAGAAATTTACCTTAATCAATCCAAATGAAAAGTTCTGACATATGAATAGCTGTTTGCTCCCTATGAGTAACTGTTTGATGTTTGGCAAATACCACAGTACTGTAATTTTTAATGAAGTTTAGAAAAGAGATTGAGACGACTGAGAAACTTTTCCAGAAAATACTTCAATAACATAATGAACTAAAATATATATATTTTTTTTAAATCAGTTCAGAATTAAATATTACTAAAAATCAGGAGGTTTGGAGTTCAAATGCCTACATCAATTTCTAGAATAGGATTTTGTCTCCTTTAAGGACATTGGAGAAAATCTGCATACAGATGCTGCAAAAATGCGCCGTAAATATTTTCTTTCAGAGTGCTATTTTTCCATCCACATTGGCACAAAAAGTAACTGGAGAAAAAGTATTCCAGGAAAAGCCTTTCCCTTCTTGATGTCTGAAGGGAGACCTTCCCATTTTTATAGTGCTGGATCTTTACATTGTTATTAGTTTCCACCTACACTCTTAACAGTTTTAATTGCTTTCTTTTACCTTAAATTAATTTCTAATTTGCAATGTTTTGATTTCTGTGTCTCATTTAAGCAAGATAATCATCTAACTCTGCCTCATGACTACAAAAGTCAAATATTCTACAGCACCAATTGCTGACTTGTTTCCAGATTTCACTTACTTTAAGTCAGAACAAGCTGAACAGCAGCAGCTGCTTTATCCATCCTTTGCAGTCTTTGATCCTCACTTGAAAGGCCTGTTTAACATGTAAGGGAAGACCTCTCCATACTGCTATGTGAGACCCCCTGCTCATATTGGGCAAGATCCAAAGGCCGTTAAAGTAACTGAGAATCTTCCCGTTGTCTTCTGTGGAGTTTGGTTGGGCTCAACAGGTGAAATGCAGCCTCACTGAGGGTGAAAGGTTCACTGGAAACAGCTCACAATCTTGACAGCGATCAGCAGAACAAAAGGGATAGTTAAGTTCTTTAATAAGCTGCAGAGCTAAATTTGTTGGACTAAACCTGAAATGTGGAGTATTCTCCACTTCAGATACTCAATGATTAAACAAATTAAACTGTTTCCTTTTACCTGGAAACAGGACATTGTTTCAGAACGCTTTGACTTTGCTTGTGCGTGAGGCATGCAGGGAATAAGCAACAGTTAACCAAGCCTAACGGACCAAGTCTACAGGGACTTATGAGTGCTTAGGGAATAGACCTCAACCAACTTTACAAGAGGAGATTGAGAAAAAAATGTTTACTCTTAGGTTTGAAATAGCCATAGAAAGCCTAAACACATGTCAATGGAAAAACGATATACCAATTCTTATTTTTCCGTTTATACTGGAAATGCTATCAAAACTTCACAACTGTGTAACTGTGACATGATTAAAGATACCAATAGTACCTATGCAAATTAAACCACTATAGTAAAAGCTCTTTTCGTTATTGTACACAAAGGTCTGAAATTCTAGGTCATTGCTATAAGAATTCCTGTGTTGATTATTGTCCTAATCATTCATCACTCTACAGATTAGATCCTGAAACATCCGTCAACCATATTCCTATGCAAATTGCTTTACTTTGCAGAGCTAACAAAGTAATGACCTCGAAGCCTCTCAATGGCACTGCAGGGCTGCATGACACCAGACCTCTAACAAGCAACTTACAAGGCTGATTAAGAGCACCAAAAAGTACCTTTTGCAAACTATCCATTAGAGACAGACAGAAAGATATTAACAATATAACAAAACATAAATCTGACGTAAGTGAAAAGACTAAGTTGCATCTTACTGTATTTGAATTTTCTGTTGTGATGTTTTTATTTTTCAGCTTTTTCTGCAGCAGTTTGGTTTCATACTCTGGTCTGGCATGCTCCTGAGGAAGAAAAAAAAAAAAAAAAAAAAAGTTATTAAGTGTGTGATTATGATTAAGAGAAAAAAAAAAGAAAAGTAATTTCTTTCACTTATGAATGATCATGAAGATGATTCAGCACCAAAGCACCTTTCAGACTAAGTTTATCACTACCTAGGTGTATGGGATACATTACGGGATGCAGGGGAGGAGCATTTAGGGCTAGAATCTTAGAGGAGGAACCAAAGGTGGGGAAAGGAGAGATCTAGGTCACTTGGAGTGGAACAACTGTGGAGAAATAGGGGAATAAGGGGTTAATAAGGGCTGGTCCCATGTAAATAGTTAGCTGGTCTGTATGAGGGTCTGACCACCAGCACCTGGAGCAAGTGCAGGTGTGCCACTTGTGTCACCTACTTGTGAGTATGTAAGCACTAGCAGATATCAAGCTGGAGTAGCTGGCAAGTAGATGAAGTGCCTGGGAATACATGTTTAGCCTCACTTCAGGTTGGACCTAGGGTCATGGAGCTGTGGCTGTCATCTCTCTTGGGCTATTGGATCTGGCCCAGTTTTCCCTATCAATAACCTTTTAACATTTCCTTGCAAAATGTATTCTTCTTTTCCAAATTAGAGAATAAATTAAGCATGGTGGCACAAACTTACCAGGATTTTAAAGAAAGCACCTCATAAAAAAAAAGACAAATACCAGGTATCTCACCATTTCCACCAAGTTCTAAATTCATTCAGACCCTGGAATTTGGATTTGATGCCTCCCACAAAAAGGCTATTCCTACAGCATTGGTCATACCATCCATCCTTATTACAATTAGAACATATGCTGATCAGCCTGGTCACAAAATTGGCTTACTAACACTTTTTAATGAATCTGATAGCCACGAAGAGAGTAAAAACCATTTCTAAAAAAATTATTTAATCCTCATGGCTAACAGAACAGGGGTTGCATGGAACTTCTGCAGTCTTCCTTGGAAGGCACATGCTGTTCATCTTCTGTTACCTGTAACCTTTTCACTACATCAGACAACACCCTGAGCATCATCTGTTCCACACCAGTACATAAACACAGTGAGACTTCCAATGTATTGTTTATTCTGATCATGAGATTTTCCTGATGCATTCGTTTAAATATCATTTAAATAACTGCCTTAAGTTAATATTTCCTTATCTTTTTGAACTCTGTAAATAAGTCATATGTATGTCTGCCCTAATGGCAGTCCCACACACGGTATGTGCATTCTGCTGCTCACAGGGTGTCTGGTACTAACATGGGAAACTTGAGGGAACTTTCTTCCTTTAAAGCTCAAGGGTGACTATGCCTCTGAAACTCTACCGCTACAACGTTATACCAAACAAGTATAATGAACCCTCTAGCATGACAGCCTGTTTTACAGTTGTAATTTCATGTACTATTAAAATTAATAAAACATGTTCTAAGGGTGCAAATATGACACTTTCTGCATCACAGAGTTCTTTTACATTATTTATAGTTCATAAATCACTGCAGCACTTCATGCCATAAGGGTCACTGTTGTTATTACTTACAAAGTCCTATGAGTGTATGTGGAACTTCAAGAAATAATGAGGCAGGGATAATCTCTGTCATTACTGAAGTTGATTAGCAGCAAAAATGGTGGTGAACAGGGTGGGAAAAGGAAAGACAAAGATACAACTCTAAGTATTGAAAGATGTCGTGGTCAATGCATGTGTCTTGTTGTTTTGTAAGTTTTCAATAGCTTGTTGATTTGCATTAATTTTTATCATGCTTCCTTAGGTAAGGTTCAGAGGTCAGATGGAAGAAACATCTTTAGACTTAAATGAAGAACAGATGAAGGTATCAGTCATGGATGGAGACAGCTTGATGAAAGTGGGGAAATGAGATAAATGAAGCTGTAAGAAACTGAGGAGATGTAATCACACCATGGGAGCACCTGCAGAGCTGAATTGGCTTACTTATTTTTTTTCTTATTTTCTGCTAAGCAAAGCATCCTGGGACACCAGGGGCAGCTGCCAGAGGTCAGAGCAACTTTTGAAAATTGGCTTGAAAGGAAACGGTGAAAAATAAAATGCCAAGCAAAACATTGTACTGTAACACTTTTTTGCTATTAAAGAATTTTGCTTTGAGTGCATATTCTGTTCAAATTTGGTCAAGTTATGTTAAGTTTTCCTAGTAAAACATTTCAATGTCCTTTTAACTGTCTTTCATACACCTATATCTGGATTGGAAAATTAGTTGATCTGTCCTCGCTGAATCTGCCAAGTCATCTTACTGTTGACTGAGCAGACCACAGTGCCTCCTGGAATCTGTGTATCTACATATTCTTTTTTATGAGTACATTACATGAAAAATTTCTTTACAGTACAGATTTAGAGATATTTGATCCTGATCAGGTCTACATGGATGTGGAGGAACAATTCCACTCTGCTGTAAAAAGAGTGTGATTCAGAATCAATTCTTTGTCTGAAAATGGGAAGAGTTTTACACTTAGGACAATAAGCTAGAAATAGTTGTGATGACTTGAAGGCAGCCAAATGTCCATGTAGGGATAAATATGAATCTCATGATGCTGGAAGTTTGCCAGTACAGCTGCCAGACACTTATTGAAAACCATGTGAGCCAAGGTACTTTGAGGCCAAATGAGTGCTCAGAGTAGAAAACGATAATTCCCATCCTGAAAACAAAGAGCCAAATCATGAAATTTTTACTCAGACAAAACTCATATTGACGTCAGTGGGAATTTTCCTTGAGAATGATCTCCAGGATTTGCCTCAAACATACACCATGTGTATCCACTATACATTGCAAATTAAGGCTGTATAGGTAATGATCCAGTTTGATAAGCATATATAACATGAACCTATCTCTCCTTAATTTCTCTTTGATTTAGGAAGAATGTGTTAATGGAATTTTACAAGGCATTAATGACAAACACTTCTAGATTGCTAAGAAAAAAATAGAAACCTAGAAATTGTCCCAGATTAACAGACCAAACCTACTGCTTCATTTTTACACTTTTAGGAAAGTCACAGAAACACTGTGAATACATTGAACAGCCTTATCCTAATATGCTGAACACAAGCAGAGCAGCAAAGCTGAGCGCACTGGTAGGAAGGAAGGTTTACACAAATGAGAACTGGAATGGCCCAGGTGCTGCCCCAAATCAAGATGGAATCTTGGAATGGACAGAACAGAGAATACAGCTGTTTTCTGCTGCAAGGGGGGTAATTATTACAAATCAAGGACTAAAACCCTTGGTTTCTTGTGATGGTGACACAGTGGGGAGGTAAGGAGAGAAGTCTAAAGAACAGACCGTCATTCACACCAATGATCTGTTTAGACTGTCCTCGTAATGCCATGCTCATCCAAGAAAGAGTACTTTCATATCTCAGCAAATATGAAGGGATCACTCATAGATGTTCACGATCTTTTTAGTCCAGATCACTTGCATAATAAATGCATTTTACATAAAATTAAAACAAAAAATTAACAAAAAAACCACAAAATTAACAAAAAAAAACCCCCAAAAATTAAAACATCTAACATTACTACAAGTTTAGGAGTATTAAAAGACAAAAGCTACTGTACAAGTACATATGAACTCAACTATCAAAGGTGTTCTAAACCAACAGAAAACTGAAGTAGTTAAAACAAAAGAACCCATAAGGTGTATTATGGAAATATATTTGCCAGATAGATAGAAAGATAGATAAATATACCTTTATTTGCTCCCATTGAGCAAGAAATGTAGTAGTGCTTTGGAAGATTACCTGCAAAACTAAACCTAGAAATATAGCCTCAGATTTTTGAGTGCCCTTAAGCTAGGACCAAACAACCAAATGCTGCCATTGCAATGTCAAGATATCATATTTTGTAAGGTGGCATAATTTATTTTTGTTAATTATTAAATTCAAATCCAAGCCACTTAAATATTCCTACATTGGTAAGTGGAACTGTGCAAAGCCCTATGTCCCTTGAAGTATGGTATTGAAAATTTTGCTTAAAAGTACTTTTTATACTGCATGATAAGCCATTGCTGAAAAAATGAGCTGACAGACACAAAGAAGAAATCCAGCTGTAAAGTTGGATACCAACCAGTTAAAATGGGGCATCACCCAGCTTCTCAGTGGTGATACTTCCAGCTTACCTTATTGCTCTAACTTTGATAAAATAGTAGCTTGACTCTAGAAAATTCAAAATGTCTGTGCATATCACGGTTATATTTTTTTTTAATTGTCCTATGGCAGTATCAAGTACTTACAGTCATGGTCTAGGACCTTCATTTTAGCCACTATATAAGCATAGAAGCACTTCTACAAAACATGTTCTTAGAGGATGGATTTTTGCCCCCTTGGTCACTGCCATCTTTGGTTTTGTCTGTTAATGTGTAACAGTGGGAACACTTGGCTGTAGAGGCACTCTTTAGGGGAGCATGCTTATGGAATTTTTTCTCTGTCAATATTTAAGATTGAGCATACTTTGAATGGATTACAGATTTGTAGTTCTCACAAAAAGAAATACAACACTGCAAAATCCTTTAAATTTGATCTAAAATAGCTGTTTCACAAATCATAACATTATGGTCTCAAGATAAAAGATCTTACAAATTAACAAGGTTAGAATTCAGCGGTTTCCTCCAACTAAAATAAAGTGTTTTTCTTCAAAGATTAAAATTATGAGACGCTGGGCCTTGAACTTGTCATTGGTCCAAGCCCACATATTCCATATCATTGCATATCATGCACCATGGCAATCCCAAGAAACTTAGAAGTTTAAAATAGACGATCACTGATGCATGAGAGAGGCAGATGTATTGTAGATCCATCCTGTTACAGCAGGTCAGAGGTCATAGATTTTAGATCTATGATTGAGTGGACAAGTAGCTGTCAAAGTTGAATGCTAAATCAAACTTACAACATAGTACTTATGTCAATCCTATGGATAGAACTACTGCAAATATTAATTTCCTTCTTTACCAGAGATAAGTGAATATAAGGTAAGAACGTTTCTAGCATGCCAGATCTCAAAGTCTCTATCAGTCTCCTCCATTTTAATAAGGATGCCTCATAAATTGACATTTTTTCTGCCACGTGCAACTCTCTTCCAGATAATATCAGATAGGATTTTTGTTCATGAAATAATATTTTCTCAGCACTGGCTATTTATGATATTTCTGGCTTTTCATTTCCCTGAAGTTTACCTCCTTTCAGCATCTGTGCACGTGGAACCCACGGCTCACAGGCAGCCTGCCTTCCTAGGTTAAAGCAATGGGACTCTATACAGCATTCTAAGGTACACTTCCTAAAACATTTTAAAGCACATATATCAGAGGCAAGCTAGCTATATAATATCCAGAATTATCTGGTTCCAGAAGGCATATATTCTGACCAACTACTGTCTTTCCAAAGTTTTGTGAATTTTCAGAGTTAAATGATGATCCAGATTAGAGCTGACTCACCTCTAATGATGAATGCAGAAATACAGATACTTTAACTAATCTGAACTAAAAGATCTCTTTTACAATAAATATTTGTTCAGTCTTTATTCATTTGTTTCAGCCATACCAGTGCCTCTTCTAATTGTTTCCTATAAATGTACTAATGACTGGATTTACAGTCAGGGATATTCATGAAAAAAACTTACTTGTATCAAACACGAATGTTGAATTTGTATCAAAAGCTTTTATAATTGAGACTTGAGTTTAACAGCTTGAGTTTCACAGCAGCATAAGCCAATCTAACACTGGATTCCCAGACTCGATTGCACCTTGCACTAGGCACACGTATCCATTTCTGTCCTTGCACCAGTACCAGTCCATATACAGCTGCATGGTATGACCAGGATGAAAACTCCTGCCCCTCATACCCCTGGCTACGCTTCAGCTGCATCAACAGTCTGAACTGTTCACCACTCAGCTGTAGCTGTAGATTGCCAGCATGCACATAAGGGAAAAAAAAAGATGACATGGCTGGGATAGAAGCACCAAAGCTGTGTGGAGTTAAGATCGGTTTAAATTTTTATGCGTCTGCAATCTATGAAGTTGCGTGCTACGGATGAGCTGATTTAATGGCTCAACATTGCTAAAAGGGTCTTCCTAACCCACACATTCTTCTCTTCCCCCACCCAATGCCCTGATTGCATTATGTGAAAACTTATCTGATTAATTGGTCCTCTCCATTACAAACACTGTACAATTTATTTCTGAAATTACTTCTCCACAGGTTTAATTGGTAGGTTCAGGTGATGGATGAGATGCTAGAATTAGTAGTATAAAAGTAAGGAAGGGATCTCTACATGTTGGTGTCAGTGAACTATCAAGATATTTTGTGCAGCTGTACCCTGTGAGTCTAGAGCTTCCAAACAAAGACTTCAGAGAGTAACACGGCCAGTACATTGGGAGGGGCGGTGGTGGGGGGTGGTGGGGTGTGTGTGTGTGTGGCACAAAACAAAACAAAACAAAACAAAACAAAACAAAACAAAATCTAGCCTCTTAATTTTGTAAACTGAGGCAAATAAATACATAGATAGTCATCTCAGCAAAGGTCATCAATTTTAGAAAAGAGAGAATCACAAACATCATTAAAATGAGAGGACAGGTTTTGATTTTCATCTAAAAACCATGCCACATAGTTCAAGTGCCTGAATTTACATGTTGGCTGCATTTGATCTGTTAGGTCTAAACAGGCTTATCATCCACCTTCTTATGGAAGAGCCAATGGAATCTGGATGTCTAACTTCCAGGCTCCTTAGAAAAACTTTACTCAAGATGTCTACATTAATGCACTCATATTTGAAAATGCTGTGATAGGCATATATTCAGAAATAGTGACAATTTCTTTATTGTGTAATGAACTATTAACGGACAAGCTGCAAATCAGAAGCTACACACAAAAACGGCAAAAACTTTCTACACTGCCTAGTAGATATTTAATCTTGCAGTAGAAGTAGCAGAGCAGGGTGGAAGCAGGAAGATGAAATCTGAAAAGTCAGTGAGATTTTACTGATCTGAATTTGAGATTCAGAATTTTAAAAAGGGCTCATATTTTCCAAGAGTTAGAATTATTTCTATAACTCTGACCCAGAGAGGTATGGATAAGTCTAGGGGAAAAAAAAACACCCAAAAAACAAACAAACAAACAAACAAAAAAAAAACGAAAAAAAAACCCCAACAAACAAACAGAAAAGAAACCCCACACTTAAAAGCTTTTGGAAAGTAATGAATAAAGAAGGGCCATTTGAACTTGTATAAATTAAACATTGTCTCACACCAGATAATCACATATATCAAATATGTGTTATATATATATATATATATATATATATATATATATATTTAATCACATATATCAAATATGTTTTATATATATATATATATATATATATATATATATATATGTAATCACATATATCAAATAAGTGTAATGTGGGAGAGTTTTTAAAAGCGTGAGTTTGCAACAACATTGCACTACTCATAAGTGTCCATATGCAACTGAATA
>JAVJGJ010000057.1:10807208-10880027 GCA_035590215.1 Microhierax caerulescens
AATTAAAAGCCTAAATCAAAACTAAAGAAACAATTTTGTTGAAAGATGATGAGTCCTGAAACTCAACATTCATTTTAAACAATTGGCAATTTTGCCTGTCATTAAACAATATTAGAAAGTATTGTTCTTAAATTTTAAAAGCCTTTCCCAAGTTCAAAAGTCCTTTAGAAATAACTTCAACTTGGTTTAGTACTTTGTGCAGACTGACAGAAAAGCTACTTCTCCTTCCATCTTATTTCCATATTGATTAATCATGCTGTGTCAATGACACTTCATGGGAAAAATCACAGAATAAATAACCATGACCTAGCAATAAAAGACTTTACAGAAGAATAAATGACATTTAGGCTCTTTCATTCTATTTCATTAAAATAAGAGTTTCTTAACACATTTCCACGTTATTTACATATGCAGTTGAGGTTAAAAAAATGGCAGCCTCCATTCATACACAGAGTAAATGTAAAATGCATTTTACATTAAAAAAAAAACAAACTCATTTCCTTAAAAGTAAAATATTTGCTTACACAAGCAAATACGTAGTGATATGGTGCTGAGGTTCCTGGAGCAACTGTGAAGTAGGACCTGATTCTGATCTCCTTGTTAATGCCAATAGCAGGTTAATCCTGGAGGTTTTCATCGTATCTAATTTACCTAATACTGAACCAACCCCCAAAAACTTCAGTGCACAGGGAAACTGATTTTTTTAGGTGCAACTGAGGAGGACAGAAAGGAAGAAAAGTGAGGCTGAGAAAAACCGGTGGTGTCTGAGAGATCTTTGTATGAAAGAACTGGGAGGGGGAGTACTGTGTCTTCAGGGGACTTAAAAAAGGCAGACAGGGTTTGTGAGACTCTGGGAGAGGAGAACGTCCCTCTCCACCTCCTCGTAGCTGTCTCCCTTGGAACACACGCTCCCCTGCCATATAAGCTCCCCTACCCTCCCTCCCTGTCTTGCAAGTTCTGCAATAAACACATTGCTGGCAAACCCTGCTCACCCACCTCGATCTCCTGGGTCACTAGGAAGGAGGAGAGGAAGAAGGAAAAGCCTAGAGATGGTCCCTGTTCCTTGAGGAGCAGTGCTGGTTAAAGACGCAGCAGGTCAAGGCAGCGAACTACTGGAAAGTAGGACTTCCCTCCCTCTTGATCCTTTCCTCTGTTCAGTAACTCCTGTTTTCCATCGTTCATGCCATGCCCATGCCCTGAGCAACAACAACTGCAGTAGAAAGCTGCACTGCACAGGCTGCAAAAGCCCATTCCAGATCCTCCTCCATAGCTTCACACTCCAAGCAACTGCCTATCTCTGCGCTTACACCAGGGAACGTGAAGATTTGAGCCTCCTCTCTGAACTCAGAGGACTGCAGGAGGAAAGAATGCATGCCAGCCCAGGTGGCCCTGCTTCTGGGTTGCCCATCACAGCATCCTGAGCAGGACTACCTCTTAAGGAATCAAACAGCTTTGGAGGTTTGTAGACAATTCAGTCCTGGAAAGGACGCAGGAGGTCAGTATAATGGAAAAGAAATAAAAGAAAGGAAACAAAAGCATGTTGATCTGTCTGGGAGAAGGGAAGGAAAAGAGGAAAAATAATAGAGCCCCAGGATATTGTGGTGCATCTCTGAATCTGTGGAGCCTTGGAATGAAAAAAATGTAATCGTATATCTTTACGCACTTCTTGGCAAGCAACGAAATTATCATCTGCTTTGGTTCTTATAGTTTACGAATTAAAACTTGTTTAATGTCTGCCTTCATGTGTAATTTTTTTAATGGAGCAACAGCTGGTACTAAATAGTTTCCCCTTAAGGCCTGAGGGATAACATCCACTTTTCAACATTCCTTCCTCAACTATCCTAATAAAACTCTCATCCTTCTAAACATAGCACTTAGATCTAATGTTGAAAGGACTTGTTCAGAAGATCAGGGCTATCCTAGGATCATTAAGTACTTTGCGGTTACAGGAGTTTAATGAAGGTAGAAAGATTCACTGGAAGGAGTGATGACACCCAGGAAAAGGTAGTAAAACACAATATAAAGGCATCAAAAATACTTGGAAATGTGGACACAACAAGGGAATTAGAATAGGCATAAGAAAAATGTAAGAAAGTGTATCTGGGGAAAACAATCCAAACTAAAGATCTCATTGGCACAAAGTGATCTATGGATGTATAGAGGACAAAGGAGACATTTGAGACAATACAAAATAGTGTACCTACACATTCCCCTTTTACCATTACTGACCAATTTTTTCCCCCCCAAAGGGACTCAGCTGTGAATATAGAGGGGGATTATTAGAGTCTGATTTTCACTCCTCCATTTTTTAAGCACACAAAAATGTCTTATACTGCCTGTTTTACTAGACATTTCAGAATTTCAGAAACTTAGAACTTCAGAAAAGTTACTTCTCTTATTTGCAAGGTGGAAGACAAGGTGAAAATATCAAATTAATCATATCACAACAAATTTTGAAAATGTAGTAGAGAAGATCAAGTTAAACCAAGATCAATTAGGAGAAAATGGGATATATCTGTAAATATATTTAATGCCACCAAGTCCGCTTGCTATTTAATTCTCTCTTACCCAATCTACCTTCCTAATTACTTTATCTTAACTCTTCAATAATTCACAGGGTACCTTAAAATCTTCCCTTAAGAGTTCAGTATTTATTTATTTATTTTTAAGTCATCAAATAGCAAAAGTAGGAACAAGACCTTGGGAATTAGTTTCGAAAAAAGTTTGCAAACATTTTACAGAGCACAGGGATTTTAACTTAAAATTGTAACTTACCAAACAAGTTTCTAATGAAGACAGACATCTAAGTTCCTCCCTATTGCTTTGAAATAGTATAACAGCTTTACTATTTGAACAATGACAAGACCTCCACTCGTTGGCATTTCAGTTAGCGGGGACTTTCTGTCCATTTGTTCTCCCAAGTTCTGCTCCACATTCTAAGATTTCACCTTTTACAATTGTATTTCTGTTTCAAACACAGGATTGTTAGCAAAAAAAAGGTAAAATCTCTTCCACCCAGAAAACATGAAGTGGGAACATTCTAGGTCCTAGAAATGTAATTTCTGAAGACTCATGGGAGGCTCATAGTTTTTGCCCACATCATTAATTAGAGTCCCTCAGTATTTCTTCACCAGCTCCTTCACAAGCAGAAGAGGGTATGGATTTTCCCATCTCTGTCCCTGCTTTACTGATGGCTACAAGATTACACAATCTGAGAAACAAACAAATGCATAACCTGTTTGATTGGTTTACACAACACACATCTGCAGCATGACACGTTGAGTGATTATGGTATTTCCAAGACTTTGTCTGTTTTCATGGTTCTGGTCTGGGTTTTTTCTTTTCTTTCCCTCTCCCATTTAGTTACCAGTTGCTCAATTCCTTTTCAACACAATTATCTATTTTACAGCTAATACCCAATGCTACCTATTATTTTTGCAAATTTCAGATGTACAAATGCAAACCCTAAGTCTGTATAGCTGCCAGCTGCAAATATGCATGCAAGCCTTAGGGAGTCTGCTTTCTCAGACTGCCATTGCCAAGTTATTTACAAATAAATGGACTAAATTAATCTCTCGTGTGACTCTTTTGAAGCAAAAGATTTGGCCCAGTGTGTTTAAAGAAAGAAATTTTACTGAAAATGTTATAGTTAAGAGTCCACAAAAGTTACACTGGGAGGAATTTCTTTCAATATAATTCTCACAATGTACTTCTCAGCTCTTCAACTTTTATGGTTGTTTTCCTCCCTGTTTTGGTTCTGTGGCTTCCCTTTCTAAAGAAATTTATAATAATAAAAAACTTAACCCCATCTAGTCTTAAAACTGTTAATCCTTCTGAACTTCTTCCTTGTCTCTTTCCTCCTTGCTCTGTTAAGTGATCTTCTGCATTCCACTTCTAGTTCCTTCTGGCCTAACTTGATCAGACACAATTTTCCATTTTCCGACATAATTTTCAATACAAGCAAAGACCTCACCACCACTGAAACATGGTGCCAGTATCTGTCCTACAGACAAATTTATCCTCGTCCTTATGAATCTAATGGATTAAAGGTGAACAAAACCTGATCTAACTTTTAAATTTTTGCTGAAGCATCAGGAGCTGACAGAAGATGATACAGCGCATGTCATTTTGCTTAAGATGTCAGGAGACACATCCATTTTAAGAAAGAGACTGATCAACTAGAAAATTTCCAGAAGGGAACAAGAATAAACAGATACCTAGAAAATTATTTAAGATCAAAGACTGAAAGAGCTGAGGTTAGTTCATTTAAAAAATATAGAGTAACAGAGAGATATGATATTATATCGAATTTTGCTGAAAACATACAGAAGTAATTTCTTCTCTTTATTTGAATGGAAGAACAAGAAAAAAAAACATTTAGCAAGGAGAATTAAGCTAAACACTAGAAAAAACTTATTAGCAGTACAGATAGCTAAGTATTAGAATAGGTTGCCAAGGGAGGAAGTGAAATCTCCACTGCTGGATTTATTTAGGAACAAATTAGACAAACATCTTTTCCTAATTATTTAAGTAGAGTTGATCCTACCATGCACAAGAGATGGCCCCTCAAGGTCCATTCCAGCTTTATTTTTATGATTCTACGTTCCTAATTCTTCAACTTGTGCTGAGATGTGTCTGGCACTCCTTCACTTGTCGTAAACAAAGAATTCTTGCTGATCCCACGGTTTCTGTCAACAAACTTTTACCACTTCAGAGCTCTTCATCACCGGACCTCACAAATCTATAGATTCTTTCACAGCATTTTGCAAATACTAAGCTAAACCTTAGGATTTTGTACTACAAGTCATGAACTTGAAATTCAGTAAAATCTGGTGAGTTCATCAAATATGCTGCAGAGCCAAAAGTTTGCTCTCCAGCTTCTGTTTGTACTGTAATTAATACAAAATTGCTTTTCTCCCAGGAAGCAGTATGACACCACACATAGAACAAGCAGTAATCTCTGATGTGCTTATGCACTTGATTTGCATCACAACTTACAGACTGTGAGTAATGGCTTATACTCTGACCATCACCTATATCATAACTGGATAGAGAGTAGTGAAAAAGCTGAGAAACCAGAGGTAAAATAGGGGAGTCAAGTCATCAGTGAAAGAATACTTGGAAGGTGTCCCTTACACTAAAGACATTGTTAAAGGCTGCAGTATGGGATAGTGATGGAAGAAGACAAAAACTGGAGTCTGCTGTCTCTTCTCAGGTTTTTTTGTTTTTTGGTTGGTTTTTTTTTTTCATTTTATTCAATAATTCTTATCTGAGGAGCAAAGTGGAATAACACCATCACCATGCTACCTCATGAAATGCATGTTGTCAGCTTACTTTTCTTCTAGGTTATTTGTACTCTACATCCTGTTTTTGCTGAGCTCAAGTAGCAGGGATGGAGGTTTGCTGTTGCCTGTTGTTTAAGGAACTGTGCTGGAACATGAAGAAATGGATTTGAATCCTCCCATCAAACCAAAGTACCCTTACAACTCACGTTCCAGGAACCTGACCCCATTTTATTAAGTCAACGAAAAGAGCAAGGTGCACTAAATTGTTCCATACAAGTATCCAGCTCACCATCAACAATAAAAGAGAACCTAATTGCTGCGTTCCTGAATTACTGAGTGTGACCCTATTCTAGACCCATGTCAGCATCTATTGCTAGGGGATATGTAACAGAAGGTCCGAATTCTACCCCTTCTTAGTATGATATTTACAGCTAGTACTGCATCCTTTCTAGTCAGAATTAGAAATTAATCCTCTGGTGAGGTTCAGTAATTTAAACAGACCATAGGCCATGACAGGTGAAACAATGCCCAAGAACAGAACTAAAAACAAGTTCAGGGACATTGTAAACACTAATAAGCCCATATGTCTCACTTTTCAGTCAAGTCAGGTACAGCTAGAAGCCCCATGGGCTCTTTGCAAAGCACTTAAAAACTGTGCTCAGGGAACCAACCCCATCTGTTGTTGGCAACAGCTCTGTGGGTGAGTACCTAGAACTCAGGATCTTGTACCTAAGGCATCATAGATGCAGCACAGATCTGGATGCAAATATTATTTACAGTACCCTAACATGTTACAATCATTGTCACACAGAATTTTTGTTATAAAAAATGAAGTATCATCTATATGATAAAGTATTTGTTCTGTATCATTCTGTTACTGCACTGTGTATAATCACATATAGGCATTCTCAGCAATGAATGATCTGGGTTTATCTTATAATCCTTTTCAACATTAATTATTAGAGTACTGACCAGTAAGATAGAGGCTATGATTTCTTTAATGATACCTTATTACTCAAAATTGTGTCAGTTATAGTCATTTAGAGAAGTATGACTGTGAACTGCTGGAGAACACTCATGAGAAATCTAGTTATAAATGCATATCTTCAGATATAGAATAATCTATACAGTAAATTAACACAGGGAGAGGAAACTTACCTCTTCTTCCTCCAGTCCAGTTAGATCCCAGAAGTAACTCAGTCTCATCTGCAAACGCTTCCACTGTTCAAGGAACATAGTAGCTTTAAAAAAAAAAAAAACATTTAAAAATTTTAAGTCAAATACACTATGGTGAATATTTATGTTACTTGTAAACCCCAACTGATATTTGAATCCCATTATATTAGGCCCCTTATAAATAAGCACTAAAAACAGCCCAAGGCCCAATTTTAAAGACAGAACACAAGCAAAGGATGGGAACAAGAATTACTGTCTTTTTACAAATAAATTAAAGAAAGATATAACATGGGTTGCCCAAAGGCACGGGTAAATTCTTGTCAGAGAATAGAACTGAACCCATGGCTGCTGATATTCACCCCAAGAACATGATCTCTCTTAGTTTACCATGAGTCATTCTGTAATTCCTGAGTACAAAATGTATATTGAAACAAAACCTAGTTGTAAATATTGATCTGTAACGCTCTAACTGGCCAAGTGGATTTTGCTGTTTCAGTGTTTCTAATCAGTCAGAAATATGTGAAGAAGATGGGTGCAGCCTGCTACTGAAATAAATCGCTGATACCTATATATAAGCTAAGACCCTCTGTAATATGTAGAAAGTAATGTAATTTTGAAATATATTATAGTGATACCGTTGAATGTTTTTGTCCTGCATGGAACAGTGGTTTTGTTCTCAAGGACTGGCCAGTAGTTTACCCTCCTGCTTTTCCTTTTTCTTTAATATGAAGGAACAGATGTTGTACCGGTGTCTTCTATTTAGTCTCCTGACCTTCCTCTCGTAATTGCTGTTTGCTCTCGGTATTCCTCTGCCTAGCTGCTCGTGATTTATGGACATAAGGATTTATTAGAAATAGCACTTCTTACTCTTGAGTTGTGGACACCTATTTTCACACGACTATATCAATCCTAAGCCTGTATATACCCACTAAAACCAGCCACTGTACCAATACAAGCCATTCCTATAAAGAACTGAGAGCACTGTTTTCCATTTTCTTATTGCTGCACTTCACCTTTTTAGCAGGTGAAGAGGGGATTATAAAAAAGTCATTAGATCACAGTAGTATTTACAACACTTTGAACATCTTGTAGATAGCTGCACAAGACACAGTAGTGGAGAATTAGATCCAGCTTCCTTTGACTGCATCTATACTTGGTGTAAGCTGTAAGATAGCACTGGGAAAAGTTAGACTACTATTAAAATAACCTTACTTTTACAAAACAGACTCTATTCCAACAGTTAGCTGCAAATATTTCCTGCACAGGTACTCTCCCATAATGTAAGAAAAAATATCATTTAAACACAGGACTGGTAGTACAATGAAAGAAAATCCAGACATTAAGCAATTACGTTGCTATTTCTGCTCCTTCCTTACAGAGGAGAGGAAATATAAAAGCTACATTTAGCGTGTTTGAAAACTCAAGGCTTTTTAGATATTCTAAATACAAAAACATTTGGTTATTTTATAGGATGCCATTACTCATTCCATTTTTTCCTGTTATTCAAAATGTCAGTTCCACATTTAGCTCTGTAAAAACTTATCTGGCTAGATGCAGTAGCTGTTCTGAAATCAGCAAGTTTGCACTGACTTACACTAGCAGAAAAAACATTCCCGATATGTTCAACTGCCATTCTAATAAATGGACCTGACAGCTGAAATTTAGCATCCCAGAACACCAGTGACATTAATCACAATTATGCACTAGTCTGTATTTTGTAAATATGGTCATTTGCAAACAGTATTGCTGGAATCACAAAGATACTTTATGAAGCACCAGATCAGCTAGTAAAAGCATGATTCCTTTCAAGATACTAACCATAGTAAGTCATCTGCCTTTTACAGAATGAGCGAAGGCAAGCAGGAGGTAAGACTTCTTGTGCACAACACCGTCACAAAATAAAGCCAGCTCAATTACCACACTTTCCTCTCAAGCACACAGTCACAAGTCACACAACATGCCAGATCCCACATCGCTGTACTATATTCTACCAAAAAGCATTCAGGCAACATTTACCCCAGACACTGTGAGGCAAGCTGATCAGGTGTGTGGATGAGATTTGTCATTCAGCAGGTTGAGCTCTAGACATAACCAGTGCAGTCTCCTAGTAGTAAGGCAGCAAAATTTGGTGTAATGTAATATTTAATAGGCAAGCTGGGCAGAGTTAGTAAAGGATACTTTATTTCACTTTGCTGTTCTTTGTATATGACGGCTGTATTTTCTTGCACTGACAAGCTCAGTGTCATGGTCCCAAGAACAGACTTTTCCAATCTGTGGGAAATTTTTTTTTTTGGGGGGTTAGGGGGCTGGGGGACTGTTACAGCTCAAAGAATTTTGTTATTCTTACATGCCTTTTTCTTTTAAAGCAATCCTTATGGAAAACTTTGATTCTTTCTATTCCTGTACAGATTCTAATCTATAATAGTGAAAGGATATATCATCATTTTGCTTTGTGCATTGCATTGTTGATACTAAAATATAATTATTTTAAATATAATTGATTGTTTTCAATGAGGCTGCATGGAAATGATCATTTGCATGAGTGCAAATTTATAGTACAGCTTCTCTGTCAGGAAAATGCTGTTTACCTATGAAAGAATAAATGAACTGCCATACATATATATGCTGCTCAAACAGCTACACTGAAACTTGGACAAGGCCGTGTATTATGTGCTTCAAGGCAGCAGGTAAACTGTGACACCTTATCTGCCAGTCTAATCTGTAACTGGCAGCAATCTGAAGCAGTAAAATAAGTCATTGTGAGAGTCTATAAATTCATCATCTTTTGCCATTTCTCTCAGTCACAATGTTTACATATTCCCTAACTACTGCTGAAGGGTTTTCCAGAAACTGGTAAAAAAAAAATATCTCTTACTTCCACGACCTGTTCTGTCTACAGGTTCCTTAAAAACCATGTGCTATCCATACCCAACACCAAGCTAGCAACTAGTCATTTCTAAACCAAGCTATAAGATTTTAATAGGGTGGCAAAATATTACACACTGTTTGCTGAGGGATGGCTCTAATACAATGATATATTTGTTCAATTTCATATTAAGAATGAAAATTTAATTTTGTGAACATTGAATAGGGAAACAAAAAAATCATTTTACAGTAGCAATAACACCTTTATCGTTCACAATAAACAAGATCTAGAGTGACTGAGTGCACAGCACCAGCAATAATACACGCAAGCACAGTGCACACACTTTTCAGGGCAGAGGTGAGGCCAGAAACAATAAGAATAATACTACAATGCATTCATTAGTGTTTATGAAGTGTTTTGATATCCTCAGCGAGACAGGGTATATTTGCTATTAAAAAAAAAAACAAGCTTGTTTAAATGGAATACTTTAGAACATATTATAATTAAAACGATAATAGTCCCATTGTTCTTGGAATCCCATAAAGTTTTGATAGAATTATGTGACTAAGTTGGCCCACACGGAAATGCATTCTGTGCTTAAATTAAACCCTTTCAGCTGCCTGCACCGTACTGATCCCCAAATACATTCAGGCCCCAAAGATTAGAAGTGCCATTAAACAAGGCAGCAGAGGGAGAAATGACGCGTTTTTCTTCCCTGAAGTGCCCAACTCTTCTCCATTGACTTTAAAGATTGCTGTTGACAGGGGAAAGGCCCGTAATATTGCTTTCTTCAGTCTCAGCACATACAGCCCCTCGCTGGCCTTCTGAGGCTTGCCAGCTTCATAAAGTTGTAGGTATCACATTCAATCTAAGAGCACTTTTTTATATGTAAGGCTGGGATATGTTCTACTACTGTGCATTGCAGCTTTCGTTTGTCAGGAGTCAAAAGATTAAACACCATTGTTAACATGCAAAGAGATACTCACCCCAGAGAGCCATAAAGACGGAGAAGAAGACTGTAGCAGGGTTGTCAAACAAGTGGCTAGCTCGAGCGGTAGCACAAGCAGAGCTAAGGTTCCAGTAGTCACAGAACTTGTCACACAGGGGGCACATGGTGAAGGCATTCCGTTGGTCGCACATTTCTTTACTATGAATGACAAGCAGAAAGCTCAAGCATCCTTGCCAGGATTGTGAGCAAAGGAAAGACTTGCAACATTGCTTCAAGAATAGCTGGCATACCCTGATTACAGTTGTTCCCATACTGACAAGCATTAAAGAGCATTTTTTCTATGGCTTCAAAAGAAAAAAGAACTATTCAAACCGTAATATCAATATGTTGAATATTATATCATTTGAAAGGTATACAGCTGTTTCCAGCTATCATATGGTTAAAGTAATGCTCTCTGCTATTTCAAAGGGCAGTAGAGGGTGCTGCAGATACATCTTAGCCATAAATCTCACTTAAGTTTAAACATTAACACACAGTGTTCCCACAGACGAAGCACAACTCATCAACATTCATTCAGATCAAACTAAGAAAACAAACCCAGACACAGATGCCTTGTTATTCATCATTTACCTTTTACTAATAATATCCTACTGCTGTGATCCACTTTAAAAGTTGCCAATTCATTTGAGAAAATGCAGGAACTGCCACAACCAGTGTGCGACCAGCAGTACGAGTAATCCAGTATCTTATCTTGACAGAAGTCAGGCACTTATAACAAAGGGGAAATGTCTTTTTTCTTCACTGGGAAGCAGACCTTAACATCACTGTGTCAATTTGGCAGGTTTTATTTAGTGCAACACCCTCAGGAGACACAGCAAGAAACTCAGCAGTTTTTCTGTAACTGTCAAGGAGAATCCGGTGGATACCAAATATGCTAAATCTGCCGGCTATTCTTCATCTTCCTTGTGCAAATAACCTGATTTACTAAGAAAAAGAAAGTAATCCAAGACTACTGGACGGTGTATTTGCATTAACTTCAGTGAGTTCTGCATGATGTCTTTCTGGGTGAGTGTGAAGATATGTGCATTCATAAAAAGCAAAGGAATGTCATAAAAAAGAATTTACAATAATACAGTAGATTCACGGAACATTTCTGTTTCAGGAGCTGCAAGACTGAACAGCCAAATAAATACATGTCACTCAAAAGTCTTATCTATTCAATGCATGTGTATTTTCTAATGCTCACAGAGTTGTTAATGATACATCAGACATGTTAAAAGCAAATATTCTCAGTAAGGATTACAAACAAAAAGCACAGTTTTACAATTTTCAAGTAACAAATTATTGATCACAGAAAGCTTACCTAGGAATGTCACTCTCAATAGTTATGCATCCATAAAGAAATACAACAATCCCAACTACTGAAGATGGAATGAGGAATTCTGTATATAAACCCAGCCATGCAAAATAAAGTCCTATCTTTTCTCCAAAATACTTTCTGAAAAAGAAGAGAGGAAAAAAAAATAAAAAGCATGTTATCAAGGTTATAATTTTCAAATGTGTTTTATAACACATAAATCCCATTTTACCAATCCCTTAAAGTTAATATACTGATTTTCAAAGACACGGATGAAAATCCTGAGTATCTTGAAGTAAAACGAAAAGGGTGATTTGGGCAGTTTGACGTTCTTCATTCTGAGAAGTTAAAGACAGTCCTGTATCACTATAATACATACTCAATATCTGCTCAGGAAAGACTGAAGCTTTTCCATCTCTTAAATGAAGTCAGTGAAATATCCCTCGCTCCCATCAAGAGTAGCAGGATTTCAACCAAATATTTACCAGAAAACACTGGAAAGTATTTGCTCCTCTGAAAAGTATCTATATATGCCATCATTCTTTGCCTCTGCAGTCTTCCTGGATTCAGTTGCTGAGAGTCATGGAAATGACATCTGTGGGAACATGCTAACACCCTCTGATATCTTAAAAGACTACTAAACTTGAATTGCTGTTAAAGGAGGAATGTTTACTTGCACACTTAACACTGGCTTTTAAAACACCCATATTTTTGACAAATTAACAGTCTCTGAACAGCTGGTTTGAAAAAACAGTTTCTGCTCTGAGGAAGGGTTCACTGTAGACGTTGATAAATATGTGCTAGTACTCATGAATCACACTGCGAGAAGTAAGCTAAGCATAGATGAAACTCGCTGATCACTCCAAAGTACTGTTAGGAGTGATTACAAAATTTGCAAAACACCAAGAGCTTCATAGAGCTCAAGAACTCACCATCACTAAAATGAGACCAAATTTAGATAAAAGACAACACAGCTAGAAACATGTCACAAGCCAGAGAATAAGATGGAGGAATGCTGGACAGAAAGCAGCTATGGAGAGAGCACTCAGGACATGACACGGCGTTTGAATCAGTGAGACATTCACACTGTGGTGGCAGAAAGAACAAAAATTTCAAGATAACATGTCTAATAACAAAAGACAAGACTTGCTCCTCATAAAGGCAGAGCGCGATCCCACTTGGAGATTGATGCTGAACTCACTCACACTAGGAAAGTGACACCCAAGTTTAGCACCCCAGGTTAATTTTTTTTTGTAATGGAAATGGTTAAATGAGATTTTTGGAGGCTCAGGATTTCTTTTAACAGATACAATTCAATTCTGACAGAACTTAATGACAAACCTGTATGTCTGTAGAGTTAAGTCCTTTCAACAGCATAAGCAAAACTGAAAATTCTACTCCAGACTCTAGGCCTCAGGGCCAGGCTGCTCCTGCCACAGGAGAGACAGGGGCAGGAGTGCAACCAGGGCAGAGAGCCATGGGACAAAATGACGAGCCTCCACAGTCATTTCCAGCACAGATGAAAGAGTAAGGGTAGCAACACTGGCAGGAGGTTTATTTTACAGTCCCTGCTGTTCTTACACCATCACAGCTGCAGCTAACTTCACGTTCCTGGGCTCTCACACAGGGAAGCGGGCAGTGCCGTCATGCCTACTGCAGTGTTGCCTTACCTGAGTGCCTATATTTGCTTATGTCTAACTGACCTCACTCATCCTTTAGAAAGGGTATGTGTAATCATCAAAGGGAAAACAGGACAAAAGCACTCTAAGATGATACACAGACAACATTATCATCTGTATAAGGGGATGCCATAACTTGGAGAACAAGCACAAAAGCAGAGAAATTTTCAGGAATCTTCTGGGAAAGGAGTACAGCCCCTACAACTGACACTTGCAAGGCTATCGTAAGCAACACTGTGTGAAGTATCAAACAACACAGGTGGAATCATGATAGGATGACTCAAATGGCAATAACTTCATCAGCTGTATAATTCTTTGTGTTGGAAAGACAATTTATACAAGTCAGAATGGGAATATTATTTGCAGTACCCAGTCTTCAAACAACATATATCAGCTTAGTAGCTCTTCATAACATTTGCACCACTGTATGGTTTTTAAGCACCATGGGACAATAGATTATCACAAGCGCACAGAAAATAAGGAAATATGATATTATATGATATAGTATAGTTTATAAAATGATAAAGGTAAATATTTATGCTGCAAATATAATCTGGATACTGTGGGACTACCCTGTAATTTAGCAAATGCCAGGTAATTTTGGAGGTAATTTTTAGGAATTAAATTTTATTAATTAAATTAAATTTTAAATTTAATGAAAATAAATTAAATTTTAGTTTTTCTTTATTTTCACATTTATTTTTTTTAATATTAAATGAGGGACGTAATACTTGATTAAAATATAGAAATAATCAGATGGCCTATAGCTTTTCTTCAAGCCTCTTATGCGAGTCTACATACAGCAGCAATAAAACAGGACAGAGGGAGAGAAAACAGGATAGAGGGAGAAGAAGACTTAATTTGCTCTCAGGTTTCCTCCTGACTGGAAAGTGGCACACCTTGTTTTTGACAGTAAGGTAAATATCACTGAACACATCCTAACAACATGGAACAGGGAGGAAAGGGGAATTATTCTGATTTTTTGTCTTCTTACAGCTTCCTTATTGGTAGAATTGAGCAACATGCAGAGCTAGTAAAGTGCTCCAAATAGGTCAAAGCAGACATGAAAAATAGTCCACAGTCTAAGCTGTTCTAAACTGTCCATTGTTTTGATAAAGGGCCACAAATCAGCACAGAAAGTGCTCAGATCCCAGAAGCATGAGAGTGAAGAGCAGCTGACCAGAGTCAATGAAGTTGAAGCCTATGGCTTATGAGGCTTCATCTAGAATTTGTAAGCCTTCCAGTGACAGATGTGATCTAGAACCTACAAAGCAAAGGGTTACAACTTGCATCCATGCCACCAGAAAGTGAGAAGAGCTCAACAATGTCCTGGCAGTATGGAAAAAAAGCAGTTGCCAAGAAGTAAACTGTACAAAGTTCTGTGGCTTAACTGTTATGAAAAAGAAAAATAATTAAGACCATTGTGCCCATGTTCACCAATGTGCCAGAATATGAAATGATCTAAGGAAGAAGCAATGATTGCTTGGAAGCATGATGATAAATGTAAATCTGCGTTTATCAAGCTAGAAACACACAGGACATGGACATGTGTCTTCCTTTCTTGACATGTCCCAAAAACTGTCCTCCCAGTGCTCTGAATAGGAGTCAAAACTCTGCAAACACCTGTGACCACCTGTGACAAAAACTACTGCAGCCACAGCTGGACACAGTGGGTTTTACCAGAGACCTTAAGAATACCATGAGTGAGTTTCTTTCTAGCATCCATCCGAAAATCTCTTAAACAAAGGCACACTGGCATAGTTTTGCGAAGTTTGAAAGCATTCCACTCCTTCTCAAGTCAACAGTTACATGTTAGCAAACTGCAATGCTTTTTCACTTTGAAAACGGAGTAAGTTTCTCAAATGTTGACATACTAGCCCCTCTACATTCTCACACTAAAAGGAAAAACCTTAGAATGGTTGTAGTGAAGAGAAAAAAATAAAGTCTTCTTCAAGGGTAGAGTAAGATGTATGTAAAGACAATGACTTTTTAGAAGTTTTTGTATATTCACACGAAGAACTTGGCATCTTCTCTCATTTACATTGGGATAAAACCATTCTTACTTTATTATACTCAAGCGATTACCCATGATTTATGCAGGCACAGAAAAAGAGAAATGAGATGTGAATTTTTCCCTCCCTCAGTAGCTAACTCACATCCAGTTCATGTATATCCAGACAAAGCTAAGGACTAATGCTTTCCAAAGTATGTTCATGGATGGCCCACTGCAGAGTGCCACAAAAGAAGTGTGCCCTCTGCATTGTATGAGCTTTATTTCCTCTGTATTATTATTAGCTGTATTCTAATGTAAAGAAATGTCCCTTTATATACACATATGCAATGAGGATAGCAGTTCTCATTCAAAGCAGGGGGCAAATGGCTTTGATAATGAGCATGCACTGCTCCTACCAGAAGCAGCAGCCAAGCATTTTGTTCTGTGGGTTGTTACAATATAAGGCAAAATTTTATGCCTTTCACTTTGGAATACCTTTTGAATGCTAGTAAAATGGCCACCTACCAAGCACTAGGGTTCCTTGAGTAAGAATCATGTCTTTAAGGAGACATTTGTCCATAGTTCCTTAGTTCATAGTCATCCATAGTTCCTTCAGAAACTGAACAAAAGTTGGAGTTCAAGTAAATTATTAGAAACAGCATTTAAAACCTGCAGCAACAACCACCGCCTGTAGAAAATGTGTCCCCTCTGGCAGAGTTAGAATAAAAAGTATTCAGAAGGACACAGTGAAAAAGTTTATTCAGTTCTCTCTTCTTAGCCTATATAACACTTGAACCAGACATCTGCAGTGCACTTATGTCTGTCTCGTTGCCAAACCAACATCAAAAGGAATAACTGATAATTAAACTCTATGCTTGTATGTTGGTCACAGTGCTCCCATGTCAAGTTGTGTGATTTATAAATAGTCTGAGTTGGGGCAGGGGAGAGAAAGAAAGAAGGAAAAAAACCCTTCAGTTCTGACTCTGTGAAAACAAGTGTGGGATACCTGGAATGCGGATAAAGCATGTGGCGTGTGGTACATGCTGGAAAGAACTCTGGAGTCATTCAGGAACACAGTTAATCAAGCAAGGAAAAGATGCTGTGGACACTGAGTCACCTAACTGGGAAATCTGTTCAGAACTCTTCAGTGTTTTAATTTCCATACCCTGTTCTAGGCCAGCTGTTATTTCATGTTTGCCACAATTCATTTCACCACCCCTATAGTGATGGAATAGTTTCTATGCAAAACAAAACTGATTTACAGCTACTTATTGGATAGGCTTTTGTCTGTGCAAATGGTCAAACTAGTTACATCTATGACTTACGCCTTCAAAATAAACCTGTTCACACAGATTGTGGACAAGATTCTGGTGTTTCGACTCTTGGGAGAAAGGACAAGCAGTCCTCTTAAAGCACAGTTTCATGTCAGAACATCTCTGCTACCAGAATCAGTTTAAAAACTTTCTTCCCTCCCCAAATTCCAGGCCAAGTGCATGTTCCCTTTGTGACCCATGGCAAGCCAGCTCGCCGTGTAAGCCTGTGAACAGCTGCAGCAGACCAGTGCAAAAAGTGGCAACTTGTTGCAGAGGGTCAGGAACACAATTAATTCCTTCATAGGGCTTTGTCAGCAGAAGAAAATGTACCTTTAACCCGAAGGTAGAACAACGACTAGCCTTACAAACACAGAAGTAATTTCTATCACCTATTAAGTTCAGAACAGAGATTTTTTCCTTGGTTCTGATACAATAGGTCCCACCAAATTGAAGTCCCCATCTCAAAACAGTAGAGTTATTTCAGAAAGACTGCTGAAGTACAGAAAAAACAAGTCACTCTAACAGAATCAGGATGAAGTCATAATATCGTTCTATATCCCACCATTTCACTCCAGGTAGAGTTGCTTACGTCAAAACTTTTCTGGATTTGTCATTTTGTCTTCACTTGAAAATTTTCTCAGGAAAGGATTCAAACATTTATTACAACCATCTGGGACACCTGGGTGGAATTACCGCTCAGCAGCAGCACTGAGGCTGCTGTGCATCCAGAGATCCTAGAGATTTCTACCATGTTTGTGCCTGACAGCATATATGTACATATTCTGTCCAGACAGTCCTAAGAAGAAACGTGTCAGTGCTAGATCCAGATATACAGAGAGTGCACCAAATGGAGCAACATGGAAACCAAGAAAGGCTCCTGGCAGAAGACAACTCCCCTTGGAACAACTTGTCAAGACACTGAAAAAAAATTTCCATTACAGTTTTAAGAGGACAAAATAAACCCCAACTACAGAACCTCGGATAAACTACAATGCATCCGAGTCTGAGGCAGGAAGGAAAAAGCCCATTAGAAAGGGCAACTGGTTCTGCATACAGAAAACAAAGAAAAAAGCCTCTGTCCAAGGTAAGGGCACATGGCTTTCCCTAAACTAGATATAAAGATCAAGATTATCTGATAAGCCCATGCAAGAACCCTAAAATAAACCCTAAATGCTGAAAGCTAGCTCTAGTGTTCATGTTTGTTTCCACATCTGCAAATGTCCCTCATTCACTTTGGAACACTTGGTAGCAGACCAGTAAGACCTGGAAACAAGTTCAGAGGCACAGTCTGGCTTTTGTTTTCTATAAAAGACTTCATACCCTGTGTATTTTCTCTAACAATTAATGCACCAAGTCATCTACAGTGCTTCTGACCAAGAGCATTCACCAAAAGCCAACACAGAAACTACAAATCTGACTCTTGCTTTCCTGTAAGTAGAAAGAAGCAAGATGCCACAAGAGCCAGCACCTTTAGTTAAAGTTCTTATTTGAAAATATTGGTTAACAAGTATCTGCTGTGTCCTCAAATGGTATCTGAAGTCCAGAGCTAAACCTGCCTAAATTACAGATTATTCCAGCCACAGATACTTTTTTTCTTCCAAGGCACTGTGAAATATTACTTGTGATCCATTATAGGAAAAAAAAAAAAAAAAAAAAAAAAAAAAAAAAAAAAAAGCGCTATCAAAATATTGCAACTCCTTAGGAAACAGAAATCTTTGAAATTCACAAAGATGTAAACCAATGTTTTTCCCTAGTCTCTTGGCTCTTAGGAAATGAGTCCTATCCAATACAGTAACAGGGTGCTTGCTGTTTAGGGAGATGATGATGTGTGTGGAGGAAGGGAATATTCAAATTCTCAAATTTTAATGCATAAAAAACCTGGGAAAATATCTAGAATAAAACCGACAGAATTTGTGTATTAACTGCAATTTAAAACAGCAAAAGATCAAACCTTACCCCATAAAGGAACAAAACCAGGACAAGCCACTCACTGAGCTTCAGAGATTCACAAACCCTATTGCTTCTATTTCAAGAAATTGTCAGAATACAACTGAAAGGGCATAGTTTGTAGTGATGGATTATAAAATGAAAAAAAGCCTTTATTTAGTGATTGTAATGCAAAGAACAGCAGAGGCATAATAATGAGACTTGTAATGTGACTGAGACAGAAATCAAGGCTGACTACCTACTAGCTGTATAAGCAAGCTGGTTAGCAAAAAGCACTGTAACTGCATTCTCCCCTCTGTTGTGGGAGAATATGAAGCTTCAGTGCTTCTACAGAGCATTTTTTCATTTGTTCATGGTCTTTGTAAAGTGTTCAGATCTCCACAGTTAAAGAAACCTCTTATCAGAAAGCTAGATACAAAGAGAATGTGATTTGCAGGAATGTAAAAATAATAATGTACTCATACATAGATAACACCTTAGGTGCAGTAATAGCAGTCCTCAACCTTATGTAGTGTTTGAAAGTATTAAGTGCCTGATGACATTATTCTATTGATGTCTGGATTTGCCTGTCATGTTCTTTGCCTACAAAAGTTCTACATGTCTCTGAGACTGCAGCAGCCACAGCACATCTTGCTAAAGAGAGACATTTTCAGCAAGAGTAGTAATACAGTGTTTGTCCTGTCACTTCTAAGAACTCATGCATAAGACAACCCACGTACACAGAAATGTCTGTCTTGAGTTTGCTTTATTTTATTTTCTAGCGTACTTTAGCATTCAAAAATGTCAGTAACCCTCCAAGCCTGTCAAATTAAAAATCCACAGCAGGTAGCCTGGATGCCTGAAGCTGAGTCAATACTAATCTAAGTCAATAGAGGTTGCCTATGAAGAAGGCAGTACAGTTCCAATCCATAAACACCTCAGCACATCAAGTGAACCTCTATGTAAGAAACAATTCATTCAGATTTGCATATAACATTTTATCTCATAATAAACTCTACAAGCTCCTGCAAATAAGGAGTAACCTATTTAATATGATACAGTGAATCAGCCTATTATTTTAGACTGGCAGGGAGGTTGCCTAGTCCTTTTCTTCCTATTTTTAAATACCTATTATTACTTCTTTCCCCTTAATTTGCAAATAAGATGTTTCCCCAAGGTTTTGCTTTGAACAAACGTGAGCTCACTGATATGTATCATTTTCCTAATCTTCAGTTTTCACAAGATGATTTGCACAATTTTCATCATCTTGATTAACAGTTTGAAGCTCAAGTTTCTGACTCCTTTTTGTAAATAACTGATTTATAATAACTAATGTTTCATCAAAAGTCTCTTGCTTATCAAATTATTATAGTTAAGTGTTGCTACAGAATCTGGATTAATTTAATGTATTTGCTTTAATAGGTACTTGTGTACTTGCAACATACGTATTACTGCTGTCAGATAGACAACATCTAGTGGCTAATAAATTCCAAAAAAAGACAAGTGTAATCAATTCTTTTTTAGTCACAGTATTACTGCACACCTTGAGACAGCAAGGCTTGCGTCTTGTCATTTTTAGACAATAAGGGAGTTACAGAACTTTCTTGTTTAACTAAAATTTAAATTGCTAGTCCTCAGACTTCTGAGACTGTGACAAATGGAAAGGCAAACAGAACACATTCAAATGCATTCTGCAAGATAAAAGCATGCAAGATGTTTCATTATCTTTCAGGCCTTTAGGATTCCTCGGCCCCAGACATCAGGGGGAAGGCTGGAGCAAGGAAGATATAGCCTTGGTGGAAGAGGATCAGGTTGGGGTATACTTAAGCAAATTGGACAATTGGACAAGTCCACGGGCCCTGATGGGATGGACCCACAAGTGCTGAGGGAGCTGGCAGATGTCGTTGCAAGGCCACTCTCAATAATCTTTGATCCATGACAGCAACTGGGAGAAGTGCCCGAAGACTGGAAGAAAATAAATGTCACCCCATAGTCAAGAAGAACCTAGAGAACTACAGGCCAATCTGCCTCACTTCAGTCCCAGGGAAGATGATAGAGCAGCTAATCCTGGAAACCATTTCCAGGCATATTATACATGAGAAAATCATTAGGACTAGTCAGCATAGCTTTACCAAGGGGAAGTCATGCTTGACCAACTTGATAAACTCCTATGATGAAGTGGCCAGCCTGATAGATGAGGGGAGAATAGTGAATATTGTCTATTTGGACTTCAGTAAGGCTTTTGACACTGTCTCCCATAAGATCCTCACAGAGCAGCTGTTGATATATGGGCTGGATGAGCAGAGAGGGGCATTGAAAACTGGGTGAATGGCCAGGCCCGGAGGGTCGGGGTCAGTGGCCCAAAGTCTAGCTGGAAGCCAGTAACTGGCAGCGTACCCCAGGGATCAATACTGGGTCCAGTCCTGTTCAACATCTTTGTTAATGATCTGTGGCAGAGAATACCCTCAGCCAGTTTGCAGATGACACAAAACTGGCAGGAGTGGCTGATATGCCAGGGGGTCATGGTGCCATCCAGAGGGACCTAAACAGGTTGGGGAAACGAGCTGTTAGGAATGTCATGAAGCTCAGCAAAGTGGAGTGCAAAGTCCTGCACCTGGGGAAGAAAAACTGCATGCACCGATGTTTGTTGGGGACCATCCAGCTGGAGAGCAGCTTGGCAGAAAACCCCCCGAGGGGCTTGGTGCACACCAGATTGAACAAGAGCCAGCAACGTGCCCTTGCTGCAGAGAAGGTCAATGGTATCCTTGGGTGCTTGACACAAAGTATTGCCAGCAGGGCAAGGGGGGTGATCCTTCCCCTCTGCTCAGCACTGGCAAGGCCATGGTGGGAGTAGTGTGTCCAGTGCTGGGCTCCTCAGCACAAGGACATGCACAAACCAGAGACAGTCTAGTGGAGGGACACAAGGATGGTTAAGGGACTGGAGCACCTCACATATGAGGAAAAGTTGAGAGAGCGAATGCTGTTTTGTCTGGAGAAGAGAAGGCTCAAGAAGGATGTTATTAATGTATGTAAATAGCTCAAGGGACAGTACAATGAGGACGGAGCCAGGCTCTTCTCAGTTGTGGCCAGTGACAGGACAAGAGGCAAAGGGCACAAACAGAAAAACAGGAGGCTCCCTCTGAACATCAAGAAATCCTTCTTTACTGAGCATGTGACTGAGCACTGGAACAGGTTGCCCAGGGAGGTTGTGGAGTCTCCCTTCTTAGAAACATCCAAAAAGCATCTAGTCTCAGTCCTGGGAAACTGCCCCTTGACAGCCCTGCTGAGCAGGGGTTTAGACCAGATGACCTCCCAATGTCCCTGCCAGCCTCAACCTTTCTTTGATTCTGTGATCTCTGAGCACTTCAATTGCAACTATTCTGCCAAGACAGTAATACACAACAGCACTACTCACCTGCTCAATATTGCATTAAAATGTTGATTTTTTATTACATTTCCACAGTACTGACTGTGGAAGTCCAGAGATTTCCCATGTTGGAAAACTTCTTTATATGGGTATTTTCTGGGGATAGTTGTTACATGGTGCCCAGTTCTTAATCTCTGCCCTTGTCGTCTTGGGTTTGTCCGCTGTCAGGGACAGGTTACTGGATCAGACAAAGCTATGGTCTGTTCAAATGTAACTTATGTGCAGAGAGAGATAGGATCCTCATGCAAAGCATCTTATTCTTCAGGTATACCTTTAAATCAGATGACAAATGTTGGTCTTAATCCCTGATCAGTGCTCAAGGAGTTAGAAAAGGACTTCCTCCCACCCCAGCATGTCATAGGCAGAAATTTCTATAGAGTTTAAGATGTCAAGTGCAGTTTTACAAGAAGAATAAGCAGAACTAACTACCCAAATGCAGCAATGTTTTCTATTCCCTGCTGCAGTTACTAGCCATATGCACCTTTAGATGCCTACAAATATTTGTATGCATGCACATAAAAATGTGCAGGACTTGCTCTTTTCTTTCCAAATCTGGCCTTCCACTTCTGACTTTTGCATCTCCAGTTTAAAAGAACTTTAATTTCCTATCAAAAAACACTAATATCATCTCCAAAGATACCTGTTGGATTGGGACCAACTCAATGGACTCAAGTCCATTAAGAAATATGTTTCTGGCTATGAAGTTCAAGCATCATACAGGCACCATGGAACTTAGCCTGTTTGTTCCACGCACAGATAAAACTGAACTCTAGCTGCCTACAAAACTACACAATCCAAGGCGGGGAGGATGGTGAGGGTGGGGGGGTGGGGGGGGGCAGGTGGGCACCAGAAATCTGTACAACTTCAGTCTTCAGAGCCTCAGGTTTGCATAAGTCCTGATGGAAATGTGCATATCCTTCGCTGGATGTAGCTTTTGAAAAGCCCACCAAAGGAGTGAGGAATCTGGATGGTAATGAGGATTTAGTGCTCAGACAGTGACCTGAAGCCTGGGAATTATGTTTATCAGAAAGCAGGGATCTGGTTTTCCTCACCACTGCAATACAAGCCTACTGGTTTAAAATTCTCTCTCTCATACAAGCACCAATAAATAAGGCCAAGCTCTTGCCAAAACAGACAGCAAGCAAGCCACTTCCTACAGGACTGTCAAAGTATATGAAATGCAGAGCTGTAAGTAAATCATCTCACTCCAGTCACAGGCCTGCATCCAGCAAAATAATTCAATACAAATTCTTCAGTGATTTATGCACCACGAGCAAAACCCCTCTGCTTTGCAATAAACACAGGCTGGAGCACTCATGTAAGCTCTGTGATGAGAAGTTCCAGGCATGGAGGGGAAACTCCCTACAACTTCAGATGAAAAACGCTGTCCAAGCTTTAAGCATCGGATATGCAGTCCATTTAATGGATGTATGGCCATTAAAGTGGCCATTTAAAAGTCAACTTTTAAATAAACTGGGGTCATGAAGGGTAATGAGGTCACATAGACACTGAAAAGGTGAAAGAATTGCAGTGATGGAGAAAACATTCTTTTCTCAACAGCTAGGACCATGTTCCAGGGTCCCACCTGCTTCTGGCTTCGTCCAGGAAGATCTCTGCTGTAAAAACTGGAACAAAGGACAACATCAAGGCTGAGTGGATGCTGGAATAGTACTTCCCAGTGTACCTAGTGCTTTAATGATGATGAACTGTAAGTTGAACGTACCCCATGTTGGGAATGAATATTTGTTGTAGAGTTCCTTGGAACTATAAAAAGATGTTGGACTCCAAGTGCAAAAGGGTTATAGCAAGAAGATACGCTCAGATTATTGCCTCAGGCACGTTCTCAGCAGAGGTTTGGAAGGAAGCTGTATGGACTACAGCCAAAGTTACTGGTGGAGCTCATGGGCATTTTTCTACTTAAATGCTATGTTTGTTCGATTAGTGCATTTTCCCATGCTTAAAGCTGCTTTTTCTTTTTCCTAAAAAAGAAGTCCTTGCATATAGCTTCAGCATCTTGTGAATGTTGAAGATATGCCTGCTAAAGACAGTCAGAGAAAAACATCATAGTGTTCCCATATTTCTGTGTGGGAACCAAGTCATTTAGTGATTTACCAAGAACTGGTTTTTACTGTCATTACCCACCTGACATAAGGGGACCCTCTCCAGGATCCCATGAATCAGTGTTCTCAGAAGAATGATAATTCACTAGACTAAGGGGAAAAGCACAACACTTTCAACCTACTGATCACTAATATCCAAAAAGAAAGTAAACTCCCTCCTCCCTCAAAAGGAAAGGGAACCCCAAAAAACAAGGAGCACCCCACTGACACACAGTAAAGAAATGGGGCTATGAAAGGAAAGAATCAGTGGGTAAGCCTGAAACGTAATTGTTTTCCACTGAAAGGGCATTTCTCTTAAATAAGGAATCAAACTGTCAGGTAGAGAAAAGTACCTTATTGTAATAGTGTACAGACCCCACGCTGTAAGTGATGTCTTAGAAGGTAGTAAATAACCACCTGACCTAGTAGGTGATTTAGCAGAGAGAAAAGTTTATAACTATTCTCCAAGCATTAGGAACGGGATGTTACTCTGCACATCTTCCATGGTGGAGTTTTCTCTCTGCAGCCCTATGGAAGCTGGTGATCATCACGTGAGCCCTGCAGAGGGAGGGTGTGAAGGGGGCTCGCTGCTCTCAGCTGGCTGTATATGGGAGGCAGCCCTCCCCACTCCTGCTTTGGAACCTGGCTTTCAGAAAAGATATAGGTTTGGGTTGCAAATGTGGGAAGTGTAAGAGTGACCTGCTGGCTCAGCCAGCCCACCACAGTGTGGGGCACTGTACATATCTCTCTCCTAAAATGTTCGTCTGGACTGATTAGGCTTGGCTCGAAAGCAAGCATTAGAGTGGGTTGTTCAGTCCCTGTGAGATAACCACATATTACACGGTTGTTTTCTGCCACAGTGGTTACACTGAATAATAAAAATAAAGATCAGACATTTGATTAGGTTAATTCACAAGAACAGAAGAGTGACAAGGAAGCAGAGGAATTAAAACATACAGGAGAATCTGCATTTTGAGGATCACTAACCCCAAAGTCTGCATAAACAATGATTGAAGAACATTTGAGCATGCCTCTGGAATTAGGGAGGGCACTTTATTTTCAAGTTCTTAGAGTTCTAGACAGTATGTGGAGACAAATGCTCTCTCTCTCAAGAGATGAAGATGTGGCTACAAAGCACAGTAGTGAAAGAAGCAGTGATCTGCTAATGTATGAAGTGGTTAGATGGCCACAGTTAGGGGAATGCGATACCAGAAATGGATCATAACCACACTTTTCTAAGGAAGAAATGCTTTTCTCTAAAGTCAGTAAAAACACCATTTCAGCAGAACACTCCTTTTCTTATTTAGCTCCTTTAAAATTACCCTATCCTCAGTAGGGTAAACAGATATACCCATTTTTGGGTTTTGTGGTGAAAAATGATGAAAGAAGAAAAAAGGTAAAAAGGCAAACCGGTAATAACACTTCTGGATCCTGACTGCTTTCACTGGACGCTGCACCACACAGGTCCCAAGGCACTGAAAGTAAAGACAACAGTATCCAGAGCTGAAACAATCAAACTTCGGAACATCATAGGTCTGTCATTGTTTTAAAAACTGCCTGGAAGAGAAAGCTACAGGCTGCTGTGCTTTAGGAAGACAACGCTCAAATCCGGGAGCAGGGGGGAACTGGTGACTGTTCAGTCAAGAGCAGGTTCAACACGGGCACACTGCAACGAGGGGCCAGAATTCATCACACATGAAATTGAAACAATTTTCCATACCAAATAAAAACATAGTTAAAAATAGGAAGAAGGAAATATATTAGGCAGACAGTTTGAGTAACAGAGACTCCCAAGTTTTGATTTACATGCTATACATCATAAATAATATTCTGGTTAACACACTTTTCCACCTACTACGGCAAAAAGAGTTATTGTACACACAGTTTTAATCTTTCCATTGTCTTCCCAGTTTTTGGCTTTACAGCAAGATAAGTATATACGGGCACGTGGAGCTTTGAAAGTAATCATGCTATACATAATGTAGCCTGTTATTAAAAAGTTAGGTGAGGTCCTAGCAACAGGAAATATAAATAGAAACATGAAAAATGAGATGGGTTAGAAGGAGCTGATGAGCTGGGACCTTTTAGAAGCACTAATATTAAAATAAACTCCACCACAATTGAAAATTAGGTGTCTACTTGACTTCCCTAAGGTGAAATAAGCTTACATTAGTAACATGATAACAAAGGGGACCTCCCCTCTATGATGATGGTCCCATACCCAGAATTCCAGCTCATACATCAGTTCCCACCTGCAGGTGCTTCAAGATGTCCATTAAGAAGACAACTTGCCTGTTTTCCAGGACTCTGTCTAAGAAGGATAACCACCTCTTTTTGATATCAGTAACCTTAGCAAAGTTACTTAATCTGTCATTTAGAATTCCTAAGTGATAAAGGTTGCATCCAACCAAAAATATAATTTATTATAAATTCTATTGTACTTCTTATACTTGCTGTATATTTTCTTGACTTGCTATAATTTATTAGAGGTGTATGGCTAAAAGAGAAGAGGTAGTGGCTGCAAGTTGTACCAAGGAATATTTGGTCTCAACAGAAGAAAAATATCTTCCCCCTGAGAGTGGTGCAGTGCTGGAAAGGTTGCCCAGAGAAGCTGTGTGATCTCCATCCTGAGATTTCAAAACTCATTAACAATTTAATCTGACTTTCAAGTCAGACCTGTTTTGAGCAGAGGGTAGGTCTAAAGACAGCCTATTAATTCTAGGATCACATTGTTAAAACTTTGATTAACATACTATAACATTTATTTTAAAAATCCTTAAACCTATGTTCTTCATGCAGGCTCATAAAACTCCTAAGAAACACCCTCCCGTCTCTGGATCAACTATAGTATTACCCCTTAGGAAACTAATAAATGCATTAACTGCAGAAATTGATAAAACTGAGGTTTAACTCATCTTCATTTGAGAAAAGAACATTGGCAAAATAGAAAAGAATCACTGAACGACAGAAGTTTTTACAGCAACTTTTATATTACATTACAAGGTTTGAGAGAAACTGCTGTTGATAAGTGCATTCCTACAAGAAAGCTACACTAGAGAAATTCCTCTCTAGTATAAAGTAATCCTTAAATCAGAATGAGAAAAACAAAAGTATATTATAACAGACTGACCTCTAGAGCCTTGCATGTCCTAGAACTGCAGCTTTCATTCTCTAGCTGTTAATATATCACCCATGCATTCCAAGCCTAAGGGTGACTGAAAAGACGAGGCAAATGGGTTTTAGTACTTTCTAGCCTAGGATATTTGTTAGCAAATAATTTTTAATTTCCCTCTCAAAAAAATGTTTATCATCCTTTTCATCTGAGTTGGAAATAGACACATATGAAAGGTAAAAATGAAATTCATATGGCTATTTTTAGACATTCATATGCTTTTGAAAATAAAGCACTGTATCAGCCAGGCATTGTTTTAAGCAAATTTAATTAATATCTGGATGAGCACTGAGAGATATGGTATTACAGGCACTTTACAAATCAACCCTTAATACACACTGTACTATCTGCATGAGCTGCACTATATGTTACCTTAAAATTTTGATGTGAAATTGTTTGGCTGCAGAATAGAAATTTGTAACACCCACCAAGTTCTCATTTGATGAAATCCTCCTCACTCACAGCTGCATTTCCTAATTTACAAAAGAAATTAGCTTTTCCCTATAGCCTAAAGAGGTGCATAAAGCCAGAGCAGAATACTTTTACACATTAAGACACAGAGGTGAAGGGAACTGTCAGCAAATATTGTAATGGGCCTTTATTTGGGTTTGTGTTATTAATTACTTGAAAATATTCTGAGACTGATTATGCAGTTTAGTGCTCGCTCAGGATATCAGACCTTAGAGAAGAGACCTCAGAGAATCCCCCTGTGCCAAGAGTGAGCATAACACACATGTGGTCCCTAGCTCTGGTGTGCAGTCACTTGGGAACTGGCAACAACTGTATGGCCAGAAGCATGGTACTGAGGCACCAGGAATGATTTCTAATAACTCCGCAGTGCCATACCTAGTCTGCTAGCATAGACATTTCAGTTAAAAAATGACTTTCAATGTGCATTCTTAATGAATAAAGGTGAAAACAGGAATAGTTAAGAAGATTTACACTGTTGCAAGTTGTATTAAAAATTAGACTAAAAAGTCTAAATAATGTGGGGATATGAATATTATTTAAGCAACGCATTTCAACAGTTAATGTATTTAAAAACATCAGTCACAACAGGCTCTGAGTATAAGGCACAATAAATGATGTTTCTTCTATCAAAGCCTGGATGTAAACTTGTTAAGTTACACAGTGCTTGCTTAAGCAAAATAAAAATGTTGGGTATAATTTAATCAGTCTAAGAAAGAAGTATGACAGTAAATTCTCAGAATCCATGAAGTGTGGCTAATGTTTGCCATGGGAATAAATATCTACATTGAAACTGAGCTCAAATACCCCCCACGGTACAGAAGTGCAAAAATCTATTTCAGTTGCAGAAAGAAGAGGGTGGTAATTCTTCAGGTATATATACTTTAAAGCTCTAACATTACCTAGAAAATAAAAACCACATTTATTTTAGTGGTAACAGTCAAACTTGAAGTCAAGCAAAGTATGGAAGATAAAAGCAAGAAAAATCATCTCAGAACAGAGAATCAATTGCACATGTCTGGTCCTTTTTTTTTTTCTTTCTTTCTCAGAGAAGTTTAAACCACAGAATTTCTATGAAATCATATCGCTATAGCGAAATATTATAATGGACACAGCAAAACACAAATGAAGATTGAGTGTAAGCAGATGTACCTCTATTTTTAATTCAGCTGAGCTGCCAGGTCTGGTAAAACTTGAGAATTCCTCTAGCTAGTCACAGTTTAACTTAACATTTGTAATATTTACTAACATACCAAGTGCTGGAACCTCCTTCTGAGTTTACCTATTCCATACAGTAGCCTGGCCTAGAAGAACTGGTAATCAAAAAGTACATAAATCTTGAACAAAATCATTGAGGCAGAAAAAAGGAAATTTCAAAGACTTGCAGGACCTCAATAAGATTTGATGCTCACACTACAATTTGAAAATTTGAAACATCTCGCTCCCAATAAAGAGCAATTATGCTCACGTTACAAGTTAGTGGTTAAGTCTTTGAAAAACTATATGCACTATTTCAGCTTTAACTCAAAACACAATAAATACATTTTACAAAGATTATTGATTATCCATTTTACTAACACCAGCTTTAGCAAGTAATCACGTAGAAGCAGATCATATGATAAAATCTAGTTGGAGTTTGATTATTCGAAAGATAAATGTTAACAAATGTCATCTTTCTTATGTATACAAATAATCCAGGAACAGAATTGGGTTTTTTTCCCCCTATTCTTTGTTAATATCACAGTTCATTTATTCCTAGACAGATATGTAACAATATTTCAAGCCAACAGTTTTCACAAACATTTCCTTTTCCTTACTCAGTATTTATAGTATACAACAAAAATTGTTTTATCTTCATTTGATTTTCTTGTAGAGATATTGTGGAAATTCCTTAAAAAGCACGGTTGTTTTGTCTTATTTTAAGCCAAACTTCTTCTATGTTTGTAATGTCAAAATGCAACATTTTTGAAAAACACTGGGAACACATATGGATGCGTTCAGATGAATAAAACTTGTAAAACCAGGAATAAAAAGAATCGAATTAATTTCAGAACTGTCAAATACTTTCACACTGATTCATGATGTGAACACCAGCTTCTGATATTCAACAGATTTTGTAACCGTACTCCCCAATAAAAATTCACCGGTGCAAATGGCAATTACTCTTTTTTGAAAGGATTAATACTTTTAAACAAAATATCTGAAGTATGACATTCTTCCAGGGATAAACACTATACAAAACCAAAGGTACATTACTGTTTACCGTCTTTTTCTTACAGTAAAATATCACCAGAGCTATAGAAAAGCAGTAAGTAAATGCTTTGATCAATCCAAGTTTTAATTTCCTGAAGTAACTGGAAGTTAATTAGTCTGCATCAGCTAAAAACCAAGTCCCTTAGTATTTTATAGAAGTCCGTATTACCTTATGAGGTCGACAGGCTGAAACTTGTAAAATACCCCATATCTTGCCCATTCTCGATACAGCAACTAAAAAAAGAAACCACAAGAACAAAAAAAAAAAAAGAAAAGAAAATTAGCTTGTAACAAGTGATCCCATCTGTTTTTACAAACATCTTCTAAGAGTTATGAATTGATGTACCAAAACAAGCAGTTTCCCATGCTTCAATACAAACCAAGTACATTTTTCAGATGGTTATGGCAGACTCCAACCAAGCCAGCAATACAAGGATGGTATACATATATCTTGCTCCATATACCTACCCCCTCCTCACCCCATGTATTAGATAGTAATATTAAACAGAAAGGCTTAAACCAAAAAATAAAAGAGGCTGTAGTCTTGTGGAAATCTCTGGAAAGATACTAGAAATAGTCCTACCTCCAGAGTGACACTCTTCTGTGATGTAATTTATTTAACGTGTGGAATCACACCATAGGTAAGTACTGACCAGTGTTTCTAGGTCCAAGGTGAAGTGAACTGAGGTAAGAGTTCCAGACTGGTAAACTGGTATGTAAAAACATACTTAATAAATATGTCAAAACCAGCCTGCTTTCCCGCTCAGCTCCTGAGGCTACTACACCCAGCAAAGCCTGCATAAAAGCCCCTTCTCTCCCCATGCTGCACACGGACACACAAGTTCACATTTACTGTTGTAAAAGAAAAAAAAAAAAAAGAAAAAAAAAAACCAACGCCATCTTATAGATAGCTTAAAGGAAGGCACAGACCCTACAGAAATATCTTACAATGGGAGGAATCCAGCAGGAACAGTCAGGGATAAAAGGAAACTTATTAAACCACAATCCACTCAACTGCAACAGACAAGGGACTCGGGATAGTCTTCCTCATTCCCTCTTTCATGCTGTGTCATATATATCACACCTTTGTTGAACTTTCAAAAAAAAAAAATAAACCTCTGACAGTTTTTTACAAGAGCTGCAAAGGAAACTGGTAATTACGGTGTGAAAGACACCACCCTGTTCTGAAACAAAAGCCAGCTGCTGCACAGAAATCACCATGCAATTAACAATTTGGTAAAAGAGTTAATTGATAGCAGTATGTTTTATAACTGTGTATGAATCTATTAATAATCCAGAAAGGGTATTAAAAAATGAAGCCTTCCAGAATTATGTGAAAACCTAAGGAAGCTCAAAGGAAATATCAGCACAATCTTTTGTTACGTGACTGTTCACCATATTTTATTTTTAGAGGAAAATAAAAATCAGGACAGTTGCATGCAAAACACTAAGACATTCTGTGGAACTACTGGAGTTCATATTCCTTTCACAGTTTTTAGCTGTGAAAGGACTGTAGACAGTTTAAGCCAACATGCTCATTGAAAACTATTTCTTGAGGTACAGAGTGCATCAAAAATAATAAAAAATAACCAAAATATGATGATAAATACAACTAAATCAACCACATAACTATTTATAGATTATAAATGTCTATCGTCCAAAAAGACAGCTGTTAAGCCTTTTGTCCCTCTTTTCAAAAAATAAGAGGAGGGGGTCCAGAAAAAGTAGCATATGAGAGGTCAGCTCCTTTAAAATAAGGCACCACTTTATTCCTAGTAAAACTGGAGTAGTGGTGAACCTGTGTTTTGAGAATAAGCTTCTGTGTGGAATGTCTGCTGGCTCCAAGAGACATTATCATACTTCAGTTCCTCCTTTGCTGTGAGCGCTAATTGATTGTCTTTTGCCTGTCTCATGGAAATTGTAGTAAATGGGAAGCAGTGTAATTGCTGAGTTACTGCCTTCGAGACTTTGATTCCTCTCTAAACTTTGGCTGGGATTGGACAATAAATTGTAAGGCTGCTGGGGAGGACGACACAAACCAAGAACCACATGCACACGAATACACAACAAGTAAGAGCTGGAGAGGGTGTTGGTAACAAAGTACATACAGTTTCTGCAATTATCGGTAGTTGCATCTGTCAAATGGTCCATTTTGACAGCTAGCAGCATGCTACACAATCTTATGATATTAACAGCACAATTAAAATAAATGTGGAGAAATTTCAGATACTGTAACTGCAGAGTTATCTTGACATATTTTGAGGTTTCCAGTCATATTTTTCTGTTTATAATGCCTCTCCTCCTGTGGATGCTATATGAAAGAACTAAATAAATATCAAGTCAGCAAGCAAGACTTGGATCCTGCAGACACACACTTGATGAGGTATTATTGTTCAGAATATGGAAACTGGCTTGCAACTATTTGAGTGAACAGAGCTATGCCATTGCATACTCATTAAAGATAAAGTGTAAAGTATTTTCTGTTCATAGATCAGGTAGTAAACACTACACTGCAGAAGCAATTGGGAATTCAGCAACGAGATTCCAGGGGTGTGGAGTCTTGGCTTTTAGAATATTGCTCTCACAGAGCACACTCAAAATACTTTGCACTTGTGGAAAGAAATGATGATGCTAGGTTTGAATTTCTTTGGCTTCAACAGCAGTTGAAGAGGATCTCCCTGGCTGCCATATTGATATTTTCATATGAATGCTTGTGGCTACCTGTTCAAAATCACCCTTTTACATTGCCCCACAGTATTACCTACATTTTCATTTATTTCCATAAATAATCATACTAATAAATGCATTCTGAAATATACAAACCAAGAAAGTTAAAGCTATTATCCTTAAAACTACTTAAAGGCTGTTTAGAATGTAGCTACAGAATAGAATCTGAAAAGCAGAAGACAGCTCTTTCTAAAATTGCTTTCAGTTCAGGAACAGGCTGCTATGGCATTATGTCAGACGACAGAATCACACTGGTTACTCTGGTTCCAAAAGCCATAGCACTGAAGGTGAGTTTATGGCATGAATATTTTCCATTTGTGTGTGTTGCCTACACTAAACCTCAGTCTCAGCACTGCAATTTTACAAGATTAAGCTTAATCTGGAAGCTGGAATGTGCTTCCTTTCGTGATATTTATTAAATTGAAAGGAATTCTAGGAAGAGTCAATATAGTTTATTGTATTTTATCAGCTTCATTTAAAAACAGTACTTTCTGTAAGTTTAAAATAACACTTTCCAATCTGCTTCTAATATTCTAGGGATGTTGTACTATATAATGACAACAGTGTATTTCCCAGATAGGTAACAAAGCCCTTATGTATTTCTCAATGTCAAACATATTGCTAGCAATGAAAGGTTACCAGTTGCCAGTGGGCTAGAAGCTTAAAGAAGACCCAGTCAGTGTTTATATTCATGGCAAATTAATGTCATGCTGCTGTGCAACAGCTTTCTTAAAAAGATCTTTTTCTAAAGCAGAAGTTACACTAAAACTGGGAAATTCCTTTACTCCAATCAACAGTCTTAGGAAAAGAGTGGGTTTCATTGCCTGGAGATTTCTCATTCTCATAGGATGTGGCAAAAGTATTGTTTCACCGTGCATTTCTCCAAGGAAGTCCTGAAGAGAGTTAATAAGGATTAACCTTTATATTATGAACTGGTACATAAACCTTCATTACTTGTGCTTCCTTATTGGCATAAGTACCCCAAACAGGCTCAATTCATCATTGCTGGGGCTTATACAGTGGACAATTGAAATGGGAGATACGGATAAGTAAAAATGGACAAAATAAAAGGGGGCAGAGAAAAAAAAAATCAAAAATGCCCCCCTTTCCTTTAAACCTGATTGGGGCTTTTCAGGAAATTAAACACTGAGACTATTAGATTCAGATAGAAAACAGATGATGTTATGCATCGAAATACTACAGCAGATTCAATGGCTGGGCAGCAGAGACATATGTGAATAATCAATGAAGTATTTCTGGAAAGAACCTTTTATGTTTTTAATACTTAACACTTCATAACTGAGCCTAATAGGCAGAATAAAAAGAAGGCAGGACAAAATACAACTAGTAGGGTGAATATTTTTCCAGACACTAGTCCTCTTAGGCCCTCTTCCCCCTATTTCACAGTACCCAATATCCCCTCCCTCACTGATTAATGTTCATTTACTTTTCTTTAAGAATTTTGCTAGCCTTGTAAGTCAGTAAACTATGTAGATGACTTTCAGAGTCTATTACTGTATCATGATTACTTATTCAGAGAAAATTCTGCAAGTGCAGAGCAGAAAATTTCTTCATGAACAGAAAGTTCAAAATAACAGACAGAAATATACAAGTTTCTTCATAGTTAATTTTCCGGCTTTGTCTCATTTGCTTACCGCAGTTCATATACTAAATTAAATTGTACATGGCACATGAAGACATCTAGTGGCTGAATGCTGACAGTATTTGCCAAAAACTACAAAGATTACATTTTCAAAGTTTTACAAATCCAGCACTTGAAAAATCAGTTTTATTTGTATGACCTATGAACTCAGTCTTCATTTTAAATCATTAAATAATCATCATCTGTAGTAATTACATTCTTGAGAACTATATTGTCTTTTGCCAAATTAATGGCATTTTCTTACCTCTCCTTCAAGCAGCAGATGGCACATACCAACATATAATACCACAGAGTTTAACACATCTATGAAATCATTTACAAGTCACCAAGAATATATGCAATTTAATTTCTAGTATAGTAAATAATTTAGGCTTCCAAACATTTTCTTTTTGTTCATTCTTCCTTCCCCCTCTTTCCCTCCCCACAATTTTCCCTTTCTTCATTTCCTATCCTATTGTTTGTATATAAAGGGAAAAGATGAGCAAAGAGAAGAATATGGAATGGATCTTAATGAATTACAGTAATTAAATGGCTAGGCTCATTTCTAATGGTAAGCATATGTATTAAATAAGTCTGAATTCACAGTGTTTGATTATGCATCCATTTATCTTGTGCAGACAGTAGGTGATATTTTCAGAAGTCTTTTGATAGCTAGAAACTTTTTATTTACAAAATAATTAGAGGCAGAGTTTTAGAAATTTAATTTAATTCAATTGAATGCATAATCAAATGAAAAATGCAACTATGTTTTAGTCTAGTAATCATTGTTCTGTAGTACTATATGGCTACAGAAAAAAAATGAATTATATAAGTAATTCAACAACTTTTGCTTCTGGACAGGTTGAAAAAATCTTGTCTATGCAACAAAATTTGGAGCATTTAAAGATGTAAATATCAAATTAAATTTGCTGAAATACTTCAGAAGAAGACTTTAAAAAAAGTCTTGTGAAAAAAAAAATTATATGCAGAAGTACAGGAAAAAAGTAATGCAAAAAATATACACATTTGTAAAAACACTTACTTGACTGTACACGGGCTAATGCTTTACAATAGCATTTAGAACATTAATTCATACCTATCACATTAAAAGTAATAAAAAATTAATTTTGCAATGTATTTTACCTTTCTGTCATTCATGTCACCATTTTGGCCTTCATATTCACCCTAGAGAACAAAAATAATTTAATAACTGAGTAAAAAAAATATAAAATCCAATAAAAGATTGCTCAGCTGTTCTTACATTGTTGATGTTACTTTTAGGTCACAACTTTAAATGTACTTATGTAAGCGTTTTCATATTAGAACTAGACTATATTTAGAACTTAGAAAATGTTTTCATTGTCACAGGCAATAAACATTAATGTCTATGCACATCTGAGTGATACCATCAGAGAACTAGACCTTCAATAGTATATACATACATCATGAAGTGGGTATGCTGCATCATAAACATTGTTTGCTATTAATGTGCCAATACCTAAAAGAAAAAAAAATTAAGATGGTTAATAGGCGAGCACAGTCAAATAGAAAACATTATTACAGATTTCACTTCATGACATTACAGAGGGAACTGAGCTGTATTACTGAAAATATTTAAAATCATATCAAGATGAGTATATACCAACCTAGAAGTACCTGGCTATGGAAAACGTTGCCACAAAAGGCTCATTTCCATATGATGTTTTTTCTTGAGCAAACCAGTATGATACAAAGACTGTTTTGACCACTTTCTCATCCTGATAACAAAGAGGCATGTGTCTGAGGAGGAAAGTATCTGGGAAGTCCTTCTTGAAGCTTGACAATGATCAGAACCATGGATCCCCAGTGACAGACCCAAACAAACAAAAAAAACAACACTTTGACAGAAGTTTGTGATTGAAGTAACTGTTACTATCTATTGACTAATATCAGATCAGGTCTCATTTTCACTGAACCAAGTGCTTTGTTTTCTACCCTTCCTCATATCAATACATAAGGCCAGCCTTTTGGATTTGAAACAACTCCTGTTTGCGGGGGTTAGATCAGTTTGTGTTCACCAAATTCATGGTTACGCTGGAAAGCTGGATGCACCAGGACAAAAACTGCTGAGTCCAGAAGATTGCAAAGAGGAAGCCTAGTCAAAGGTACAGGAAGATACAGGGACATGGCACTATCACAGTGACCACATGCTACAAGGGCTTTAGCAACTGAATCCCCAGCTAATGACTACAGCATCTGTAGATGTACACAAGGCCACTACTGACTTTCAAGACCCATGACTCTTAAAGCCATTCTGTCTTCAGTCTCTGCAGGTGAAAACAAATGCTCCATCAGATGACAATTAAAGCTAGGATTAGTAGTTTATTCCAGATCTCTTTGTTTTCAATGGCCAGTAAAAGTAACCAGCTAGCTTGTCTTTAGGGATGAAAAAAAAATTCCAGACCCAAATTACACAACTATCATTCTGAAATGTTTGGGGGAAAAAAAAACTCTGGTCAGAGATGCTAGATAGGAATTACCAATAAATTTATTCCTTGGTACAAAGGCAAATACCCTTATCACTACATGCATTAATAGAATCAGGAAATCTTCATGTTTGGATGATGTCAAGACTTCCACCAAAACCATGTTTGGAAAGTTTGCAATGGTTCAGAGTTATGCTAGAGGAAAACATGCATTCTTTGTATAATGTCATAGAAGTGGCATCAGATTCAGCCTTACTCAGATGTAAATACCAACCAGCAAATGCGTTTGAAGTGTTGTTATCGTATTATGAAGCATAAGTTTATGAAAACCAAAGGCTGCTATAAGTACTTCCAACTTCACTGTCCAACCTCTTATGCACAATAAGCAATGAAATCATTAAAAAAAAAAAAAAAGAAACAAATCACACACACACACGCCCCCCCCCAAAAAAAACACCAAAACCCCCACAGTAAACCAAAGATGTTGAAAGAAATCTTTTAAACCATTCATGGTGAGTTGTTTTAAGTCTTCAGACCAGTGAGATGGGAAAACTTCAGTGACGTATGAAGCAAAATTCTTTTGGGGGAGGATCTCAGAAGTTCAAAGCAATTAATTAATTTAGGTCAAATGTGATGCATAATTGTGTTTTGTATATGGGCCAGGAGGATTAAAATGCTTCATATCAAATGGGATCTTGAGCTGACTTGAGCTTGAAGTGGATCAGCCTGTATTTTCACCTTAGAGTAAAAAAAAAAAAAAATGCCTGAAAAATCACTACTAGTGATTTATCTCCAATGGTGGCTTGCATTACACTTATAAACCAGAACAAGCTATTAAAATAGAGAAAACCTTAAGTAAGAGGCAAAAAAAAAAACATTAGGAAAGTGCTGTTTTCCTTCCTACTGTGTCCTTGTAGGAAAAATTTCTTATTGCTTCTTTCAAGCTTTCTCTCAGCCCGACAGCTTACAAAGTCTTAAGAGCTTCAACAGGTTCTACACAGTCTCTCTGGATCCCTTGGGAAAGTCAGTTCTGGGGGCTGGTTTTTATCTTAACGGGCTTACTGACCCTGCTGTTCTTCAGGCTTCTTGTTTTATGACCTTACACTGCCTTGTCTCTAAAATCCTGCACTCTGGAGACACGTGCCTGCACAGGCTCCGCGGCTCCCAGGGAAAGCGTGGTCTCCCCAGCCACCAGGAGAGTTCCCTGGATGCCAGCTGGAGCAATCCAGCAGGACAGCGTTCATCTCTACTGCCCCACCAGAGTTTTTTTGAGCAGATCAAAACAGAACGACACAGAGCAAACAGTGAAGAGACACCAAGTGAACAGTGTTTTAGAAATGAAGAGTGCCTGACATTTTCTCAACCATCTTTTCAGTTTTTTAAAGGAAACAGCGTAATAATCATAAATTTAAATGTTTGTACTGACAAAGCCAAGTATTTCCAATTGAAAAAAAGTATTTTGTTTGGGTGGTTTGTTTTATATATATACACATATACATATACATATACATATACATATATATATATATATATATATATATATATATACACACTTTGATTTAAAAAAATTTCCACTATTTCAGGGAAACCTAAACCAATCTATTTTCCTCTACAGAGGCTGTACCAAAGAAGCTTCACTGCACAAAGTTACACCAAGGCTGTGCAGGGACCTGTTGCTACAGTACAATTACTCTTTGCAGGCACGTTACCCTAGGACATTGCGATCTGCACATAAGTGGCCAAGCTTACAGAAGGACTTCCAGAAAACATGCCAGACACGGAGCACTATCACTTCTTCACCACTGGAGAAATATGTGTCATGATATCACAGTGGATGAAGGAAAAAGAGTAGAGAAAAGAGAATAAGTACACCTGTATATGTTCTGAACCTCAAGAAAACAAAAGCTCCAAATATTTCATGGTTACCCCAAAAGTATCATACAGTATTTTCAAAACAGTCTTCATTAAATCATGCAATTAACTATGCAATTCAAAGACATCATTTTTAAAGCTGCAGTGATAAAAATAACCTGGAAAAACGTATTATTCTATTGAAATGGCAAGAAAAGTATGTTCTTGGAAGAAATAATGCAACATATACTAGCTGACATCTGAATTTTCAAAAGTAGATCATATAATGATCAAATCCAGTTTTATAATAACTCATGAAATGCAAGTTATGTGCCAAATCCTGCACCTGTAGAAATGAAAAGCAAGGTCCCATTACCATGTCCTATTCAAATCATGGACCAGAAAGTCTGATTTTATTCCTCAGAAAAAGCATTGGTTTCAATCTCTACTTTTTGTGAAAATATGCCAGCATACTTTTGTGTTCTGCTAGAAAAATAATCTGTAAGACACCTAAACAATTCCTTTCAAAACAACATATATCATTATCTTCCCTCCTTTCTTACCCATGCTGTTTCTGGCCTTTGCAGGTGTACGCTTCAAAATTTCACGTACCTATAGAAAAGAACAGTCATGTAACACACAAATTAGTTATTTTCATCACGGAGCTAGCAATAAAGCAAAACTTTAAAATAAGAGGCTTTGGAAACATGCATTTTTACATACATTTAAATCATATGTTTCATTCATATATAAATGCATGACTTGAAGAACCAGTTAACACTTAACAATGCTATGGCAAGTCTTACTAGTGGATTACCTGCCCTAAGATCTGTAGGCTAAATCCTGCTATGTCACATCCTTTATAAAACTATTTGGAATTTAAGGACTTCAGTTAAAATGAGAATTTTACGTCAAAGAAAATCACAATAAAATATGACTTAGTAAAAACACATTAGCTTTCACATTTGGAAGTATAACATCAAGATGCACATGAAGTGATCAGTAAATACGCTATATCTATGAAACCCAAGTGTGTATGGATGAATATGGCATGTTAGGGAGGAGTTGGCATTGCCTATGTAATGAGAAATCTTGCCTCACCAACCCACTGGAGACCTAGCAGAACCTCAGGAACCTGGCACCAGGTTTCTCACCAAAAACTGCTAAAGCTAAGTTACTGTAGGATTGTAGAGGAGGTCCTTTTATGAAATAAAATTTAGCTAAAAATTAGGAAGTATGGCTTAATAACAACTTTGAACAATGGAGATGAATCAGTAGCTGTGTTTCTCTACATAGCATCTCCTACTCCTGGACCGCTGGGCAGCTCCAGAAGAGTATTTCTTACATCCTTATGACTGCTTAGTGTTTTCCAGGAACAGAGAAATGTATAAACCAATGAAATCAGCAAAGTAGTTACCAGCGCTCACTATTAAAGCAAATACCATTCAGCACAAGTCAAAGATATGTTACTTTTGTTCACTTACTATTCGGCTGCGGGTAGCATTGTCAAAAAAGGTGTCTTTGTCTTTGATGTTATACCTAAAACATGGAGAGAAAAGAAAAACCAGTTATGTTTTCAGACATGGTAGTTATAAGTAAGATAACATGCAAGATTCTGATTTAGAATTCATTTAGAAACCACAGCAAGTAAGAAAAACAGATGTTTAAAGGGAATATAGATGAAATAGTGCAGCATAATAGACTGAGCTATTTAAGACCTAGACATTCAGAGTTATACCTGGATAACAATGATGGTGGACATAAAAATGCAAAAATATTAAGTAATGTAAAATGCCTTTTGGGTAAGGAAATCTTCCTGTTATTTACACACAATAACCTTCTAGTTTCTTCCTTATAACATACTCTCACCACTACAATATTCTGAGGTTATGTTATTAGGTTTCAGCTAGTGTAATGCAGATGTTCATTGCTCTTTTCCAGGCAACTAACCAGTCAACATTTCATTTGCATTCAAATAACTGGTCCACTGAAATTATTCACTCCCTTAAACCTTAAGATCATCATACGTGAAATTAGCTTCCCAGTTTATTTCCCTCAATCAATTTGACTTGTATTCAGTATTAACTAAAATTGTCAGGACAATAAATGATGTGGTGAGTCATTATATTTATTACTGGGTTTTATTTATCAGACATAAATACAAGTACACACCCATGAGGAAAAAAGGAGCATTTAATGTCACACTGGGCCCAGCAGTATTATCCTGACTGAAAGGTCAGGTGTCAAGAATTCCTTATCAGCACATTATTAACCAAGTTTTCATTACTATAATAAATCTATCAAGAGGAAAAATACTATCAGATTTCTACTAGAATTTTTTTTTTTTTTCCAAAACAGGCAGTAATATCCTTAACCAAATAATCAGAAATTTGGTGGTAGGGTTTTTTACAATTCAAGCCAAAAAGAAGGATATTTTATTTGTTGCACTGCTTCCAATGCCTTATCCAGCAGAAGGAAGTGGACACTGAAAGTCTCTCCAACTTAGATTTTTGTTAATCCACTGAAACTTAGAGCCAATGCATTATCATTTAATTTAGATGTATTTACTCATCCTTCAATAAATTTAGTTTTATGCAGACATATGCTTTTTCACTTGGAAATATTACATAGGAATAAACTGTCAACTTGGATATTTCCTTAGGATTTCCAGTAATACTCAATGAATTTCTAAACTTTGATTGAAATACTGATAGAAAAAAATGACAACACTACAATAATAAATTATATATTTCTTCATTGTTTATCACAATTTTGAGTACTCACAAATATATTTTCTCTCTGGAAAATGGGTAAGACAGGCTTTTCATTTTGGTATTTTTTTGTTGTGGCACCTGGGGCTGCAGAGGTTCAGTCAATTTGCACCATATTTCATTTAACTTTTTGAGTATCCCCTCTTCTTCTGTGATTTCATACATCTGAGTAAATAAAATATTGTTGATTAGCATGGTACTTCCCAAAATCCACTACAATGACCAAAATAAGATCAAATTTGCTCTACACCTATGTTTAAATCTGTAATTAAAATACATGCCTTCCCTGAAGATACTTTCCATATACCAGCAAGCACCTGATTCCATAAGGTTTCAGTACTACAACGTTCCTGTCCTTCACAAGCTACTTCCAGAAGAAAACTTAGTGCAGAATTGTTAATACAAGAAACATCCCTACTAACTGAAACAGGAGCTGCAGGGAGATGACAGAAAGGCAGAGTAATTAATTCAACTGTGTAACTGGGAATAGAGGGAGCAGACAAAGCAGGAAGGGCCTTTACCTGCTGCCAGCTGTACTTCCCCAGCAGAATCAATTATTCCTGGATAATAACTGCTAACATGGTCTGGCAGCACATTATATTCCATTAGAAGCGAGGATGGCTATGTGTCAGTTTGAAGTGCAAGCACCCACAGCTTTCACTGATTCAGATTGCTGTGAAGTGCTAGGGGGGTTCTCAAGGATATGAAGGTATTTTTCCCTGAAACACAGACAATCTTACCAAATGTGAGTTTATGTCCTCGCCATAGGATGTTCCTTTCAGCATTTTCACCAGCTTTGTTGCCCTTGTCTAGATGTATTCAAGAACCTTAACATCCTTCTTCTATTGTGGGGCCCGGAACTGCACACAGTGCTCAAGGTGAGGCTGCACCAGGGCTGAATACAGCAGGACGATCACCTCTCTTGGACCAGCTGGTTATACTGTGATGCACCTCAGGAAGCGGTTTGCCCTCTTGGCTGCCAGAGCACACTGCCAGTTCATGGTGACCTTGCCGTCCACCAGCACCCTCAGGTCCCTTTCTGCAGGGCTGCTCTTCAGCCACTCCTCTCCCAATTTATATTTATGCCTGGCACTACTCCATATCAGATGCAGAATCCAGCATTTGTCCTTGTTAAATTTCATGCTTTTGATTATTGCCCAATACTCCAATCTACCTAGGTCTTTCCAAGGCCTCTTGTCCCTCCAGACAGTCAATAGAACCTCCCAGTTTAGTATTATCAGCAAACTTGCTAATGGTAAATTCAAGCCCTGCATTCAGATTGTTGATAAATATATTGAACAAAAATGGCCATAGAAATGAGCCCTGAGGAGAACCGCTGGTGACCTGTCACCAGCCAGTTGTAGCCCTGCTCACTACAACCCTTTGAGCCCTGCTGTTCAACCAGTTCTTCACCCAGCACATCATGTACCTGCTCATCTTACAGCTGAACAACTTGTCCAGAAGGATAATGTGAAGGATACTATCAAAACCTTTACTAAAATCCAGAAAAAAATAAATCTACTACCTTCCCATCATCTACTGGGCAGGAAATATCACAGAAGGATATAAAATATTAGCCAGGACTTCCCATTTGTGAAACCATATTGACTACCTGATGATCGCATTGTCCTTTAACTGCCTTTCAGTAGCACCTGGTATGATCTCGATAATAATTCCATGTACTGAGGTCAGACTAACAGACTAACTAGTAGTTTTCTGGGTCTTACCTCTCACCCTTCCTGTAAACCGTAATAATGCTGACTAGCTTCTAGTCAGCGGGGACTACTCCAGACTCCCAAGACCTTTAGGAGATAATTGAAAGGGGTCCTGCTGTAACATCTGCTAACTCTGGGATGAATCCTGTAAGGCCCCATGAACTCATAAACATTCAGCTAATACAGATAGTCCCTTACAAATTCAGTGTCCGCAAATGGAAAGTCACTCTTCCCACAGTTGTGGTCCTCCAAGTCAAAGGACCAGGCAGCCCAAAGTCTATCATTAATATTAAAGTCTGAGGCCAAAAAAGTATTGAAGGCCTCCACTTTTTATTCATCCCTATTTGTCAGGTGACCATCTTGAACAAGTATTGGTCCAACATTTTCCTTAGACCTCCTCTTCCTGTTAACACATATTAAAAAGTCTTTTTGTTGTCTCACACAACACTGGCCAGTTTCAGCTCTTGCTGAGCTTTGACCTGTCATGTTTTCTCCCCGAATATGTGAACCACAGCTCTATAATCTTCCTGTGAAGCGTGACTTTGCTTCCAGAGATGGTACAATTTCTTTTTCTTCTTGAGCTCCATGAGAAGTTCTCTGTTCAGCCAAGCTGGTCTTCTGCCCCACTTGTTTGCCTTACAACATGCTGGAATTGCTTATTCCTGTACTTTTAAAAGATGGTTCTTAAAAACTGACCAGCACCTGTGAACCCCTAAGCTCTCAAAAGCAAATTCCCAGGGGACTCTGCTAACTCAGTAGCTTAAAATTTGCTCTCTTGAAATCTAGAGTAACAACCCTGCTGACCTTTTTTCTCATTACATTGAAAAATTTAAATTCAACAATTTTGTGATTAGTGTATCCAAGACAGCCACCTAACATCACATCTCCCACAATTCCTTCTCTGTTCACAAACAGCAAGTCTAGGGGGGCATCTTTCCTAGTTGGCTCACTGAACACTTGTGACAAGATATCTTCAACACACTTCAGGAATTTCTCAGACTTCCTTGTCACAGAATGGTATTCCCAGTTAATGCCTGGGAAGTTGAAATCTCCCATAAGGACAAAGGTGAACTGATCCAGAAATTTCTCCTAATTGCCTGTAGAATAATTCATTGGTCCTATCGTCCCAGCTGGGCCATCAATAGTAGACACCCACAGTGACATCTGCTTTGTTTTCCATCCCCCCAATCCTAAACAGAGGCTCTCAACCATAACATATCTGACTGCAGGAGTTGTACAGTCAAACTTCTCCCTTACACACAGTGCATGTCTTCTGCTTTGCCTGCCCTGCCTATTGCTCCTGAACAGACTGTAACCCCCCATCCCAGCACTCCAGTCATGGGACTCATTCCACCAAGTCTCACTAATACCAAAGACACCATGGCTCTGGGAATGGACCAACGTTTCCAGTTGGTCCTGTTTGCTTCTCATATTTGAGTGTTGCCCATCCTCACTCACCAAAAATAAGTGTATTGTCATATCCAGAAGTATACGTACAGTTAAAATTGCTGAAAAAGTACCTTTTTCCTGCGTGTCATTTGTCCAGAAAGATAATTTAACTAAACATTTTGGGGAAAAAAATTTGCGATTAATTCATCATGTTTAGAGGTGGATAAATACTTTCCACTGAAAATGTTTTCTTTATGGTTTCATTGGACATTTGAATAACTAAAAATATCATCACAGAAAATACCTAATGTGTCTTGAAAACAAAGTTTTGTCTCTCTGAACCAAAATAGAATTTTGTTTTTAGTGGTTACTGGCTGAACTTTTTAGTCTGTATTGCCAAATCCCCAAAATACAAGATTTCAGTTTTCCAAAGTGGATTTTTGTGTTCTTTGTCGGAAATTCCTCTCCCAACTGTCTTTAATTGCAAAAAACTTAAGACATGAACATAGTTTTCCTGTCATGCTTGCTTTCTGGTAGTGCACTGGTAGTGCTCCATTTCTACAGCTGAGATAATAGAAAAATAATGCAGTCAACAAGAATTGTCAGCAATCTTCTTAAAAATGTTGTATCACTTTTAAGTTATATAAACATTTATTACTCTAGCATGAATTTTCAGGAAATTTGATATCTGCTTTCCTTGTTGGTAGACATATTTCATCTTCTACACACAAAACAAATTAAAATGCAAACCTGAATACTTTTTTCACAGCTGCCTAATCAATGACTGCACATTCATTTGCTCTTTGAATATTTGTCATACTGTTCAATGTATGTCAGCTATATGACAATCTCGTTCAACATGAAGTGTGTACAGACTTGATTTGTTCATTGAAATCTGTTGCTTTAAAGGAAAGAATGCTATAAATAATGTATCATATATAGTGGTTAAATCTGTCAATATTTTTAGTTGTCTTTTCTCTAGATAATTCTGCCTTTAGGGCCTTTTGATGTACTGTGCAGGTTTTTGCTCCCATTCAGAGGAGAGAAAGGGATGCAGAACTGTTCATGAATGACGAGGGCAGCCACTGGAGACTACCAGCTCCTTTAACTCAATAACAATATGGTGTCAATATTCATCACTTAAAATGGTGTAGAATTTGCTTCAGTGTATCTACAAAAATCTAGGAGAGGAAAATTCCCATGAAGGAAGAAGGAGGGAGAAATGAGCAGGGACTAAAAATGCACAAAAGGAATGAAGCTGCAAAGGGATCAAAGACAGAATTTGAATATGTAGGTCCATTTCAGGAAGAGCCTACATATCCATCAATATGCTAGAAAGGACAGAAGTGCTACAGCTGTCCAAAACCTACTCATTTTCAAAGATTAATTAGTAGTAACCAGATTTTTTATTTTATTTTTTTCCCCGGGGATGCAAACACAGCTCAGTAAGAGTATGCAAGATTGGCTTGGCCAAGCTTTGACAGTGACAGTAACACTATGAAATGTGAACAACAATAAAGCTTTTTCTGAGTGAAATATGAAAAAAACATAACAAAAGAAAAATAGCCCTGTGGAAAAAAATAAAATTGGTCTGTCCTTTAATTCTAATGACAATGTAATGAAGTAAGTGTTCAGTGCAACTGATGAGTATCACTAACTCAAAGTGCAAGACAGTTCCACTGACTTCAGTGGAGTTGTTAGCAAACATGCTAAAACATTGCAGGACCACAGATTTTGGGATTTACAATGTTTGCCAGCAACTTTGCTGAAAGCAGACTCTAAAGATAGAAAGCCAAAGTTTTAATGACGATAGGCAAGTCTGAAGTCACCAAGTTGTTGATACCACCAAAACAGACTCTCAGCACCCCAGACTGGAGAAACCTTGAGGCAATGACCAGCTATCACACTGTCTCCCATACTGCTTCTCACCTTGAGGAAAGTTCCTTGACAAAAATCCCAACAGCTACTGCCTTCTCAGCTTCCAAAGCCCTCCTTAAAATTCAACTCTGTCATCACTCTTCTGAATGCAGACTGCCAACCAGCTGCTTCTGCAGCCTTTGAAAACCCCGTTGAAAATCCCATCTTAAATATGACTCTGAATACTAAATCATCACAAAATAATCAGTAATGTGAAATAAGTCTTGCAGTTCATTTGCTCTGATTTTGAAATAAAGTCACTCTATCGGTTTCTACGCATTTAACTACCATTCTGATCCCCCCTCCTCCAGTCATGCAACTAGTTGTTAAAAAATGGAAGATACTTACTTTTTTGGTGGGCATTTTTATTTTAAGGAATTCTGCTTCTCGACTAAGGACTTGCCAAGGTGCATGTATGCGGACAAAACTCAATCCTTGGCTCTTATTCTGAAAAATAAAATGGTGAAAACAATGTATTTCAACATTATTGATCAGAATGCAGTAACAATGTTTGAAGATTTCAGCTCCAACTAAATCATGCAACAAGAGGCCATCCCAGTGAATAACCAGCTTCTGTTAGGACTGGGCTTAAAAGTGACCTTTTCTTTGAAAGCTGCATCTCCCAATACTCTAAAATCCATCAATCTACTGCCTACAGTGTAGCTGTGTACGCAGCATGAAGACAGAAAGCTACAGGAACCATGTGAACCAGAAACCTCTAAGCTACAGCTTCCCCACCCAGCTATTTTGTAAGTCACCTGACTGCATTAGTGGGCTTTTGTGCCCATCTGAACCAAAAGAGAAAAAAGAATAATTATTGTGGAAATGAAGAGAATAAAAGTTGGGTGGGAGAATAGAAAGAGGATAGGAGGGCATATTTGGGGAAGGACATGGAAGTGGACAGGAAGAGGCTTTAAAGGCTTGATTAATCCTAAGATTAATGAACTTTGTGTAGCTCTGCATGTGTTGGGGCTTTTGTGCTAGGGCATACTAGTACTTTGCATTTTCCCACCCATATGTGTGTAAGGTCTGGGACAGTCCCCTCCCTTCAAGGGAGCATGAACTTCTATCTGAAGTCTCTCATATATGCTGACATTTAAAAGCGAGACAAGAAAACTGAAGCAAGGTGTCCAACTTGATGAGAAAGAGCTATGTTGCATGCTGGGCTTAAATGCAAAACTCGGGTGCCCCACCTGTGAGTAGTTGCCTGGTTATATGTACAAGCAGTTGCACAGAGAAAGGATGTTAATGGGCATAGCTTAATGTCACTGTAATCAACAAGTAGCATAATTCTACAGAACTGGGAACATAGGCCATAGCCATGAAAACACAGCATCTTCTGTTGGAAATTGATTCCAAGAGAGTTCTCTTTCTCAAAAGCTTTCGGTTAAGAAAAGCTATCCACAGATATGTGAGCTGCTGTCTAAACTTAGGTCTAGATCTAAGAGAATACTATAGCACATTTACCTTAGAAAAGCCTCTCACAGCCACAGTGATACCTTTTTTGTTTCGCATACAATTTGTATGTTTCCAAACAAAGCTGTATCATATCACATTAGCACCAGCATTTTAGAACTGATACTAAATCTTTTCATAGTGTATAAATGCTTACAACTTCATGTAAACACCAAACATGCATTTGCTGAATGTTTTATAATTTGTCCTGATTTAAAAAAAAAAAAAAAGTTAGATGGAAATCCCACTATTCTTATTGTAGTCATTTGTCTCTTATTTCCCTTATAGCTGCAACATGGACTACAAAGATCACTAATCACTCTCAGCTAACATTTCTTCAGTGGACCGATGTTATTTTAAAGAGCAGAACGAGCTGCAGAATGTCTCTTTCATCAGTCCACTGGGGAAGTCAGCTTTAAAAGAAAGAAGTAAAAATTTACTGGGCATCACCAGATGTTCTGGTAATCATTTGCTGAAAACAGATTAATAACAGATGAGAGTTTAAATTTCAGTGGGTGAAGATCAGGAGGCTTCTTCTTAGCTTTTGGCTAAAATCAAGCATGTGTCCTCTGTCTGGGGGACTATATTCCACACTGGTAAGAGGAGGGACAGTCTGATCTAATTGGTTGTTTCCAGCTCAGGCTTATGTGACTCCACAGATTGCAAATAAAATCAGTCAGATAATTCGAGAGAAAAGACCAGATGAAGAATATGACCTTTGCATATTTGAACAAAAAAATGTTGGACAGTTGTGCTGTTCATGAAGTGATGTCAGATGCTGAGGAATCAGAGCCTTAAAAATCTTCAAAAGCTCTAAAAAACACCTGAAAAATGGGAAACTGAGATGATTTTAGTAAAGACTAATGCAAAGTAAATAAAGTAGAGAAAACAGGACCAGGTGATTCCTGTTGTAGGATAAACAAAAAGTGTAGAACAATAAACCATTGAATATTTAGCTTGGGATTAGAAAACTGTTTCCCACATCTTCCTATATTTTTTCCAACATCAAAATTAAACAAAGAAATTTAAAATACATTTTAAAAAATGAATCTCATATCATATCTTAAGGGATAAACCATCTACCTAGTTTTCTGTTGAACCACCAAAATAAAAACCTGTGCCAGCTATTCCACTGGTAAGGCTCCTTTCCCCACTTTTCAAGCCCTCACCTGCATTACTTCCAGTTGTCTGGCAAAGACTGTTCAACTAACTTATTCCCAGAGTGCTTATTGTATTGCAAACATTACTAAACGTTAGAACTTGTTTTTCTCATTGCCAGAGTGGATTTATAACTGTCTACTGGAGACATCCACTAAATGGTGACGTTTGGTTAATCACCTGAAATGATCAATGTACATGCTTTCATGAATACAATTTTATATTTGCTCTAATGAAATGTTGTCAGTCTTCTGTTTTGAAGACTCACAGTCACTGTTGCTTATTCTTGTACTCTAGATGTACCACTAAAGCTAACATGTTGTGCTGGCTAATGTTATTTTTGTCTGACCATTCATTTGTTATTTAATACAGCCATCATTAATCAAGCCCTTTTTCTCTTACAGCTGATGTCCCACAGGATTTTATTCTTGGTCCTGCATTGTTCTTTGTCTGTATCATTGTATTCCTTGATTATATTACTCAAATGACTAAGTACTGCTATGAAGATGACAAACAGATTTGTTGCTCCCATGATCCTTTTTTCATCAAATCTATATTCCATATTACAGAGTTCTTCCAATAAGTTTCAAGAGTGGAAGTTTTTCAATAATTTGGTTCTGGATTATTCAAGATATCTTCATATCTTGTCCTCTTTTCTATTTTGTAAAATCAAATTGGGCTTTCTCATTTCAATAGGAAAACTCAGTATTACGTTTAAGTACTTAATTTAAGTATTAAGGAAGAAAATCTGGAAGATCTCATTTGCTTTTCAATCAGCACATGAAGAGAAATATATCAGATATTTCTTTCAGTCTATTATATGTTTGTAGTAGTTTCAAGCAGGACTTCACTTAAAGCAGTCTATATTGCATTTTTTTCTGACATAGTGAAAATGTATAGGCTGAAAAAAATCAAATTTCTCCAAAGAGATTGCTTCTCTTTCATGTCTTAACAGTAAAATGCATCACCACATGCATCAATTGCAAGTCTAATACTTCTTGTAAACTTATCAAGGCCATAGCAGAAAAAAAGTATAAATATGAAAACTTTCATACAGATGTATATAAAGAATGTACTCTTATTTATTATAATTTGACTAGTGAAAGCTCAAAAAATTATTATTCTTTTTAACTAAAAGCTGAATGTTCTGAAACATGGCTAGACAAGCATAACAGATTAGACTAAGTAGCAAAGCACACTCTGCCCCAAAATACAGATTTTTCATTGAACTTAGTTTTCTACAAAAGTCAGATTTCAAGTGAGAATTTTGCCATTCTAAAGTTAGTGGTATATCTGTGTTTCTCACCCACTTTGAGAGTAACCGTTGCCCAGCTGTAACATGGAATATTTTTGAACCACTATAACACAGCCAGAATGTTTTTATTAATCTCTCCTAGTTCACAGCTTCTCAATTCCAGCCCTTGCAGGGACAGGCCACAGACTGAGGGGATGCACCATGCACCATTCCTATTGCAGAGGAGTTTGTGGAGAAGTCCTGTTGCTCTGTAAGAGCACGGCATGTAAAAGGTGGAGTTCTGTACATCCAGCTCAAAGATTTCTCATAGTACCATCATTTTGCCAGGCCAATTTGACTCCCGCCTTACCTCATTCAGACATCCCGTTTGTCCTGTGTGAGCCATGTCACCTCAAGGTGATATGTTCTCAACAGTTTATTTAGACACCTATAATATGAGCTAAAGCATAAGACGCCAAAGGTATCATATTTGTCAGTCACAGTCAACGCAATAAAAAGGGCAAAACCAATTAATTATACTCTGGGAGAGCCTCAGAATTTTTGTGGTTTGCATATTGCTCCTAGAAACCCTGCAAATACAGAATTCATTGTTAAATGCTACATTTTAGTAAGTCTTTCTCATTACTTCCTTGTCACAAAATCACTCATCCTATATTAAAGTAATACAGTTACATATAGCATACATATCAAATAAAATAAGTTATTTTAAAATCCTTGTTCAAATAAATAGATTTCTGCTGTGTATCTTAATAGGGAGAAAAGAGAAACACTGAAAAGTAGAAAAAAGCCTAACAGAAGTGTAACTCCTATCAAAGGGAGTCCAAGGGAACTGCTGGTCTTTCTTATGATTTAAAAAAAATATACATAGGAAATGGAAAGGCATAAATTATAAAACCTGAAGCATGTAAACTTCCTTCTTAAAAAGGACAAACTATCTGGGCTTTAAATTTTTTATCCTTCTGTGATTATTAAATAGACAGAAAAATACCAGACATATACAGACAGCAAGTTTCTAATGGCTTCAGTTAATATAATCAGACATCTTCTGCTGACACTGGTAATACCAGCCACACTAGGAAAGCAACAGTGAGACAGTTTGTAGAGAGGAAAAAGAAGACAGGTCCTAGTAGCTCAGTAAAAGTAATCATCTTCTCATTTATTCCGTCACCAAATGGATCAGTCACGCCTGCAAATGCAATTGTTCAAAATTAATGTCTGCTCTCCTGATACCAGCCCTGGAAATGGAGGCAAATAACAGTGATGTGATAGTACAAATAAAACTCAATTTCTTGTTACTATCACAGAACTCTGGTCACATACATTTCATGACAGCTGAGCCAAATACTGAGCTGTTGGCCCCCTGCACAGGTAGCACAGGACAGAATGACGCGGTATTGCCAGATTCAGACAGTGGCTGTAGAAGCGTCTATATTTTGTGCCAAAGATATTGAATCTCTGTCTATACAAGGATCGGTATTTTGCTGGTCTTAATGTTTTGTATCCAAGATAGAAGATCAGTTTATCGCAAAGTATGCATATCAAAGCGTATGTCGGTTACATTATGAAAGGGAAGGGCAGAGTGCTAGTCTGGGTGGGATGTCAAGACTCAGAGTGTCTCAACGTGGAGATGTCAGTCCAGAGCAATTCCCTGCTTATATTTTCTATATAATTATAGGCAAGTAATATAATTCTTTCTGTCAAAGATTAAATGAAGATAATGGAACTTGCCTCTATCAAAAGACATTTGTGAAGACAAATATTTTAGAGACTGTGAGGTGCTTAAATAATACAGTAAACAAATAAGTGTATGGCTACATACAGTAGCCGTACTACGCATAAATTTCACATTTTCCCTCAAAAACTGTAGTCCCTTTACCTTTTGCCAAACTTCCACTTTTCTATTTCTGTTATTTCTCTGGGGTACAGCTACACCTTACTGTGCAGCTGTAATGGTGCCTAACATCATGAGACCCTCATTAATGACTGCAGATTCTTTTGCAACGGTGTTACAAATCACTAGCAGCGATCCCTGACTGCTCTAAGAAGTTGTCCCACTCCTGACAGAAAATCAGTCACACATAGCACAAGTGTAAAGATGCAAAGCACAGGCTTGTTCACTGATGGCAAATGTAAACTCCATCTAGTTCACAGAGCTACGTTTATTTTTAGCTGCTCAACAATATACGAAGCAGACATGCTCAAGTCCAAATTTCAGACCTTAAGAAAAGCTGCAATAATTTATGTATCTTGACAGATTGCCTCTCACTTTCTCCATTTCTACCAACAGTGATGGTGTTAATGTCCTGTTTATTTTACTCTGCTACTCCCTCCTCTGAACATAAACAGTTAAAAAATGTGCTAGTGTGTATAAGCAAAGAACAGAACACCTTGGAATGAAAAATCTGGCCAAAACACTTTAAAAGAAACTATAGAACTTTAATTCCTTAGATAAAGCACTGTTGAATGAAATAGTTGACTTTGCACATCCTTTGCAATGTTTCTTCATGGCATTGCTACATCTCTGACCAAAACCTTCCCACTCATCTACAGACAGAAAGTGTCCCTGAATGGAAGATGATACAGGAAGCCTAAAAACACAGGCGTGCTTCCCCTGAAAAAGATGGAAATATTTAATGGCACACAACAGAATGAAAATGAGCTGTTAGAAACTCAAGCACAAATGTAGAATAGATTGTTAAGTCTGCCAAAAACAAAAAAAGGCACAGACCTCTACATTACTGCAGTACTCAATGAAGAACCTATATGGAGTTGAGTAACAAATATGTCAGGATCGTCACTCATTTTTAAATATTTCTGAATGCATATTTTGGAGTTAAAAGTTAGTGCATTTTCTGGTTATTATCCAGATAGTTATCTATGGGCACTGATTACTACACCATGAAAAATGTGACTTTCGAAAGTAAGGCAAAAGTATCCCTATTTGTTTAGAATAACTTTATCAGCACATTTCTCCTATGTCAATGACACAAATTTCTTGCTACAAAAGCACAACACAATTTCAATGCATCTTCTGAAACTAAGGAATACCAGAAATAATAATAAAATTCAAAACTGAAAAAAACCCATCCAAATCAGACTTCTTCAAAAAGGAAGGCAGGAGTGTGTCTATGCTACCACCTCCTATATTTTGGCTGTGTCAATGGAAAAACACATAATCAGCTGGCCTGGTTACATTCAGTGCCAAATTAGCTAGCAAATAAGCCAATATTCTGCAAAATACATCATATCAAACTTGATTATCAATAATAAAATCAACAAACTCTTGAGGCCAAAGAGTTAACATTAAAAAGGGCAAAATGTAATTCCTCTTGAGGGAATGAGACACACTAATCTGCACAGAGATTTATACCCTAAACCATTTTCCAGATGAAGCAGCAAGATCATGGAAGTCAATCTTTAGACCAGATAGCAGGCATGTTACCAGTAGGGGGATTAATGAGATAGAGACTGAACCCCCACTCCAGCAGGCTCAAATTTGAAGAAGAAGGGGGGAAAAAAACCAAAACCCCACACCAGTAGTTAGGACACCAAACTGAAAATCAGAGGAATGGCACTTTAAAATATTAAAATATTGCTTCATCATTCAATGCTTGATCTGGGATGTTAACAAACAAGCATATAAAAGGATGATTCAATTTTGTGTTGAAAGATTTAAATTTCAATTCATTCTTAGAAAAAAAATATCTTGGAGCGGTTACTTTAATTTAAAAGTGTTAACAGGTGGTACAAATGTATTTTGTTTACTATGTTCTCCTATTCACATGTTACAAGCCTTTCCAGGATGGTGTCTCCCTTAGAGGTCTCTCACCAAAGATCAGTAGCAGTAAAAGGAAGGTTGCCTGTATTTGCAGTGGCTTGACTGGGAGAGGATTAAGATTAAGCTAATCAAAGTGTCCTGGTTGGCTTGTTTGCTGGCAGAGAATTCAAAACCTCCCTGGACAGTTACAGCCTCGGTGTAAGTAGGGAGAGAAGGGGAAGAAGCACTGGCAGTCGCACAGTAACACCACATGACACATTTTGGATAAGGCAACAGGTCCAAGGGGTGGATGAATAACTGGTTAAACAACAGGAAACTGGGTAAGAGGAGATCCTGCACTGTTGAAAAAAGTCACCAAAGGGGATTTGCAGAGTCAGCACTGTACAGCATCATCATAAGTGGCCTGGAAAAAGAGATAAGCACCAAGAAGACAAACTGTGCTGATTAAGTTTTTCAGGGTAGCAAGAATAAGACAGACTGAGAAAAATTGTAGAAAAGTTTCAACGTAAATAAATATAAAGTAATACCCATAGGTTAAAAGCATTTTCACATATAACATGCTCACATATAATTGGCTCTGAATTGGCCTATACCAGTCAGTAATGACATCTTGGGGTTGCAACAGAAAGTTCCTTGAAAATAACAGCTCAATATTTTGTAATACCCAAGAAATAAAGTAAACATTACGTTCTGCTAGGAAATGAATAGAGACTAAGAAAAAAATATTTACACATAGCAATCCATGCTGTATCCCCATCTTGAAATCAACGTGCAGTCCCTGTCTTCTCACCTCCAGAGAAATAAATTAAACCACAAATGGGATCAGAGGAGGGCAACAACCACCATAAAATCCTTGCTATGACAGCTATATAGGAATCACTCAGTAGGCTGAGACCCTTCATTCTGGAAAAGAGCAATCTTAAGGAAAACGTAGAAATCTATAAAACCATGTGTGGTAAGGAGAGGGGGGGTGGATGGACTGACTGCTGTTTTCTTTCAGGGCAAGCACTAAAGGGCCTCAGACAAAGCTAATCTAAGCTGTTGGGAGCCCATCTCAAAATAAATAAAAGGACACAAATATTAATGCAATGGGTAGTACCTCTGTCTTGCCAAAAGACTTTGTGGGTACAAAAATTGTATTACTTTTCAAGAAGAAACTATACCAGATTTTGGAGTAGAGATCCACAGAAGGTTACAAGATAGACAAATTAGAGACAGTGGGGGAAATTAGCTGCACTGAAAGTAGCTGTCATCAGGAGAACATTAAAGTCAAAGTGTCATAAAAGTTTGTGCCATTTCTATTTTTTCCTAAACATTTTACCATTGTAGCTGTTAGATACACAATACTGCGTTGATGGACTGTCTCAAACAACAGGACCATTTTATTTTATTATGCCAAATCTAAGAAGAGGGACTTTAGGCTTTTCTTTCTCCCCAGTAACTCTCCTCCTACTTCCTACTATCATCTCTTCAATTAACTGCTTAGCCAAAAAATACACGGCAAGTAACATAACTGCCTCACCCTTGGACAGATTATAGACTGCTATATGTGACTATTGTCACGGGGGTCACCTCCATACCGGTTACAAGAGGGGTTGGTTGGCTGGCATTGGTCCAGTGGTGCAGTGGAACCTGGTTGATGAAGATCTCTTTGTATGTGCTCACACCATGCCTGAGTTCCCTGCCGTATCACACACTGCAGCGCCTCTGTTCTAGAGTAATGGGGACTCAAGAGATGTCATTAGTTCATAATCTCACCACTGACCAGTTCCTTTGTCTTCAGATTATGCTACAATCTGGTGATTATTTTATAATAAAAAATACAGATTATGATGCAATTACTTTCCTTCTGATGTTTTAATGAGACTACCATGCCAGGCTCTGAGATGATGTAATTTGGCACAGCTATACCAAGTTAACAGAGCTATTTAGATGTGCATCATTAAAGGTTATGACCTGAAAGTTGAACACACTACAGTCTGGACTCATGCAGGTTTATCAGCAAGGAGAAAAGATCAAAATTAATTTGGAATATGCAACCACTGACTGAAGGAGGAACAAATCCAGACAGAACTTAACACAAGGAAAAGAATGTAAATTTATTTTATTGTTGAGACTTAAGGGCCAGAAATATCTTCATTTTCATCAATCAACCAAAGGAAAGCTAATGTTGTTTTGTTATATGTCCTAATACTCTGGTTACTTGAGAAAAAAAACTGCATCTCTTATTGCATAGTGCAAGGGAAATTGTTCTTTTGTTGGTAGCTCTCAGCAGGAATAAGCAGCAACAAGATTAAAGTACAGCATGCTCCATGGATGCTTTGAAAAGTTGTTTCTCTTTTGAACCAAAAGATCTCAAACTGGGTGAGTCAAGATACATCAATGCTCAAAAATCGATTTGAAGGCTACAAAATCTAGACAGCTGTTTTCTATAGATGGGATTAGAAAACATGGGATTTAACTTTAGATGGGGAAAGTGGGTGCTGGAAAAGGTCGCTGTCAGTATATCTCCCTTTCCTACATTTCGGCACTAAAAAATCACAGCATTAAATATAAAAAATAACCTTTCCTATGATGACAATGTTACAACTTAAACTTCTTCAAAGCAAGTATTTTCTAAGGGACCCCATCGCATCTCCAGACTATAGTACTTGACTGCTTTTAGTTGCAACGATGATGTTTTTGATTCTTAAGTTGTATTTCCAATCCTGGTACTATTCATTTTAAGTGTCAGAAAGGGCAAAGACAGATTGTAAAAGAGTACAATGGCATTTCTTGTACTTCTTCAGCAAACAAGACAGCTAAATTCAGGTAGGAACATCTCTTTTGCTTCTAAACACACCTAATGCAAAGAACCAGATTGCACTTCCAACGACCCATCACCAGTAGCGGTATAAAAGAGCTACAGTGATGCTGGGACTAGTTCCTTATATCCAAAGGCTTCCTAGAGAAGCAGTTGCCAGCCAGTGAGGCACAAGCATGCTTTAGATGAAGTGTGGAGGCCAAGCTGATAAGCTCTGCTGAATGCTTGCAGGCCCTGCAGATGATTAGAAGGCAACAACAGCAGCAGCAGCCCTACAATCTGAACAAATCATCAAACAAAGAAAAATAATTGCTTAAAACATTGCAGCTGAGCCTAACACGAGAAGCTTGGCAAACAGGCTGGGAATTTGTGTCCAAGAAATACCTCGTTCATAGATGGAAAGTGCAGTATTATACTATTTCTAGAGCTCTATGAGATCCAGCTCTCCCAGCTAATGTGGTACCTAGGCTGGAAATAATATCTTCCCACAGGGGCATGACAATCACTACTGAAATCAACCAGTAAATGGACAATATGAGATTTTCTGGAATGTTAATTAGCCAACACTTTCTAATGATCTCTGTAGAATGCACTGAATTATCAATAGTTTTGAAAATCAGACCTCAATACACTCTATCACCACATCAGGTATCTCTCCTGTCTATACTGCTAGTCTCACCCCCAAAAAAATTATGATCCAAAAGATAATCACTCAGTAGATATCAGAAGAACACCTATTGCAACACATACTGCATTCATCCATACTAGCAGTACTGCTTTGTATGTGCCATAACCTTTGTTGGCTGGATTTATCTTTCATCTCCATCACCATAAAACTGGAATCACTCCAAATGAAAAAAGAAGGCGGCAGCCAGTCAGGATTTACATATGCCAGTTTGCTCCTTTGTAACACAAAAATTAAAGAGGGATCAGCCATCAACTACATAGCTTATTTGACCAGCTGTCTGTCAGCTAAAAAAAAAAAAAAAACCAAACCAAAAAAAAAGCCCCAAAATCAGTGGCGAAATCATTGTAAATGAAGTGTGAGTTTCAATTTCTGTTACAATTCTAAGAAACTATCAGCAAACGCTGTTACTATCACAATGTTTGGTAAAGCTTGGCACAATATGAAGTTGTCAGTTCTCCAATACATTTCATGACTGCCTTCAACAAAAACACATTTTAGTAAGATTTTTTTGGGGTGGGGGTTGACGTTGAAATATGAAGTTTTAGGTAGAAAGTTGAACAAATAACTTCTGGAGATGTAAGGGTCAAGTGGGCCATTAACTTTGAAGTATGAAAAAGATACTGAGCAGATACGATATAGAATATGAATATTAACCTGATACAATGCCAAAGTTTTTTGTGCCTTGAGGGAAATGAATTAGTGAAGCAAAAATGTAAGATTTGTTATTCCAAACCTGGTAGTATTATACAAATTGAAATTTACAGGAAATTACTACCAGATTTTTTAATAAATATGGTGCTATACACTGATAGCAGTAAGTACCTTCATCCACATCTTAAAATGCATTTTATGCCTCCTTGGAAGTACTCCTCATTTTTATCATTTTCATAAATCTTCTTGCTTGCTTGCATCAGCATCACTCAAAGAAATTTACATGGTACCTCCACCTAGACAGTCTTTTAAAAATGTATAGAGATATATTGCATCACCTTGAACATCTGTGTACCTTTGCTTCAGTATGTTTCTGCCATATTTTTTCTGTACTTCTGCCATACTGAATAGTATTAGCAGGTATTATTATTTTCTGATAAATCTTTAAAGTTCAAAAAAGGGATGCCATGTAACAAAGCCACGTACACACTATGCTAGGCTGTGATTTAATAATGGGAAGATACACTGAGCAACAGAACACCCAAATCTTGGATAGCTAAAGCCATCCACTCTCAGGAGAGGTCTGTGAGGTCTGCCTGCTGCTCAGTCTAAGGATGCTCAAGCCAAATCTTTCCTGTAGTCCTTAGACATGTCCTGTAATGCACTTACTCTCCAATGTATTTTCTTCTGTACATCAGGATAGTTACTCATGAACACCAAGTCAAAGCTTTCTCAAATCAATGGGGAAAAAGTTCTCACTATACTAGTGTTATTAATGCCTGCAGAATCTAGCCATCATTTTTAAAGCCCTGATAGAGTCACACACTTAAGCTTTCATCTTAAGTGGGTACTTAGAGCACTCACAAACTGAACATACAGGAATTCATTCCTGTAACAAAAACTTGCATTATGCTGAGTTATGAGTGCCTCAGTAGGGTATGTTCCTAAGGACTTCAGTGACTGCTTGCTTGATAAAAAACCTCAGGACACAGTCTCATAACAGAAACTGCTACAGCATTTGCTGACCTCACATGTCTAGCATGGCTGAGTAAGTGTTAACGTATATGAAGAGTTCACACGTCAAGTGATATCATCAAGTCTAAGTTTGTCAGAGAGGATATATCAGGACTGAGATTAAAAGAAAAAAGAGGGTGTTGTTTTCTTTGCTTTTTTTTTTTTTTTAACTTGTTTTGGCAGTCTTCAGTAAACATAGCCATCTCAAGCAAAACTCCAGGGGACGTCACCAAATCAATCTATTTAATACTGGTCTTTGTTTAACACAAGTTTTTTGTGATCTTTTGTTCTTGGCATGCAGTAGGCAGAGTATTCTGAGATGAGGGACTCAGAGTTATTCTGCAAAACTGGGAGCAAGAAAAATAAACAAGCAACCAAAAACTATTAGCAGATTTAAGCAGTAATTGGCAAACTATAAGAAATGAGCAGACTAAGGCTTGTAAGTTAGTTAACTGCATATTTTGGTTTACTAAAGAAACAATAGAGAAAATCATGTCTTTGCCTTCCATTACTATATAACCTTACTGTCACTTATATTGCACAAATATTGCATTTTTGGTGAAGGATAAATTAAATGCATTGTAATGTCTTTAACCATAAAGTTCTTCGGTCAGATCGAGATCTTATTTACCAAAGTTTGAGAGGACAGCACATATTACTGATTGTTTGTACTCCCACTGCAATTTAACTTGGCAACTTTGTTCTATTTCCACACATTCACATGATAATCTTGGTAATACAGGATCCATCTTTTTCATCTGTGCTTATTCAGAACACACTGGATTCTCATCTGTCGTACGCCCTAACAGTAGTATAAATAGCAGTAACAACAAAGATCCAGATCTGGTTATATAACTTTTGCACACAATGTTAAAACACTAAAAATATAACTTTATCATTCACTATTAAAAAATATTGAGTGGGGAGTTTGCCAAAAAATTCAGACATCAATCACAGATAACTGAACAGATGTCTTGGCTGAAACAGGCTTCAACTGGAATATTCACACATACACAAAATGACCTCTTAATACTGGTAGGATATTATGATTTTAGAGCTTTCTCAAATTTCATTTCAACAAAGACCATTAACTAAATATTTGCAACACAGGTTAGCTCTTTTCAAATATTTATAATTTACAAAACAAAACAAAACAAAAAAAAACAAAAACCCTAATTGCAATTCTTCCTTTTGACTGAAAGCACAAACAGACATACACAAGTTTATATAACTCTGAAAGCCTAAAAAGTGCCTTAATTCCCCTTAACTCTACACATTAGTATAGATATACACATGCATAGTATACATACACAGTTTTTTATATATACACAAATTAAAAACCCCTGCTTGAACTGTGACTCAAGGCAAGGGAGACTGCCTTGGTATTCAAACCTTCTCCCCCTGCCCCTACCAAAGGAAAAAGCAGCATTTGGGCTTCCCACTGAGCAGTGTGCAACTACAGAGAGTAGCACTGAGAGTGCGTTCTGAGCAGGAGCATCATGCTTTGTTAACCTCTAAGGCAGCCTCTGCTGGTCCCCTCCCCGTGAGCCATCTGAGCACCCCAGCTGCAGGCTCACTCCTGCAGGCAGTTGGTAGGTTGCCATTGCACATTAATTCAGGCTGGTGTAAATTACAGAAGTTGTGGTCCCAAATTCTACCCTGCCCCTGGCTGTGTGGCTACCCACCCCCGCACCAACCCCTTGAACCAGTGGTCACATTTATATAACTGCACAGTGAGTTTCTTTAGCCAGATAGATTCCCTGAAGACTAAATCCTGGTTTTAAAGAGCAGTTAATTTTCAACTGGATCCACACAGAGTGATCAACTTCTGGCAGCACTGCAAGACAGAGGAATGTGCAAGACACATTCCTCGGGGCAGGAAAGAAGAGGACAGATTCGCAGAAACCCTAAGTTGGATCAGCCTGTCCTGTGTCTTCAGAATGATTGCAAAAATGAAAACAACAGCAACAAGAAAACCTGTTGTTTGACTCAAATTTTATGTCCTATTTTTTTCTCTTTTAATATTTTTAATATCTAATTTTGAATAACATTCAGGTAAATCTCCTCTTGAAAGAGCATTTTGAAACAGATGAGAAATGCAGTTTATAAAAAAAAGATAAAGCAAAGTGTTTTTCTTAAACTTTGGGGGGTTCTCCCTCAAATTAATCATTCCATTGGTATAAAACCCAAAATATTTTTCATCAATCATAATTGTATTTTCTATTTAAATCTCACTTTAGTACACTTTGCCAGCCTGCAGTTAACAGGCATACATCAATGTCTAATCATGACATATTTGCCAAACTCAGCTTTTTAGAGAGAAGTAATATTAAATTTACAGTAGTGTACCTTTTGCCATCAACTGAACAAATCAGAAATGTTGATAAGCAACATTTAATAACTATAAATTTATAAATAAACTGGCATTTATTTTATGATTAATAACTGGCATTTCATAATTTAGAAAAAATAGTCTATAATAATAACAGCTGTTTGTGTTACAGGCACATGGCAGAATAAAGGCATAAATTCACTGAGAGGAAGAAAAGCTGAAGAAGTACAGAATGTATATGCGGGTAAAAAAAACAAACATGTATTAAGAACAGAAGCTGTGGGAAGCCTGTTTTCAGTTGTGAGAATTGACTGTAAAGATTAGTACAGAACATGCTGCTAAGAGACAACTTTCCATTTTCCATTCTCATTCTCTTTCACATGAATGCTTTCATGTATTTGAAAAACTGTTTGCTAGTGAAAAGAGCTAGCATTCACCTAATTCTCATCTCCACTTCTCTGTTGCTTTCTAAAGTTCAACAATAAAGGACATGAAAACTGGAAACCAGAACTATAAGGAACCCGGACAGTATGCCAGGGAACACAGAGACAGGAGGTGCCATCCCCACTGGTATCTTCAGACACACGATAGCTTTTGGCTAGTTCTGTTCTATTCTTGTCTCCATCCTAAGGTGTTTAATGACATGGGAATAGTATTTAAGTTCTACTCCTCCTAAAAGTCTTACATTTCACAGAAGTTCTGGCATTGGCAAGGAGAAAGACACATGTACAAATCTTGCCAAATTTTTCAGCTTAGCAGTCAGCCTTCAGAAGACAAGTGCTACTACTTTGGAGAACCAAAATGAGGGAAGCTGCAGCTCCTCAAACTCCTGCTCCTCTGAAGGAGGAGATGGGCCTGGGCAGGCAGCTGAGAGCCAAGATGATCTTTGTCCTTCAAAGTTGCTGACCCTTTTATACTGATTCTATGAGCACGTATCCAAATACAGGGCACTCACCTTAGATGGGGAGTATTAGGCAATATGAGTTAACACTGTTTCTACTTGAGAGAGCACTTAGGTTTGTACTAAGGAAATGACCTTCTTGCTTGTGCATCTCTGCCACCTTCCCATCTATTTTCAAGGGTCCAGGTAGCAGGAAGATGCCCACTGACTCACTTCCCGGATTTGGCTTACAGATTTTGATGTATATTTCCTTGGCTACATTTATTATTGTGATTTTAACTACACTGGAGTGCTCCAAAATTATATGGCAATTATTTTCTTTGATAATTACCATTGGCACATACAAGTGAAGGAATACATTTAAGAGCTATCTATTAGTCTTTTGTGGTATTTAAAATTCTTCATTAAAAAAATGTGGTTTACATTATAATTACATTTACAGCTTTTATGAAATAATGGAAAACAAGAATTAATTACAAGGAGTACAGTATATTACTACGGATTAGCTATACTGATAGATAGATAGATAGATAGATAGATAGATAGATAGATAGATAGATACTGGAAGGTTACCAATCCCCATATTATAAACTACACCTTCTTTTTGATACTAAGATGAGCTGTCTTCAATAACATAATCTGGAAGGTCTCCTGATACGTGGGTTTAATCCTGCCAAGGGTGAGTTTGATAATGCTAGTAGAGCATTATGAAGATCTGGAAATTAACAACAATTTGCAGCTGGGTCTTGGAGCATTTCAAAATATTCTTTGTGCAGACTTTTCTGTGAAGAGACTTGCCAGTTGGTGGCCAGATGTGACATAATGCCCCTAAACCAAGAAATACTTTCCAGGAGAGTCACTTGTGAACCGTGGCTCACAGATGAAAAACAAACTGGGATCCCGTGTGGTGCAAGCTGTGACTTCTGTGTTACCACAGTGCTCTCAAATGCCTCCTGCAACAGATCACTTGAAAAGTACAAGTCCTCTAATGAGCAAACCTCAGTGCCTAACTGAAGCCAAGCTTTGCCAGCTCTTAGGCGAGCAGTTTCCTAGGGACAGCATTGATTTAAAACAGGAGGGACTAAGGGAGAAACAATACTTTGCATAGAAGTATTTGAGAGAGAAGCAGTCATGCAGTGTGGATTCCTCCTGTGTGCAGCAGTGCTCAGATTTTCACAGAGGAGCAGTCATCTTGGACATCATGACTTCAGGGCAGGCCTGTGACTGACTGATCGTAACTGATGGACAGCGGGGAAGGGTGAAGGACTGACTTCATGTAGACCAGAGATACACAGTCATCCCGAGGAGTAGCAGGATCGCTGCAGGTATAGGATATGAAGACGAAAGAGCATCATGGACAAAATTGGGGAATCCTGGAAAGGGCAGCAGGCTGTGGTGGATAGGTGAGCAGTCCCGCAGAAGACTGGTGAGAAGGTGCAGAGGTGAATACACAGAGGCCAGAGATAGGTGAGCAGTCAAGCACTGGTGAGGTGAAGCAGTCACCATACACTGACCTGTGAAAGCTGAGTGGTGCCACTGGAGGCAGAGAGTAACCATTACCCAGTGAACTCACAGAGACCTGTGACAAGCAAGCAGGCTTGCCAGAAACACAGGGCACCACAGCATATTGACCTGTCCTGCAAAAGCCTAAAAGTCCACCTACGTTACAAACAATATCATATGAAATTTCCTAGGTCACACCAACCAATGTGGGCAATGAGAGGATGCAGTAGCCTTCCAAAGACCTTCCAGAGATGCACAGTCTTTAGGATGTTACTTTGTCTTGATTACCTAACAGGGTTCTGTGACAGCTGAACGTCTGTAAATGTTAAAAGGCAAGCAAAGAACAATATTCAAAGCCTGTAAAATGAAGTATGGAATATAAGAGTTGAAAAAAGAACAGGAACACCAGATGTTTTCAAGACAGGCAACAGGGATTTGCAGCTCCCAAAAAAGTGAGGATAATGGGGGGTAAGTTGAAAAAAGGATAAAAACACATGAATCCATAAAAGGTAAAGACAGCCCATACAACCTGTGCTGGAGTTGAAATTTTGTTTCAAAGCATTACAAAAGATAATTATCCTTCACATCCTGTGGCCAATTTCAATGGGAGCAGAGTTAGGACTTTTGAGTGATTTGGAAAAAATTCCTAAACATAGGATGGGCAGGGATATCCTTCCCCATTTTGAAGGGATTAAGGAAAAATAACAGTAGTTTGAGGTAGCATTTTGGAGGTACCAGCTTGGAGTTCTCCTTAAGTATTTGTAAGACCTTGAATATATTTTTTATCTCTGAGATGCTAAATTTTCTTTGTATTACTAAATTACTCTGAGTAAACCATGACCAAGTTTGGTGAACATGTAGACAGAGCCTGCAGACAAATTCCCCATCTCCCAGGTGGTAAAGTGATGCCATGACTAAGGGAAGTGCACTGTGCTTTTCTGGGAGAGAAAGTCATTAGTATTCTTTCAGTGTACTTATTGTGGCATTAACCTACAAAAAGCAATGGCCACCTCTACATTTTCAAGAGTGCACTTTAAGTAGCATCTTTGTGTTCCCCCTTGAAAGGTTGCCGTTTCCAATTATGAGAAGGAATATCGGTCTACATGGCTTCATTTGTTTCCCCTAACTACCAGATGCTAATCTTCTTTCAAATACATATGGTTAATTTGCTTTACCACTAGACATCTTATGAAATTCCAAGGTCATCTACCTAACTCCATCTGAAGAATTTCCTTTAAAGTATAATATATAGGTCTCAAGCCTTCCAATGAATTCAGTAATACTCTAAAATGATTGCAGACTTAACTAGTGTGCATACAGTTATTAGTCCGGTGTATCAAGGAAAGAATTCACTCCAAAGGGTATATTTTCCATGCTGTGCATGAGGATTTCATCACCAAGCTCGATTAACTTTCACAGGTGGCAGCCTGATGCCACCCTGCTAAAACTTTTTCCTTGTTGCTGTATTCAGGCCAAAGTAATTGCTGGTCCGGAACAATAGGATATGATGCAGTTTTGAATTATTTGACTTGTCCTATGATTTAATATAACTTACAATGAACTGGCAAAGATAATTCTAGCTGAAAACAATCTGATTACAACCTTCAATATGGCTTATGTACCGCAGTTTCCTTTTTTCAAGGTGCAGACATCAGAAGAACCACGTTTTATAAAACGAACCAATCTCAGTTTGACTAAGCTGTAGCTGAAGGTCTTTTCTGCTCCAGAAGTCCCTATCTGTGGTATGCTAAATGGTTACCAAGCCAAGCCCCTTTGAGGGACGGTTTGCTACAGACACCACTGGAGAGACAGAAACGACCTTGGTGCTTGCAGAACCAGAAGAGCCCTGCCTTCATCTAAATAGACCTGCCAGGTTATTGTGGAAAGGAGAAAGGAACTTCTGCGAGCAGTTTCCCCAGCGTATGTAACATAACAATCACAACATTCTATCAATGTAGATGTCATCATGGTGGCTACAAATTATGACAGCATATTGAATTTTTTTTCTATTTGTTCTTAAAAATTGAAAACATAAACACATCTCTCACCAGATTGAAAAGGCAGCTTCTTCAAATTATTTTTAGCAACATGAAGTGCTGCAGTGTTCCTAAGCGCTATGCATCCAACAGATCCCACTGCTAAGAGAAACTAGATGCACAATATTTTTGAAATTAGAAACAGTATTCAGAAGCTGTCACTCAGGTACCATCAAACATGTTCACTTTTGCATTAAAGTAAAATATGTCAGGGTCTTCAAAAACATTGTGTGGCTTCAGATTTCTCCTGTTTCCCCTTGAATGTCATTGTCACTCTGTAAATCCATTCATTAAAATTGGATCATGCAGACCAACCCTCACTCCTTTTCACTGAAAAAGTTAAGAAGTGAGACAGTATTTGGTTCCATAATACTATTTCTGGTGATACAAATAGGTGGAGATCTCAGGTACCATGGTGTTTGCATAGTAAACTTGTGCCATACTTGAAAGGGACCAGAAAACTGGACCAGAGTTCACTGGAGAAGAGTTGTATTTCTGCAGGTTCCAGTGGCCAAAATGGATCCTTTGAGGGCTGGAAAATAATAGAGCATCCCCAAGCTACAGAAGCTGCAGATGACCCCAGTCACCATCAGCAAAGTCCAAATATAAGCCAAACCTGTAGTCCTTGTCAGTTCCCATACAGACCCAGCACACAGAGCAATGAAACACACTCATCACTTCCCCCTCCACCTATATATACATACATAAATCTTTAGATTCTTGTCATCTTGCAGTAAAAGCAGGACAGGTAACTAATCTTTCCCTCTATGACAGCTTCCCCCCACTAAAGCTGCTCATCCACACAAACTACTACTGACTTGTTGGAGCTCAGCCTCTACTTAGAACTTAGGCCTACAAAGGATTTAAGAAATAATTTGTGTTGGAAAGGACATTCTGATTTCTAAGGGACAATTACTTTTTTTTTTTCTTTAAAAGACCCTTCTATTATCCATGCTGAACAGCTTGAATATGAATGCAGTTTTCATTCCAAAATGCCTTGCTTTCATATACAATACAACGTATTAAAATATACACACCACAAGATGTCTAGTTGTGCATCTGGAAGGGAATAATTCCTTCCCTATAGTGGCTTTCTTCCTGGAGAAATATGCTTGCCTGTCTAGTCATAATGTCATGAGCAACAGACCTTTCAATAACTTAAATTTGGACAGAATGAAACACACAACCATTAGAGTCACCAGTAAAGCAAGGAGACCTTAAAAGTGTCCAAAATATATGAAAAGAAACCCACAAGCCTGATTCATTATTTATGTTACCTGTCCCTGGATCTGCTAAAGGATAGCATGTTCCACCCCCTCACTCTGCACATACACAGACAGTTGGTTTTTTCCCCCAAGACAATTCTATCCTTCAAAGACTGATTTCCATGGTTGGATACCCCAGCCCTCTCTGCTGGAATCCATTCCTGAATCTGAGATGGCAGAAGCTGGTGAATGCCACCTGATGGTCTTCCCTTGGCACAGGTGCCACTGTACTGTTGGTTGATTGAGTGGATTTTTTTTTCTTTTCATTTTCTTGCAGGTTTTTTTATTATTTCTTTCTCTCTATCTGACATTCCAGTTTTAATTTCTAACTCCTCTATCCTCACCCCCAGCTCAGCCATTCAAGAGCATTCATTGTCATTTCCATAAAAATGGACTGGATATTGCTCTGATTGGTGAGATGAGAGGGGAAGATAAAAAAAAAAAGAAGCAAAAAAAAAAAAGCACTGGACTGCTGCTTACTCTGGCAATCCAGAAGCTCTTGAGAGTGGAGGTTTTTCCATAGCTAGTTGCATGAGGTCATGCATAGAGGTCATGCATAGAGGTCAAAACAGAAGTAGCAGAGCCGGAAAGATCCCTTTCTGAAAAACCATTCACTGCTTCACTTGAAACTGGTCTTCTGCCCTGCAGTGAGAAGACACAGCACCTCTCCTTGGTTCTCCCTGGCTCTGGAAGAGAACACTATCTCTGCTCACTGGAAGATGTGCTCCGCTCTCATCTTCCATAGAAAAAAAGTGACTCAAAACCAAATCCCATTCTCTCCCTATTCTTTCCAACAACATAAGCAAAATCAATTTGTCTCTTATTGTTCTCCTTGTTTGTCAGTGTTTGTCTCTGAGACAGAGTTTTCAGACAGAAAATGCCTTTTATTTAATCTGTTTTCGTACAAGCCAAAAACCATGAGGGAAGAACAGAGGTGTATATCTTAGCTCAGATCTTTTCTAACAACATAAACCAGTATATAAATTAATGTATATGTATAAAAAAACAACATATTAAAAACAGGGAGCACTTATCTACAGTGTTGCATTCACTCCCAGGTGGAATTCTCAATGTCTCTTACTTAGGCAAAGAAGTTGCAGGCAGTCCTCCCTGCTTTCCTTTGCACAAGGTGTGAAATCATGACTAAGAAGCAATACCTCCAAAAAATAGCAAAATCATACAACTATTCAATCAGCAGAAATGCAGAAGTGATCACTCCTTTGGTATCAGAGATACCTGTAGGGCTGTTTGCTGCTGTAGACAAAGTAGACAATTGCTTGGGGACAGCAAAGCAAAGCAAAGCAAGTCCCATTTGCCCTACGTAAGAATCTCTGAAATTCAGGATTTCTTCTTCTGCCAAAGAACAGGTTAAGATGAATCGGGCAGCAGGTTTGCAGCTGGGGCAGTCCTCACCCAGCACCTGTAGGAGCTGACTCCTCACCCCAATCAACAGCAGCACAATTTCTGTCTTTTAAAAAGTCAGAAAAACAACAAAGCACAGGACCAAAATTCCCAAACTATGTTATATTTTACTACTTTGTTTTCATGAAACTACTATTTAAGCTGCACTGACCTAAACAGCTTACAGAAATTATCAGTACTTCAGCCTCCAAGTCTCCTCTGCAGGCATTCTGGCCACTGCAGCGTCATCAGTGCACTGTAGCATCCCTCAGGGCTTCCTGTACTGCTCTTCAAATTTTCTCCATGGATTTAATTTGCAGATTAAAACTTCTGCTGCAAACAAGACCACTGATAATTAAAAAATGTTTTCATGAATTTATCTGTGAATAAGCCAAGCAGATGATTTTGTCACTTTTCATCCCCTATCCTACAAGTGCCTAGTTCTCTCCCTGCTATGCCCTAGAAGAGATTTATAAGTCCTTTTTGTGGGTTTCTCATGTACCTAGCAATTTGTAGAAATGGAAGTAGTTCCTCCAGCAGGCAAAAGAACTCAGCAGGTAGGACACAGTGAAAGGAAGACACAAATTCAGGAGCCTACTTGCCATTTCTGCCAGGCAAGTCTGATAGAATCAGCATTATGTAAAAATAGGATGATTCTTGCGCAATTTCCATTGTACTTATCACCAGAACGCACACCCCAAATGTACCAGCATTTGAAATTCAAGATATTGATGTCTCCTTTTCCCAACCTGCAGAGTTGATGAGATTTATCACTGCTGACACAAGAGCTCCATAAATGTTATTGATAACATACAGGCCCTGTTTTGCACATTTCTTCAATTTTCTCTAAAACCCTTGGAATCCGTTTTGACTAAAGTACCTAATAACTGAGCATTAAGTGCCTGGATGTTAATTAAAATACAAAGAGTGAGTCTGTCTGCCCATTCAACTATTCAAGTCACAACACAGTCATTAAAAAACAGGAATCATAGTATGGACTTCTCAGCTTTGACAGCAGAGCCATTCTACCTAGCCACCTGTTATCAAGGATCATTATTTTAATACTGACTGAAGCACACCTAACTCCCATGGGGTTACTCTAAAATCCTCTCTAAAATGGAGACATAATTTCCTCTTAAATAGTTAATCAACTTGCCGATATTTTCATCACGTCCGTTTCACTATCACTTAAAACCTTGCCTTGCCTGTTCAACTTTAATTTTATAAGAGCTGTGTATTACATTTCAGCCCCATATAAGTAACATACAGGAGCAGAACATGTTTTAGCTAATTAATGCATCTGTAACTAGAGTTGTTGAAAAATAACCATCAAATATTTATATAATTGTTACACTAAGAGGCTCCCAAAGAAGTATTGTCTTTTTCTGAGTGCTGTACTAAGAAAGAGTGAAACACAAAGTCCAAAGACCTAGAGGACAAAAGACCCCAATCTCTTTCCAATACTATATTACTCTGGTATGCATTCTCACTGGCTTCAGGAGATGTTCATTAACATGGAGAAAGGTCTTGGACTCCTATTAAATTTCCCTATCCTTTTAAAATTAATGTTATCTGCTAATAAGGTTTCCACTGCACTTTAGAAGAATGAATATTTTGAGACAACCATAACATTCACACTGAATACCTGCAAGATGTCTCATATGTGCTGAGGGCATGAGATACTTTTCTTGGAATTATCCACAAATCACATTGATAGATTTTGGAAAAAGACATCACTTTTTCAGGCTCTTAATTACTACTAAATTAAGCAATATCCATAACCTTTTAACTAAAAGTCGAAATATTCTATAACAAAAAAAAAATGTTTTGGCAAGGAAAAAAAGGTCTACCCAAATAAATGGAACTCTTGGCCATTGCAATTCCAGTTTTTCACAATAAAAAGTATTAACATTAAAATAACCTACATATGACATAAATGTGATGCTAGAGAATATAGCAGACCCAAGAAAACAACTCATACAGCAAGAACGTTGATGGCACTGCTCAACAGAAACCTCCTCAGCTACAGGTAGGGATAGGAAGAAAGAGGAAAAGAAAAAGACCCTCTGCATTGAATAATTTATCATTATATTATTTTGGCTACTCTGATCTTTTACAGCTGATAGAAGATAAAAGTCTTCCACTGGCAAATGGGGAGCACCTCAGTGCCACAAAACAGTGCAATTCAATCCCATAGATAAAATCTAGCTGCAGCTTATAGGGTGGTGGGAGGTGGGGATGTTGGTTGATCGGTTGGTTGGTTGGTTGGAGGTGGTTTGGGTTTGGTTTTTGGGAGGTAAGTTTGTTTGATTTATTAGGTTTTGATTTGGTTTTTTGGTTGGTTGTTGTGGGATTTTTCCTGCAAAAATTCAAAAACATGCCTTGGAATATCAAGCAGAAAAATCCAGTCACAACCAGTCATCACTACTGTTGTTATCAATAGTGCTGCACAAGCTGATACATTGTGAGGACCTTAAGGACTTCCTTGCCTCAAAATCTAATGTTAGCCAACAGAGTTTAATGAGACATCCTTAAAACTATGCTAGCTCTAAAATTCAAGTTAGATGAGTTTCTTGGAGGGTAGTTTACAATTGGTTTTAAAATTGTCATCATTTTCCCCTCAAAAGATACTTTCCTCTTCTAAATGCTATTTAGCAAAGTACATTTCATTTCCAGTGTGCTCAAAAATGATCCTACTTTGTCAGAATGCCAAGGCGCCTATCCAGCGTCATCTTATTCTATTCCTATTATGCTTTGCCATACATAATACTAATTGAATACAGTACATGTTGCATTTAAAGCAGCAGTACAACTAAAATTTAAGCAAACTACTGTTGCTCCACATTGGGTGAAACACAACAATCAGTTTCCCCAGGAACAACACAAAAAAACAAAACAAAAAAAAATAAATCTACCCCAAGAACTGTCTGCAATGTCAATGGTATTTATTGCCCTTCCTAAGAATTAAGGTGGAACATTTGAGGGTACTTTTAAGGTGACCCTATGTCAGGCGATTCTTTGTGTATCTTATGCAAAATTTGACTTGTGCCACTAGTGTTAAATGGGGTTTACTTGAAGCCATGATTGTCATGGCTCTGACAGATAACTCACAAGGGTAAATGTGACCTGCTGGCATTCCTTCACACTTTAGAAACACATGCTAAAGAATCTGGTTTCTGGCATGGACATCTTGGAAAAATAGTTTTACTGCACTTTTAACTGTTTTTCTTTGAAACAGAGGAAGCAAACCCTGCAAATGCTTAACACTATGCAGATTAGCATAAATGTTTACAGGATCTGTATTAGTAGGGTCTATTTAATCACTCTGTGATATTGTAAAACACAAGGTAGTTAATTCTACATACACATGGCAAGAGTATATTTTGTCTAACTTCATAGACTGGTCAAACAGGCCAGTCACAGTTATAAACGTTATTTGTATTCATAGCAAATTATGCAAACCAGTAGTTCTGCATTGCTATGCTGCTGCCACCAGATGTGAATAGGGAGTTTCCTCTTCTGCTCTATTCTTTCCACCAAATATCACTTCCACACAACCCTAAATTAGGCTAATTCAATTGTTTTCATGGGCACAGGCTACACTGGACCACCCAACTGTTCTGATTTGAAAAGAAGGTACCCAGCTAAAGTGCTTCTTAAACTTGATCTGCCATTTGTCATCTCTGACATCACATTTGAAAGTTGACAATGGCAGTACTTGTTATAACATGTGAATATATGCTATGGATCAGGTATGACTTTACCAGGGTGCATAGTAAGAAGGCTGTCAAATATTACGACCACCCATCATTATGGGTACTGAATTTGACAATAAAGAGGAAAGAATTGTAACCTTCAACTTCATGCACATTGCCTTCATTGTGCACATTTTCTTGGATATGCAAAATAATATCTCGGTTTAAAAACAGGGAAAAAATCTAAGAAGGTTATATTAAAAGAGAACAATGTTTCTCTGGAGGACAGCAATAACAATTGATAGAAAGTTATAAGGAAGTTGAAAACTAGTCAAAAATTCCTAATTCACAAATAATAACTGGGTAGATATGGAGACCATAATCTTGCCTGTTATCCATATATTCAAAGAAGAGTAATACTTCCCTCTCCGCATACAAATTATA
>JAVJGJ010000057.1:10880127-10930511 GCA_035590215.1 Microhierax caerulescens
TACTTCCCTCTCCGCATACAAATTATATATCTTCATATATTTTTTTGTCTATATTCTTTTAAACAATGAATCAACAATACAGATTGGAAAGGTGTTTGTCCCTAGTTATTCAGCATATAACAACCATATTACCATATTAACATCATATGTTAAATGTTAACATCATGGAAATTCCTACTTCTTCAAAAAGACAGTTGGAGAAACAAAGGTTTTTAAATTGTCATAATGCTCTCCTGTGTTCCTAGAGATGAACTTCCTGATGTCTAAATAGCTGTAGCCTACAAAAGCAGCTTCTAGAGGAACTCCAGTACCCTGTGAGTTTAGTAGACTTAGCATCTTGATGTGAAAGATGCTGTGCTTAGTTCATTTAGGCTATGCTTGATTAGACAGCTTGTGTGTTGGGAGAGCAGGAGTGAATACATATACATACACACATACAGATACAGAAGTGATGAGATTGAATTTTTAATTTTCAAAATAAATTTTTCCTATGAAAGAACTGGTCACAAAATAATTTCCTCAGAACATTCCATTTCATTTACAAAAAGCCTTTTCCTCTTCAGAAGGAAGACCGTGACAAAAAAAATTTGTTCTTTGACCAGCTCTCTATGACATCATTTATTACTTTGTATATTATTTAAGAGTGCACATAATCACTTGGAAGGGGTCTGAACCAGAATTCAAATCCAGCTGGACTTCACATAAGTAATGAGTCAAAAAATCAAATCCAAATCTCCTGCTAGACTTTTCAGGTTCTGATGAAATTCAGAACTGAAAGAGGTCTCCAAAAACAGCTGTTCTCATGGGTTTTATACAATTTAGTTATAAAAATCATAGCAGTAAGATAGTCATGTGTTAGCAGTATTGAAACCTAACCTCAATGCTTAGTATAAAAGAATCAGGATCTGAGATCACTTTTTTCTGTTCAGTACAAGGATGGTTCAGTCAGGCTGTGCAGTGAAATACAACCCATAGCCACCTGCAACTTAGCAAACTGAGCAAGGAAAACATTAAGAGCCAAAAGGCTTTTCTAATTCTTTCTATTCCTGCCAGTGATTTAATGTGCATACACTATGCCAGGTCAGCTAGACTCAAATTTTCAGATGCAATCTGTGATTTGGTCCATGTTCTGGAAGTGTTGACTGGTTGCACTGAAAGCAATATGAGCTGTAAGTTCTCAGCACCTCTGAAAAGAAGCCCTACGTTTCTTAAATTTGGTGTCAAAACCAATAGAGCACCTAAAACTAGAACGCAGCAGGAACTTGACTTCAACAGAAATAAATGTGTGGCTTTCAAAGAGTTCCAGAGGAATAGCACAGAGCTCAATGCATCAACATGGGGTTTGGAAGACACGTGCTCAATTGACCGACTGGCTGCAGTCAAGTAACCTAACCACAGCTCCCAGCTGATATGACCATAACACTATCCAAATCGTTCACATGTGGGGAGAATAAATACATTAAAGGCTGGGAGGTTCTCCTTCTGCAGCATAGGAGCTGTTCATTTTGTGGGTAGCATGAAGAAATGACAAAATTTGTGTATGGCTGAAGAAAGCTAAGGTTCACACTGAAAATCACCAGGTTATTCTGAGGAAATATGAAATGTCTCAACAGTGCTTTGTATTCCATCAAATTACTTAAGAGTGCCTTTCTTCATTTTAACAATACTAAAATGTAAAAACTATTTTTTTGTAAGAAAAGTGTGTTCATCGCGTGCCATAAGAACACTTAGATAAATGTGTTTTCTACTGAAGATTGAAATTGCTACTCAATAATGCCGTAAAAAACAATAACCACATATTTCCCAGACAGTAGGAACTAAACAAGACAGAAACACCCCCACCATCTTCTCCTTGCCTTCACACCGTATTTTAGACATGTATAAAATAGCTCGTACAACATATTTCTGCAGACCACTAATTGAGGGTTGCAGTGGTGGCAGCGTTTGACCCGTGGATGCTGAGCACTGAACAACTGTTGAGCAGTAACAAGCTGTCTTCAGGGTTAGCTCCTCAAGCTGGCCATGAGCCAGACCTCTGGCACGTCCGACCCTTGTGCAGCTGCAGAAGCAGCTGTGGGGGAGTCAGCGAGGCTGTGTTAGAAGGAAAGTGGCACATATTCTTATTTGTAAAAGATGGCACCGGTGTGATTTGCCTCTCAGTCAACATTGATGCAGGGCAGGAATGAAGGCAGGCCGGGCCCAGCCCTCACACATTCCCACAGCTGGGCTGCTGGCCTCCCCACCAGAGGAGAGCAGGCAGCCAGGCTCTGGGCACCCAGTCACCCCGCACAGCCGGACATGGTTACGGCCTGTACGTAGCCACCTCTGACACCCAGGTGTCCATTACCCATCGGGACACCCTGTGCGAGGAGCAAGTCTCTCCCTCTTACCTCAGGGTCTTTCTCTATCTCCAGCCCCGCTTGCACCAGGTTGCGTTCGTATTCCTCCCGCTGCATCTGCTTCTCCTCCTCCAGGGCATCCAGCGGGCCAAGCTCGATCACCTCCACCCCCGGTGGCTCCGGCAGGGCACACTGGCCACCGTCCTGCTGCTGTGGCTTAGCACGGCCCTTCCCAGTAGCTCCATTTGAAACCAGGGCCAAGGAGGCAGATCCACGTGTAGTCCCCGGTGAGCCCGCGCCGGGCAGGTGCCGAGCAAGGCGTTTTCGGTAGTGGTAGGCTAACACGTAGTCTACCTTTCTCTTGCTGTGCCTGAAGAGCGTGCCGTCCGGGGGCACCTGGTCCACAGCCCCTCCTTGCATCCCATCCAGGTAATTGTTTATGATCTGAGAGAGAAGCACACGAGTCTCATGGACAAGAAAGTCAAACAGCCCAGGAAGGCGGCAGGCGCAGGGTCTGCCTCCACACAAGCATGTAAAGCTGCACAGAGTCAAAACGGGAGGTCAGCCAGGGTAGGTATGACCTACAAACAGGCACCAGACAGATTGCCACCCTGACCTCTTCCAACTGTAAACAAACGATAGTGGCTAAAGATAACAGCCTTATCTCAACGCGTGGGATACCTACCTGACCCGCAAGCGGGGGGCACACGCCAATGCTGTCTCTGTCTTGCACATACACAGACCATATAGTAGAAGACACCCACGTTTTGAAATGGGATGGAGAAGTGAGAATAAGGATCACATTGCAGACCGGGATATGGGAAAGGATGTTCTGTGGAACAAAGCTGCACAGGGGAGGGAGGGGAAAAAACCGTGTGTGGGAAGAAACTGATCTGAACTAGAACAGGAGCAATATCCTCAGTGTAGTAAAAGGGCAAGAAGGGTAGGGCTGGACAGAAACGTTTGGAAAATACCAGGTATTAGAGAGCATATGCCCCATGGATGGCTTATGATGATAGCTGACCTGTATTTTAACATATGATGAAAACACTATGTGACTGGCTAGTAACATTGCAAGTTGGAATCGACTGATATCATTCACATCACCTATGTTGCACTCAGTCACCTGCCTCCTTGTCTCTGCTCTATGAACCTTTCTGGGATGAAGCTGACCCAGTACTAACCCCCACCCATCGCACCCCAGCCTGGACAGCAGTTCTGCATCACCCATATTGAATGCTGATACTAAATGTAAGGTATTCATTTTCACTTCTCATTCACTAATACAGCCCATACCTTTCCAAAACTGTTACCATCCCCCATTTCCAGCTCAAGGCTGTAGCTGAAAACCCCTCACAGAGCTCTCTACAATGTCATTCATTAGTGTGACACCAGCCCTCCAGTGACTGGGTAACAAGATACAAGCAAATAAATAGGGTCAAGCTGATCCAAAGCAATCAGCCCATAACTTAATTCCAGACATTAATGGTTCCCATAGGTGGCTATACCACCAAAATCTTGACAGGTACCAATTACAGATTTCTTTCTATCCTTGTCTCCCCTTCCATTACTGGTTGTTCTGAATGCAAAGTTAACCAAGCATGCTGTACAGCAATTTTCTTGTTTGTTAACACAACGTGAATTTTTGAAAGTATTACATAAATGTGCGTATTATTATATACCCCAGCATCTTCCAAATTCTTGTTTTTCACTGCTTTGCTTGACTTAGTTTCCCACAAAGTGGTTTCAATCACCATATCACTAAATAAATCTTGGTTTTATATGCATGCTACATCCTTCATTCTTTCACAAAATTATCACCAAATAATCTGTTCTGCACATTACACTTATCACACACTTTATGTGTAAAGCGTATATATAGTCCCTTTAGGCACATCTAAACTTACACTCAGCACTACATTCTGGCAGAATATAAAACTGCTTGGGAGACAGCATTTTATTGCAATTCCTCATTTCCTTGTTAGATACATTTTCATGTAGTACTCACAGGCAGTCCATGCAAACCTCCTGGATCCATCTCTGCCACAGTGAAGAAAAACCCGTTGCAGATTTCTACTCTCCTTTCCAGAGAGTTTTATGCTATACAACACAGAAGTAATGATGTCACCACCACCAGGTCACTGGCACAACAAAATGCATTAGCTGACTCTAAAGATGAGCTTTAAGCATCCTCTCCTCCCTGACTGGAAAGTGCGGGCAGAAATGAGAAGCACAAACAAAACGCAGGAGAGGGAGCAAGGAGGTTGGAGAACATGAAAAGTCACAGACAGGTTTTCCTGTTTATTACTGTCTGTAGCCAGCTGCCACATCCCAGCCACCTGAGAGAGCACCATAGCAACATTTGATGTTGCTGGAGTTACACAGAATAATAGCTAAGGAGATACAACGACATCTCTCCCTCCTTCCCTGTTGCATTTTTCTTCACTCTTGGCAGTAAAGTGCCATCCCCATTACTGTAGGCATCTAGTGCACAGAAAACAAATCAAAATTCCCAAATTCCATCCCTAAATTTGCACTGCTTTTCCTCACTGTATGATAATCTGGCACAAGAAGACCTTGTTAGGGAGAAACACAAATAAGTTACAATTTCCAATATCTCACTGAAGGAACTATCAAGATTTTTCTCTCCTCCTCTTACAGCCATTGTGTCACTTTTAGTCACAATCAGAATTTAAATTACCACCTTCAGTCCCACATTGCTTCTTGACACTTCCAAGACAAGTAGCCAGCACACCAAGCATTAAGAAAATAGGAAGGTAGAATTGGCATGTCATGACAATTTTATTCTAGTCCTCTAATAACTGACATATCACTACAAACATATCCCAGGAGGCATCTCCTCTAACAACAGCTCTACTCTACAGACCGCAGCCACGCTACACTTAACACCTTCCAATCCAGCCCACACTAACACCTGGGCACAGGCTGGCCCAGGGTTTGCACAGGGATAGCCAATTTAGTCATCAGCCTGCAGAACTTTTCCTATTCTAGAGGTAATAATAGCAACCCTCGTGTTACTGCTCTGAAGGATTTTGGCTGAAGTAAATTATTAAGAAAGGCTTAGTGAAACTTTTATAGTAGCAATTAGTTACTGCTGTACACTAGGAAAGTCTCCTGAACTACTTAAGGCTGTAGTATCAGTTTACTGGCATAGTCGCTTTTCCCAGTGTGGATTTGCCTAACCTGCAGGAGGAGGGCACCATGCTCTGCTGACCCTGCTTCAAAGCCTCTTCTTCATCTCAAAGATATTAGTTGGAAATCAATGAACATAAAATTCTGCTTACAGAACTGCTGAAGGATTCCGTACAACTTGATGCTTCAAAAGCTCCGTTGATCCTGCTGCTGTGCAAGGAAGACCGGTTTTGAGGAACTGTGAGGTATTTGCTGTTGTATGTTGAAAAATAGTTCCTTGCTGATTTTGCTGTCTTCTGTCCATTCAGAGTTGGGTGTGAGGAGGCTAGAGGAAAGTCTGAGAATAAGAGATATTTACTGTTATATAAAACAGGCTTTGTGCAGGCGGTTTCCTAAAGGAATGGGAAATACTGCAGCTAATAGATACTATCCAATTCCAGATGCTGCGCTTCGGCAAACGGAGCAGGGTGCATACAACTCCAGACAGGTACTTACCTGTGTGAACTGCTGGGAAAGGGGGAACCAGGATACAACGCTGCACTTAGCTCAGCACTACCCTGGTTGATCAACAGCATTTGTACTCCTGCAGTTCAGTCACGAGGTTAGAAGCTGGAGTCTGTGCTTTTCAGCTAGGTAAGCAACCCAAGGACACGAGCAACTGGGTGTCCTCAGCACCTGCGCCCTGGTTCTCTGGGTGCAGCGTTCACACCAGATAGAAGCCAAATGACCTCAAACAAATTGAGTCACTTTTGCTTACGGCTTACAACTAGATCTGAAATGGAGTGTGTTTCAGTTCTAATGTGATGTAAACTAATGTAGCAGCATCAGGTACAGGTACAAACTTCTGGCTAATGGTCACTCTCCACTAAGAACTAAGAACTTTTTGACATCTCATGGTGTGATATTCTCCTAAAGCACAATGAGTTTATACCTCGTGTTTTGGCTTGAAAGACTAATGTCTTGAACCCATTATTTTTAGATATGTTCCCCATCTCTTGTATTGACAAATGATATGGTCCCAGTGCAGCATAGTGGAGGGTCTGGAGGGGGTAGGCAGTGACATGACACTCCCTCTTCCCTGCCACCACTGGTAAGCTGTATCTCTGCCACAGAGCAGGGTACAGCAACAGAAGAATATGAGAAAATTGTCACGGGTAGGAAACGGAGAAAGCCAGTCCCATACAGGCAGTAGCACAGCGAAAACCTGATGATAAAAAGTAATGGGTACAGAAACTGTTTCGACATACAAATGTTTCATACTCTTCCTCCCTCTAGTGGTGCCATAACTGAAATGGGGTTGATTGATCTTTACCCATAGTTTCTTTGAGATGCTTATTGAGGTGAAAACTAGTGGCTTGGTCCTTCAAGCATTTGTGTTTTCTACCAGGGAGAAGACATAGGTGTAGCAGACCCATCTGCCCATACAATTAGCCCCGCTACCACTAACGGGTACGAAGCGCCATAGCTCTCCAGCCAGGACTTACTTCTTTCCTAGGAAAAGAAGGTAACTGGAACATTCATAAGCTCCCACATATCCAGGGAGATATTAAATCCATCATATCTCTTCTTGCCTTCTTACTTGGCAATCCTAGTAACGCTGCAGTTCTTTCCCCCCACTTTCACGTTCTGTCTAAGGAATCAAGAAGTTTCAACAGCATGGTATAGTTACTTTCCAGTCTGGGACGAATTGCCTTGAGATTTGCTGTACTTTGTTATGAGAAAGCGGTCTCATCATTCTCTGTCACAAGAAAGCACTGGGAAATCTGAGCAGTTTCTTCTACACCTCACTTATGGTGATGGAGACAGGGGAAGAGGGAAGGCAGCAGCAGCTGTGTCTCTTGCTCAGTGTTCATGTGACTGAAGTGTGTTTCTCCCACTTTGCTGGAACAGCCAACTGGTGGCATAAATACCTTGCATTGCATCTCAAAAGATGGAGCATTGAAGGAGGTGTCTGTCTGCAAGAAGCCTATAGAGTTGTGCAGTGATCATCATCTCCAAATAATTAAAGGAAAATCTGAAAGGATCCATTGTTATAGATGGTGATAGCAAAATTTGTCTCTCTCCCTTTCTTTTTTTTTTTTGGGGGGGAGGTGGGGGTTAGTATTGCTAAAATCTGGAAGTCATGTTTTGTATTTATTTAATTGAATCCCTTCTTTTTTCTTTCAAGAGTCTAAGGCAGATGCTATATCCTACTGCTAATCTGTGCCCTCTACAGGGGCTGAATTTCTCTACCCACAATCATGAGCTGAGAGCAGCCAGCAAAATGCTGAGGAATTAAATGCTCGGGGAGGGGGAGACCTGACCTCTAAATGTTATGATTATTCTTGTGTTTTTTATGAATAATAGATCAGGGTCCTGCAGCACTTGAACAGTACAGTAGACTGACTCACCAGTCTTCCTTTTCTGATCTCTCGAGGAGACTCACACTTGGTTTACTTTAATGAAGCGCATAATGATGCCACAAGGGAAACTCCAAGGAAAATAAGTAATAAGTGAAGGTTTCATTCCCAAAGGCTACACACAATGTTTCTCCAGTATTCTCAGACTAAGCCTGGGATATCTCACAAGACCTTCACGCAGTCAATTAAAGAACTTTTTTTTCTTCCAGTCCTTTTAACTAGGCCTAGGGAAAAAATCTGCAGTCCATTTATAATAAAATGATTTAATTTCCATTACACTTCCAAACCTTCAGAAACTGTGTCACGAACCTGAGGTTAACACTGGTAAGCTGGTGAGGCAGTCAGGGAGTTCCAGTCAGTATAAGTTTTTTGATGGAAATAAAATTTCCTTACCTGAATTTGGAAGACTTCTGTTCTCCCAAAAGCTTTTCATCTTCCCAGATCAAACTGACTGAACCAAAATGTTATGTTCTGAATGAGTTCCACATTTGACAGTGCTTGCCTGTGGTACTGCAGCACCTCAGGGCCTTCTGCTTCAGATGCTGCCTGACCTCATTCTACCCTGTAAGTCTTTACGACATCTGGCCTTACGTGTTCTCATTCTGTAAATATTCTAGAGGAATTAGTATCGATAGAAACAAGCTGTGTGTGTATGTGCATATATATAAAAAATTTTTTACACATGCACACATGCATAGCATTGGTACATGCATGTATCTCCCCAGAGGACAGCAGCAGAGTGAATCTTGAATTCAACACAGAAAGCAAATATTCAAGAACTACATTCATTCTAGAAAAATAACCTGGGAGCCATCCCTCCAGTCAAACTTCATTAAGTTGTAAATGGCTTCCAAGGACAAGGTATCTCCAGGACAGAGATCAATGACCAGCTCTCGTTCCAGTGCCAATTCACAGCCAGTAATCATCTACACGCTCACTCAGTCTCTCTAGACTCCTTTGCTTCAGCTTTTTGTAAACATAAAGGTTGGCTGCGTGTGCACCAACTGACCTCACCATTGGACTCGCCAGTTTCTTGTCTGAAGTGCAATGATGAAGCAGCTGCACATACTGCCAAAAGTGGAAGGACTGAGGGAGTGTATTAAAAGACCACGCTGCTTGTGAAATATGCCATAAGTGAGTCTGCCTAATTAGGAGCTCTGTATTAAATCCTGAGTAACAGCCAGTTACCCAGTCTGAGCGGTCCAGACGATCAGATTATCGTAGGCACAACTACTTGCAGAATGCATTGTAAATGGTTTGGCCACCCAGGGCACAGACACTGCTCTGCTTTCATTTATCTTCCTCTCTTTCCACTGAAGTACCAGAAATGGGCTGTGCTTCTGAAAGACACAGCAGACAGAAGTATACCTTCCACAGGCTGCTCTGGAAGGTTGTTCAAAACATCTGCAATTTAGGAGCATTGTTTGGCAAACTTGTCATTTCATCCACCCTCCAAGTAGGTATGAAAAAGAACTACTTGAGTTCACTGTTTCTATGTAGCTTGACTTAAAAATATCTTCTTTAAAGGAAATATGTATAAATAAGAATATGTTCCATGGTTGTACATGTGTTCTTTAGGTCCCCTCTTAGCTAATGACTTGCCAGTTCTGAACATAGAATCACAGAATGGTTTGGGTTGCAACGGACCTTAAAGATCATCTAGTTCCAACCCTGCTACCACCTAGAGTTGCAGATTTCAATACAGCCAGTCATGTCCTTATAAGTGCACAAGTATTTTCATTGCACTGCATTTTTTCTTTTTTAAGCTGCCACCCCTTGTCTTTCAAAATACTGCTTGTTATTTAATATTTCGATTAAGAGTTTCAGACACAAGGGAATGCACATTAATTAAATAAGCTTTGGTCAAGCTTAAAGGAAACAGGCCATCAAAGGAAATGTTTAGGAATAAATTTCTACATAGGAAATCCATTCTTTATTCAATATCACTTGAAGAAAAAGGTCCAGCAGGTTTCACCAAAGATAACGTATATTACTGCAGTGTTCTCAAACTCCTGATTTGAATAGAAGCAGAATAGCATTTGACCATTAAATTTCAGATATCTGATATCTTTTTTCTTCAGGACGGTTTAAGACCTGTTTAGCTCTTTAGTCACTTCCTACTTAACTTTTAACTAAAATCAGTCCCATAACAAACTCAGCAGTAGACAGTTCTCTCTATAATGAGTATTTTTCCTCTGGTCATAATCTGGGAGCTGGAAAGGAAAGAAACTGTGTTATGTACAGCCAAGTATTAAGGGGCACCACTGAGATACTGATTCCTACCCAGAGCTTCTCCTTGCTGAGTGTCCTGGGGGCTCAGGATGTGGCGTTTCAAATGACGTTGGAATAGGGTCCAGACAGGCAGATGTACCCAGGCTGTCAAAGGCATTAGGCAGGACTTGTCAGAGGCAGTTTTGCCCTTCCCATCTGCAGTCTGAGAGGTACTGTATGAGCCCTCAAACAGCAGGCTGCAAATTTGGATCTCACATCTCTTGGTGGAAACTCAGCAGTGGGAGAAGAGGTAGGAAGTGGCAAACCTGAAAAATTCTGTTTTCTGCTTTTAGCTCAATTTCTTCTACCTTTTGATTGCATTCCCAATTTCATTGCCCAGGACGTCTGCCAGCCCAGGGCATATGCTGGGACAATGTGATGAAGATAGAAAGTAGTGAGGAAATTGTGTGGGCCTGTGCTGTCTACCTTAAGTCTTAGTAGGACTGTTCCATCTCTGATCTTAGCAGTTGTTATCCTCCAAGCCATACCTATGCTTCCATTTCCTAGAAGCTTCCTCTAAGTTCCTCCTCTTCATGGTAGGCTTCATACCGTCTTATCTGAAATTTGCTGTAATTTGTACCATGCTGCATTAGAAAGCATTGGAGACAATCCAAAAAGCCTTAGACAAGGATTCTTTAATTCCTATGTCTTAATAAGGAGTCTTTAATTCCTATGATTCTTAAAAGGCACTAATGGTAGTCTTGAAGACACAGTGGAGGAAATCGCTCTCAGCTGTAGCTGTGTTGGGTTTGGTGGAACTGTGCACAAGAAGTGATTCTGGCACAAGTTGAGCTTCTTCCCATATCACCATGCGCTTTGTTTACTGTATGTTAACAGCTTCCCTGAGTCATTATAGTCTCAAAGCGACTTGTCCATAACCTTCTGTCCCTTTGTCAGTGAATGCATGTTCACCGATTCTTAGAAGTGTTACTGACAGAATGGATAATAACAATTCTCTTGCAGTTCTTTTAAGGGAAAGGTGGCCTACGGCCATCTGCTCCACCAGGGAAGGTGAGCCTGGAGCAGAGCATGACAGGGCAGAGCAGTGAGTGACCCTGCTGAAAGGGAGCCCAGGTGCAGAGCAGCAAGCCCAGGTCAGGGTCAGGGGGAGACAGTGATCAGGGCCAGGCGCAGCTCAGTGACCCCCCAGCAAGGCAGCAGTGATGGAGCTGGTCCCAGGTCAAGCTGGGAAGCAAAGCTTCAGGGTCTGTCAGGGCCAAACCGGCAAAGGTGAGAGACCAGGTGCAGACACAGCTTAGCTGCAGCCGTAGCACAGGCAGGGGAGAGGGGTAAAGTCTCAGCTTAAAAGCAGTTCCCAGGGGAAAGGGAGGCGTGCTCTCACTTCCAGCTTTCTTCACAACAGCTCTGGCTGTTGATGGAGCTGGCCTTGGACTCAGCCAGCTAAACTGTAACACGGTCACCTAAACACCTAGAAGGGGGTTGTGCTCTGGGCCCTGACAGTCTGCCCCTGAACTGCTGCCAGAAACAGCATCGCAGCACCTTAAACAGGCAAGGGCAGGCAAGGGGGAGCATGGCTCCTAGATGGTTTTGACTGCCCTGAATAGTTACAGTCACAGACACAAATGTAAAGCCTGTGATTGTGCTCCTTTGGTAGCCCCTTGCACACAGGAGCCCTCACCTCTGGCATCAGGAGCAGGAAGAACATATGTGAGCTAATGGAGATGCTCCCTCGCCCCTGGTACATGCCATGAGCCAGGGGGTCTCTTGAGAAGTGGAAGATTATGAATCTAAATGATCAAGAATAAAGGAAACAGAGTAGACCTGTAGAGATAGATGTGGGAACTGCCCTGAGGGCTTTATGAATGTTTGCATTGCCTGAAGACTTAATGGAGCTATATCTGCATAATACAACTGTGACTGTGTGTATAACTTTACAGACCCCTATCCTGTTTTGTTGGTTTTGTTTTTTGTTTTTGTTTTTTTTAATTCTACTTTACATGCAAAGGTTACAGAAATTACTTGATTTTTCTGACATAAAGTATATATCAGGACTAACTCCGATAGCGAAGGACCTGTGTTAAAAAAAGGACACTGGAATAACTCCACAAAGATCAGCAGCAGGCATTAAATCTAATGGCTCTTTGTACACCGTGGTCTGCTATACAAATTATTTTAGGCAGGCGACCGGATGGGAGGGCACAGAAATCACAGGATTTTGTAACCTGTATGATAGTTTGGAGTTCACAGCAGAGCTACAGCCGCCAGAAACAATGAGATAAAGTAGAAACAACCACAGGGCTTTTGACTGTAGCAGTAAAGTAATAGTGACACTATCAGCACTGAACAATATTCTACGCTTGTACACTGGGAACTCAAACAGAAAGGTTTTATGCACTAAGCAAATCTGTTCCTTGTGCATGGCTACTGAAAGCTCACTGCTGCACAGCCTTCTGGAAAAGGGTACTGCTCGCTCCCCCCAGTTGCTTTGCAATAAGGCAAATGCAGGTGGAAGGAGCAGAAGTCCAGCACAAGTCATTTGCCTAGTGATTGTCTTCTCCACATGCATCACAACGCTGACCCACAGCTGCATTCCTGAGGCTTCAGAAGAAAGGAACTCCTATCTCTGAGTTGTCTGTATATAACCTGGGCCACAGATTTTTCTTTTTTTTCATTATTTTTTTTTAAATGTCCTCAAAGAAGACAGAGAAGTTCTTTCAAAGTTTTTCTGTCTTTTGTTCCCCACCCCCTTTCCACCTATTTAACTTCATAGTCAGCAATTAACAATGAAGCGGAAAATAAACTTACCGGACGTGTGTGTTTCCATGTTGCCTGGAGGTTTGGCTGGAAGTTGTGTCAGTGCTAATAGGATGTGGCTATGCTGATTGTGTGCACAATCTGCTTCTGCACTGGCTTAAGCAGCGAACAGCACTAGCAGCTATTTCCATCCTGGCTTGATCCTGCTTTAAGCAAACCACGAACTGAAGCTAATTAGCAAGACCTTCTGTTTTGGTGATTATCATCATGGAGGAAAGAGAGGGAAAAAGACAAAACTTTCATGACCTGGGAGGCCATGGTGATTCCCTGCTGGAACTTCAGTATCTTGTCTCCATGCTCCGTAGTGCCTCAAGAAGCAACGTAACAATAGGCATATTTTGTCCTAACTCCCCAGAATGCAGTGGAGAGGGAGTGGAGGAGAGAAAGAAAACAAGCTAATGCAAAACCAGGGCTCTACAACAGAGCCAGCTCTGTCAAAAAAAAAAACATTATTCAAGGATTAGACCATTTTGGAGGTGGTTTCTGTGGGGAAGAGTGTCTTTATATCTGCAAAGCTTTACAGTGCTTTCAGGTAGTAGGTAAGTGCAGAAACCTTTTTGTAAGGCTTATCTCAAATACTCAAGTTACCTTACTGCCTGGATGCAGCACTGTCATTCCTGCATGAAATATTCAGGGGATTATCTTGTAATCAACTGTCTAATCAGAACAGGTGATGGATCCTGCTTAGCCTTCAAACTTACAATTTAAGCAATGTATTGGGAAGAAAAGTCATTGATGACTAATGCCATATGAGAAGGGACTTTCATTTGCTAATCATTTGGAGTTCAAATCTTTTCCTTCATTTAGCCTATTTATGACACTATGACAGTTTCTCCAGTGTGAGAGGGGGAAACTGATTTATTCAATAACTGAATACAGTACTTTTACTAGCTTGTGAATTAAGATCATGCGTTGTGTCATGACCAGCAAGAATAGCAGTTGTCTATATCACAGAGAGATGTATTGATGCACTGTGGCTATGCTAACAAAGATACTGGGTTTATACAGGGAGTGTGTGGCTGTTGTGTCCCAAAACTTGGGCTGGGTGCTGTAATACTTTCCCAGCAAGGCTAAGAAATACACACACTGCTTTAAACTCTGGAAAAATTGCCACTAGGTAGTTGTCCTTTTTATGAAACAGATTTAGGCAGACCAAAGAGAATGAGACTAAATTAGATGACTGTGTTCATCTGTTTACTTCAGCTCAACTGAAGTGACACATGAGGAATTCTAGGTGTAACCTACACTAATATATCTGATTTTACTTAAAAGGGAGAGGGGTCAAGAACCCTGACTCCATCTTGAACAGCTTTATACAGGTCAGTCAAACTTTTCTGCACTCCGATTTACCCCTGCCAAAAGGGTAAAAGTAATGATTAGGGTCTTTGTGCATAAAGGGAAGATAAGTAAATTAAAAGTTGCAGAATACTTTAACACTTGCTTTAGTATTTACATAGAAAAATGTCTTCAGATAGAAAAAGTTACATAGCTTTACTCTTCTTAGCCCCTCCTTTGGAACGGCATTTCTTAATTTCTAAGTAAAGTATCAACAGGTATCAAATACTTGTTCTTCTTACCTTTCTAGTATCTTACAATAATCTCACAACTTCATTTAGAAACTGCCTGCAGTTACAAAACAGGGAAGAAACTGGATGCCACAGCTTCTGGACTGACTAATGTAAAAAAACTATTAGACTGCAGAAATTTTTGGGGAAAAAGTAAATAAAAGAAAGGTGTTCTCAGCTGCAGTGTGTAAACTCGTTAGCAGGCAGGATGCTACCTCATACAGGATTTGTTTGTACACTAGCCCATGTATACAAGCTTTGAGGTGGTGTGCCTGTAATTTTTTTTGACTGCAAAACTGCCTCATCCATTTAAACAAATTAGCTGCTCTTTGCTTGATAGCTTTGCTCCACAGCTGCACAGATCTCAGTGTACTTCATGCTTGCTTGGTACAGGACAACGGTGCAACCATATTAAGCTCCTGGTAACTTTTTGCTAACAAAGTGGAAACAGAGATTACTCCAAGGGAAGCAATTGTTGAAGAACTTTTTCCCTTTATTTTTTATAACCAATTAATTTGCTCCCTGGATAAATAGCAATCCTACTGCTTTGTATACAATTATCTTTGGGAGAGGGGAATGAATATTTGTGGGGAAAATATGCAATTTTATATCCACATTCTATGCTGCATCCACTAGATGCTGAACCAGAAAGGCATACCCACTAACTTTGCAATAATACAGTATGTGGAGCCAGAATCCCTGTGGACACAAAACTCTGCCTGCACAGGTTCAAACTACTAGCTCCTATAAGCCATAAGGATGGGGCCATTACAGGTAATACAGTTAGCTCAGGTAATAAATTATATACACAGGAAGCAATATGATAGGAAGAAATATCCAGCTGGTTACAATGGAACTGGGTCTGTAGTCTATTTTTAAGGACACTTTCCAATGGAGAAAATCATATCTTGACATCGCTGTGTTTCCTGAGGTACCTGGGTATGGTGTTAGTTGATAATGCAGAGCTGTGACAAATAATACCAATATACCAGATTGTGTTTCACCTGCTGTAGAGTAGTGGTGCTTGCAAGTCTATAAAAGTTAGCAGAGAGATTATACACTTTTAATAATTAAGAAGTTATATAAGACTCCTCCCCAAATCCATTTAATGCTCCTGTAAATCTATCCTGTAGCATGCTCAATGATCCAGCCAGTCTTCTGAAGTGGTGGGATACATTCTGAACCACTGGCAGAAAGACAAAGGCTAAGCTAGCTCAAAACCACCAAGACTCACAAGCAGTATGTACAAGTTTTAAAACAACGTTCCTCAAATCCTGGATTCTGCTGGTGAATGCAAACAGAGCAGTCTGATGTACGGGGCTGTCTGATGTGCTGGCACACTACTGCTCTTAGAGTAACCAGCTCTCTACTAAGCAGGTACTTGATCGTAGGCTTGATTAAGTTCTTCACTTCTGCCAGGAGAGAATGCTTCTGAAAACAGCAGAGTTGCACTAATTGAAACTGGGCTGCATGAAAGACAATTAAGACCTGCCCGTAGGAAGTCTGAGCCCATTCTGTCCTGGCACCACTAGAGCCTCAGAAGAAAGACAGCTCTTTTGGGGCAGACTGCCTGAAAAAGTTTGATTCTTGTGCCAGCAGGTCAAGGCCAAAAATGTATGTGCCTTCTTAGTCTGTTAAGGGAGATGCTATAACGTCCCCTTCCTCTTGCTCTTTCCCTCTTGTCTGTGTCTATGACAGGATTTCCAAGGAAGAAGCTCCTTCTGGCCTTGTGTGCAACAGGGCTTTGTCTTTCTTTGGCATATGTAAGTACCAGCCAGGCCTGAACAATAACATATAGACCATAGGGAAGCCCATATAACCCAGTTCTGTAAGAAAAGCCAGTGAATTCTCATGGGATGTATTGCACACCCACTTTAGTCCATACACGGGCATGGATGCCTGAAAGCAAAACTGCAGCCAGGGAAGGTGAGAAGCCACACAGTAGTGGGATATATTCTTGAACTAGTGTAAAGTCTTAATACAGCTCTGTTTATCCAATTACACTGAGCTACCTCTGCTATGAGCTTGATCCTACAACCAAGCAATTTCCCCTTAAATAATCTGGAGCTCCCTAGGAAAAAATACTAATTACTTTAGTCTGAAAACAAATATCTTTATTTTAGTCTGGTTTTCTCTGGAGACACTTAAGATCTGCAAGATTTTTCTTGTTAATTGAGGTAGAAGTGATGACAGCAGGAATGCTTGCCTGTTTGTTGAACAGATCTGACCATCCACTTTGTTGCTGGTGGAAAATACTAGCAGTGCATGTCTGCTTTTCAGAAGTTCAAAGCAACTGTGGCTCTGCCTCTGTGCATCCTCCTCATGCCAACATATGATTATCTGATTAGAAGACCTGTCTACAGCTGTGAAGCCTTAGGCTGCAATCCTGTCAGCTTTCACAAGCTAAGAAGGTCAGTTTGGGTGAGGGCACCGATGGAGACAAAGGGGCAGTCCAGCGATGGTAAGGGGAAGAGGAAGACATTGTCTTTTACCCCCTAACCACTCCTTTTCTCTAATCCTCTCTGATGTTGCAGGCTGCTGTTCCAAGAGTTGCTTATTTGCAGCTTCAGATGAGTTTCTGTGTAGTTGATCACCTGGGTGACCCTAATCCATCTGTCGGGGAGCTTAATATCTGAAGCCAGACACCAGGAACTAGTGTGCAGATGGAGGGAAGTTAGTGGCAGGGATCTACTGCAATAAGTGGGGTTGGTGCCAATTAAAATGTGGTTGGTCTCCCTGGGGTTATTGTGGTCCCATAGCAGAAGAACCAGAGATGCATAAAAGACCTGCACTTCTCCTAGCACTGTCCAGCAACAGAGGATGTCTTGAATGAATAATAAGGGAAAAAAGGGCCTACAGTTCAGTATGTGTTCAATCCACAGCTGAATGGCAGAAAAGAAGCAGGGATCTGCCTGGTTCCTCTCAAAAAGGAACACAACTTGCCTTTTTAGTTGAAAGCACAGAGGGAGTTTTTGTTTGCTCCCAAAGGGAGCCATTCATGCAGATGGGGAAGTGTTTTGACCCGTTCAATCATGTGACATTGCCATTCCTGTGAGGAGCAATAGCTTTTCATCTCAAAATTTTCATCCCTGTGACCTAGGGGCAATGGTGACAATGTCCTCTGAAATGCCTTCCATTTCTACAGATGCCAACCTTAAAATTGAGGTAACCTGACTTCCTGATCTTTTCTTCTAGGCTTCTTAGGAGTGCTCTTACTCTTCAGGACTTCTATATATGCTTTTCACTAGTTTAAGAACACTTCTGCTAGAGCTGGAGAAACTACACCTTTTTTCTTACCCATAACCTATTAATAAGCCTTAGTGATTCCATCACAAACATGGAAAGTTTGGGGTTGCTTTGTTTTGTTGTTGTTTTTTTTTTAATAATACTCCTTCTATCTCTGATTTACATATATTACTTTCAAAAAAAGTTAATTCATTTAGAAGTTTAAATATTCCTTATCTTTCAAAACTGCAAATTGAATGAACAGTTTTCCCTCTCTCAAATTTTTAACAAATTAGTACTTCCCAGTGAAACTGCTTGACTGGCACTAGATTCCACTGGGATCAACAACCCTCTGGAAAATCTTCTGTCTTCCATGGCCTGACTAGACGAAGTGGAATTTAGTTACTGCTGCCAGGGATAAATTTAGCAGGATTGAACTCAAACCTGGCACCAACAATCCTGCATTTGAAAGAACTCTATCTTCTGTAGCTAATGCAACAGATGAAGTTGTGGTACCTGGCAATAAGTGAGATTACTCATGAGCTTCCTCTTCAAGTTGGTCTGTAGAAGTGCTGAAGTAAACAGATAAGAGCTGTCACCCCGCCCCACTCACAAGTACTGAAGACTTGCAGAAGTTACACAGCCTGCCCTCAGCACACAACTTCTTTACATTCAGCTTCAGGAGAAAGATGTATGTGCATTGCAGAAAGATACTCGACTGGTTGAGCCACAACCAATATTGTTATAACAGTAACCATCCATGGCTATATTATTATAGCCACAACCATCACCCTCCTACCAGGAAGTCCAAAGACATAATTACTGTACTCCCTGACTGGAGGGGAAAGGAAGACAAAAGCCCCTAAAAGTCCATAGTGTGTCACTAAGGTCTGAAGTAGGGAATGAAAGTGTGATATTTGGAGACAATGCTAAATTCTTTGGGATATGTTCTTTAAGTAGAAGCAACTGTTTCTCTTACTGTGCTGTGGGTTTGCTTTCTATTTTTTTTTTTTAATGATGTGGATTACTTTCCATGGGGAAGATGAAGGAGAATACCATCTGCAATACCTCTTCTATAAACCACCCAAAGAATAATCAGAAAATGCTCTGTTGTGCTAGTAAGTTTTATTGTTTACTATGTTGATACAACTAGTTAGTCAGGATTCTAATGGATAAAATAGTCTACAGAGAGAAAATGAGGCTTGCGCTGTAAAGTTCAGTCGTTGCAAAACTTGACATTAAACAACTGGGCTTCTTGGAAACATTCAGTCTGTACACTTCCGAGAATGGCACTCACACTGCGAGGCAGACGGGATGTAATGCTGCACCACTGTCCCGTTGGCACAGCGGATGGGGACTGTGACTGTGGTGGTTTGAGTGGCTGTACAGCAGCTACACAGGTCTTCCCATCTCCCTGTCTCAACAGAGTATCTGGTATTGCTTCTGCACTTGCCCTAAATGGTAAAAAAGAGACACCAAGTTTGAACAGTGCAATCGGAAACCAGGTTCTTCCCTTTGAAACATCCATAAGCAACTTTACCTGGAGTTCAGTGCACTGCTGTAAAACACTAACCCAAAACAGGTATCTGATTGCAGAGTGTGGGGTGTTGGTAAGAGAGTAATGTCTTACGAGCATAAGCATAGCAAAGGAGAGGTGAAGAAACTGGTCACACAAAAAAAAAAAAGTCTATAATTTAAAATATCACAGGTGATGTCCAGCACTATTGTGTTGGCTTCTAAGCCAACATATGATTATCAGCTGCATAAGATCATGCATTCAGAAAGTGCTTTATCCCAAATGTTGCAAGCCATACATCCATTTGTCCTGCTGGTTGCTATTTTTCCTTGTTCTGCTTGTCTGGACACTTCACTAATTTAGACCGAGCTGTAAATGCCTGTAGCTAGAAGTTTTCATGATGTAAAAACAAATGACCCCACATCAACTGCTGTTAGAGTGAATTTCTTTTTGTGGCCTTATGCACTTCTTTCTGAGATTAATACAAAATACATAGCATTATCAGGGAGGACTTTAGAAAAAACATACTCAATACCAGCTATAGGAGTATTTAGTTTACTCAATATATAGCCAGATTCATAATATAAAATCTGTAACTTTGGAGGGGAAACCTCAATATATATGACTTCATGGCTAAACACCTGAATTAACATTGACTCTGTGGACAGGACAAGAAGTCAAGACTTTTTTTATTGCTTTTATGTATATTATTTTTTTTAGTGATATGTAAGTGGTTTTGTTGTTAAAGCTTCCACTCTTATTAAGACTTGTGTAGCAAATGAAGGTCCTTCACCTCGTAGCTATCTGAGAAGCCCAGGTATGTATGCCCTTAATACCTCTCCTTACTGTTCCCATTCTCTTCCCAGTAGTCATGGGAACGAGACTTATTTTGCTTACTGCCTTAACTAAAGAGAAAGAATACTCAAGGGGCTGGGTGCAAGCCATCTTCTTGACTGCTGCCCTTGTATGCCATAGTTTGGATTGTATGAAGCTTGGTCTTCTCATAGCACCTGTCCTGCTACAGTCCAGTCTAGAAAGAGAATGTTAGAATGTTATCTTTGGTTCCCAGTCTCAGAGGGATAGAAACATCTGGAAGGGAAGCTGTGCTCCTGTTTCAAATGGAAGTTGCCCTAGAAGTTGTAAGCAGTGATGGGCAGGAAATTATAACTTTTGATCTGATTATTGAAGAAATGCACAAGACGTAGAACACAACAGCTTAGTGCTCAGGCTAATAGAGTAGTCATAGAGTTTGTAGAGCACGGTAGTCAAGTCATAGCACTCAAGTTTAAATGCCTTTTAAAGTATCATGCATCTAAATACCTATTTATACTCCCATAAATCAGCTTCAGAGCCTGAAGAGGGATATGTGTGCTTAAATGTAGAATCACATCTGAAAACCATCTTCACTAATACGAAGATGAATTCTTCATTCTTTTTTAACGTAGAAAGTACTAACAAAGGCACTTCACAGTCATTGATTTCTGATGAGTGATACAAACAAAGCCTTTATGTCTAACTTATATAACTTTTTTCATGCTGCCTTTAATAGGGAAAATTCAGCATCATGAAATTACTTTAAGAAGTATGTGCCAATGAGGTTTACACTGTTTGAGTGAATGAATGAGAAGGACAGAAACTGATGATCAACTTACTGAAGTGAAGCCATAGGGGAGGCAAAGGTTTCCTTTGCGGAAGGCAGAAAGGGGACAGGGGCAAGTCTTGGGGTAGGGGGGTTGCTTTTGTTATTTACCTCACAATGGGAAATGGGCACTTCCTTTTCAGCCACACATCCGTTGATATTCCTAAACTGCAGTCTTGTACTTACTGGTCGACATTCCACTTCCACACCTATAAAGTTTTTTTTAAAAAAAAAATAAAAATGTGTTTGACGCTGCTGACAATTGCTTTTTTTAACTCTCTCTTCCCCTTATTACTGAAATTGCTGTTAGTGAGATATTACTGGTAAAGATCCCTAGCAAGAGAATTAGGTGTGTCTGCCTAGAGCAGGGGTCCTCAAATTATGTCCCATGGGCGCACACACACACACAAACACACACGGTTGGGGGTGGGGGGGAACCAAGCAGCCGCAGATGACTGCCTGCCACTTAATCTGCACACCGGCCCCCTGGTTAAAAAGTTTGAGGACCCCTGGTCTAGAGTAATTAATGTAGAGCTGTATGACTAGATCACACTACAGCCCTAAAATTCCACTGGAGAGCAACGTTTCCCTTGTGTTTCTTTTCAATTGATGGCTTTGATTTAAAAGTCAACTTGCCACCTACCATCTGCCTTCTACCTTTTGGCTTCTGTGTTAAATAACTTTCCGTTTAATGATAGGTCAGTGGTACACTGGGCAAGCAGGTGCACAGGAAAAAGATGATGCATGTGGGAACCCCAATAATCAAATCAGAGAAACAGAGCACCGTGACCTGGCTATTCCTGGGGCTGCTGCAGGAGACAGATCCCATTGTCTTGGGCTGACGCCCTTCAAGATGAGTCAGTGGGAACAGCTCTCCAGATCACTTTACAGACTGAGGTGGGTCACTGCCTTCAAGACTGTGTGAGACTCCTTACATGATGCTAGGGAAGAACATTTTGGGATTCTACAAGACTCACTTATTGTGGGATTTTTAGGGGCAGAACCAAAGGTGGGGGAAGAGAGGTATTAAGGTTGTTTGGTAAGAAACAATCATGGGAAAATGGATAGATAAAGGCATAAAGGGTGCTGGTTGCATGTTAAACAGCTGCTGGTCCAAACTTGTCTGACCTGGCACTACATTTTATTGCCGCAGTCTGTCCTGTCTTCTTAAAATCCATTTCTAACTACTTCTTCTGGGTGATGGACTCCCAGTTCTGTGTGGATGTGTGTGTATCAAGGCATAAGTGCCAGAAACTGGAATTGGACCACAGGTTATAGGGCCTGTGAGTCTAGATTGGCAGGGATGCAGGACCAGTTACTGGATAGAGTGAGTGCCTAACACCACTAAGGACCTTTATCCTGATCAGCCAGAGGGGAGAGTAAGATAACAACGTGGGTGGTTTTTGCATTTGCCAGAGTACTGAGTGTTTCTTTGTGTGTACGTAAAGAACGTGTGTGTACGTGTTGTATGCATGCATTTGTGTGTGTGCCTACATGCTCAGCTTCACTGTTACCTGGACCTGGGGATATGGAGCTGTGGCAGACTCACTTCTGTCAGGCTCCTAGATATGACAACTCCTAACAGTCCTTGCACATGGTGGATTTTACAGAAAACTCATGTGCAAAAATAAATAAATAAATAAATAAATAAATCTGAAAACTAATTCTGTGAAAATCTAACTTTGGGTCAATTGGAACTTTTCCGCTGCACCGTCTTCAGTAAGTCTTTCTTATACTTGTTTTCCAATACTTTTTGCTCTTAGTGTTAGGTAAATTCTCCCTGGTTCTCTCATATAACAAAAAAATCCACACAAGAGGCAGTAGGTCTGGATTTGTTACATGCAAGCTCAGGAAACCTGTGATCTCTCTCCGTGAAGTGAGGTTGATTTGATTATGATCTGATAACTGCATAGTCAACGGTGACTCTGCTCCTCCACTTTTGAAGGGAACCTCACCACTGACATGCTCTGACACAGCTTAATCCAGAATATTTTTTTCTAGACACTTGCCTGTTTTGGTCCACTTTTAAAGACCTGTGAATGAGCTAATGATTTTTTAAGGGGATATTTTACACACTGCAAACAGCACTTCTTTGCAACGTTAATACAGTGTGATGCCTCTGTGTAAAGACAGGTTCCTGCTTTTCCTAATTTCTAGCTAACCAATGGAATTTCTGTATTTACCAGAATACTGGACTATTTTTCACATACTACACAACACTTCAGAGAGCTGAAGGAATTCAGCTGGCCAACTGTACAACTAAGTAAATACACAAATTGAAGAGAGATGTATCCATCTTCCTAGCAGCAAACATAGCTTGCAATACCCTTTCCGTGGGAATGTTAGCACCAAATTGGCTCTGTGCCTTGCTAAGGCTTTACATTTCATTTAAAAAAAAAGCAACACACCCATAAAACCCAAAACACCTTCAAAAACATTTCTGGCTCAAGAGCTGGAACTACCAGTTTTCTTCTAATGATTTAATCACTTCATTTGATACAATTTGTCCACCTGGAAGGAATACACAATTGTGTTCACACAACTGAAACACCTAGATGAAATAGTTGTCATCAGACTCCATACAGCTTCATCACATTTTTGATCCTGACTTACCAACTTATTCTCGAGTTACTGTACTACTCTCATTTACTTTTTTTTTTCTAAACTGTGCCTACTTTGCAAAGGCAAGTGCTTGTAACTTAACAAGACATATGCAGCTAAGATCAACAATTAAAAGAGGTAAGAAGCAGAGATGAAACTTCTTTAAGTGGGAAAATAAAGGAATATCCTTTGCAAACAATCAAGTCCTTTGCTAGTACCACACTAATGAGAAAATAAGCCTGTTCATTTATGTGCTCCTACATTCTTAAAACAATGCCCTCAGACACACTAATAAGCGCAAATTGCCAAGGCATAACATAGAAAGGGAAACTGTCATCTTAAACAACCTCTGCCTAAAGCCACATGGAACTCTACTGAACCAAAGGCATCACCCTGAACTGTGCTTTGAACTTGAGAGAACAATCTTTGCCCAATTCTTTATGGTACTGAGGTATCTGAAAGACCTGGGAAGGTAAAGTAACCTATATCTAAGTATCTGTATCCATGAGAAACTGGTTATTCTCTTATCTGACTTTTAAGAATTACATTACTCTGGTTTTACAGTAGCTTTGCCAAGCCTTCATGTTCTCTACAGAGTATGTAACACACTGCATGTTGCTGTTGAGTTCCCTGGTGGAAAGATGTCAATACAGAGGAGAAAGAGAGTTTGAGTTTGGTATCTAGAAGTATCTGTGTGATTCAAAGTTATGAGTTAATCACCGTTCTTCATTTGATAACCCATGGTTAGCTGGCTGGATGTGCTGTGTTGGCTTTTTCCTTATGAAGGGCCCCAAATAGAGAAACAACCAGGAACAGGATTGCACTGTAATATTGGACTTTCCAGCTTTCAGTTATATCTAATAGAACATCAATGGGAATAAGGATCTGAAGGCACATACAATATGGGTGGTTTTAGGCACACAGTATTTCATTTAGATCAGTTTGCTTGTGCTGCTGCAAGAGGTATTTCTTTTAAATCACTCTAACTGTTAAATACATATATGCATTGAGCCATGCTCATTTGGAACTAGGTTTTTCCTCTCCCCAGTTGCAGTGATAGGGCATTCTCAATTAGTAGAGTCTGCCAACCACCCTGTCTTTCAAATCTTAAAATCTGTGTTATTAATAAATAATTTTCAGTATTCCTTACTTAAAGCCTGGTAGATTAATGCTCTCTTACCTGTCTGACCTGTTTGATGACAGTCTGTCTCAATAGCTCTCTATTTCCAAGCTGGAACTCAGTGATTCTACAGACAGGCAATAACTGCAAACTCTCTGGGAGTTAACATCCTTCATCGGGGTATTATTACAGCAGTTACTGTGCCAGTGTGGTGATGGGCTGCTATGCTGCCCATCTTTTATTTATTAGCCCATGCATGGGGGGGAAGAGAATGAACACAGGCAAAATGTTGATATTCTGACCCTAGGAAAGAATATCAATCTTGTGTTATTTTTTTTATTTTATATGAGCTACAGTATTATTAATGTTCTTCTTACAAAGAAGAAAACTGAGAAGCTGTCTGTCCACAAAAACATCAGATTCATTTTAGAAATGAGAACCCAACCCTACAATCCTTCCTCATGTAAGGAAACCCTTCTTACACTCACAGCCTGACTGACATTTCGGATTATCTACACAATGATGCATGAAATTAAGAGCTGCAGGACTGACTCCTAAACTGCCACATTTAAGATGCAGTCAGGCTGTTCAATAGGAATACCCCTTTGACAAGCTTTTCCCCTACCATTTTTTAGTTATTACATTATCCAAAACCAAACAAAATTACATTACTGCCACCAGGGTTTTTTTGCTAAATTAATTTTAATTTGATTGATTATTCATGAAGTGGTTGCCTTACGTATTCAGTATCAGGTTGTGTGACTTGTCAACCTGTGTATGCAATACTGTTCCTGTTATCTTTAGATGAACAATAAAATAAAACATTCATAATTAACGTTTGCATAAAATGTGGAGCATATCTATTTCTTTCTAAGTACTTGTGAATACTGTCAAAACACATGTTCTAGGGAACAAACATGACAGCAGTATCCCAGTCAAAGGGCAGACTTATGTGATGGTCTATTTTAACAACCTTGCTTAGTTCTGTTTCATTAAACTGCATCTTATGCAAAATGTAGCTCTGGAACCAGTAGTTTACACCCTCTGTAATGTCCATAGAAAATGTTCAGCTTATTTACTTACATGTGTCACAGCAGGTATTGCCAATTTTTGTAATTCTGCCCTAAAACAATAAAAAAAAGAAAAAATCTATTTTGGCACAAGTAATACACATTTATTCTGCTAGAGGAATAGAAAGGGATGTTTAAAACAGGGTGTTAGGCAAGAAAATTGTATTTCTATATTCTACAAAATTGCAATTCTACATTAGCTATCATTTCTTTATCCATTTTAAGGTTTTGAACTTGTGATTGTATTTGTTGATAGCTGATTGGAAATAATTGACCATATTAGCAAGTTCAACAACTAAAAATATTGCTTTCACCTTGTATTAGAAGCTTTCTAAAGTAAAGACATTGACTACAAATAAATTTCAGGGAACCAGAGTGACAAAACCAATAGTGCTCAAGTCTTATGTCTGTTTAACAAAGGAAGTTAAACAGTCCCTCTTGACTTTTTTAGCAAATAGGTGAAAGCATGCCTATTCCACAACAGCTAGAAATCTACAGGCCAATCATCATAGGATATCACACCTGTCAGACAAGTTTTAACAGCCAAAAATTTTGGTTTTCTTCTTTCATTACTACCATGTAGAAAATAATTCTCAGAAATATATATATGGTGGAAAAATCAATGAAAACCAATAGTGAAAGGAAAAAAATGGAGAAACATTTATACTGCAGGGTGATGCCCCTGTTGCACTATAAACCTGAACTTAAATGCAAAAGTTTGGAGGCTTTTTTTAATTAAAAAACCTAAATTTCCCTCCTCTAACTAGATGAAACACACTAATTTTACAGCTTAACTAGTTCATATTTTTTGGATGGGAGGAGTATAAATGCAGTTTGGGAAGTTCTGATTAAAAAAATAAACTATTCTTCATTGATATTCAATGAAGATTTTTAGAATACAATAATAACCCCAAGCCTGTAACATAAGCCAGTGTTTTTCTAAATCTTTGTTGGTATAACAAAACTGAGTAAAAGTGAGAAATGCACTATAGAAGCCTTATTCTTCCTGCATTATACATATTAAATCCTCCATTAGTTTGATGTGAATGTAGAAAGAGGTTTGGGCACAAGCTTTGGCAAATACTTCCTGCTTCCTTCTGTGCCCAAGAAAATGGGGACAGGGGATATAAACACCTGTGTGATGCTAGATGAGCAAAAGCAGGATCCCACGTGCTACACCTCAACCTGCACTCTGTTCCTCAGTGGATGGCTAACCTCAAGTCTCAGGAAAGATGGGTGGACATGTTGAGCAGAGATTTTATTATACCATTATACCAAACTGCAAATGTGTAAGTTTGATCTCTTCCTACTGTGAAGCATTGTGAAGATTCCTTTCCCTAACCTCATACTAGGGTGAAATAAAAATGTTTTAGCATTTCATATGCATATTCATAGGAAAAAAAGGGGATGATCTGACGTTTTTCTCAGCTTGCATAATTATCCATGCAGTTGTGCTCTGGATATCCAACTGAAAGCATTGTTGGAACAATTGTTTTCTATTTTTTGCTGCTTCACAGAACAGAATTATCACAAGCTCAGCATCTCCCCTGCAATATAGGCCTGCATAAAACCAGCATATAAAGAAAACTTAAATTTTTCAGAATTTCAAAGAAAGTTCAAATTCAGTTTCACAAATGAGGTGCTGGGAGAGGCCTAATACAAATAAGATACCTGTATACAGATCCATAAACAGGACAGAGTCTATTAGGAACCTGGGAACAGGACCCATTTCACTACTTACTCCTTCAGCCAAACATCTTCTGGAATCAAATGGAGGACAGCCAGTGATTCTCCTCTCCCAGACAAATTCTCCTTTCTCACTTACTTTACAGGAGTGACTATCACAGCCATCCTGGAGTGTTTCATTTGGCTGTAAAGATTTAAGGGCTGTTAGCTCTACACAGAAATAACACGAGACAGTAAGCTTTGAGGATACAACCTGACTATTCCTTTACTGATATTTCAATTAATGTACCATGGTGGTGAAGTTTATAAAACATGGACATCTTTAGTAAACCAAATTGTTTATCAACAAGTCATTATCTTCTGTTTACTTCCATAGTGATATTGATTGCAGGTCATTCAAGACTGCCAAACCCTCACATTTTTTCAGCTCTAAACAGGGAAGAAATTTTCATTAACTTCAGAAACTTGTCTAAGTGAGAAACTTGGGAGTTTTGGCCTATGCATTGTCTTTAAAGAGACATGAACATTTGACATGTTGCTGAGTTGGGACTTCTTTAAAAAAATACATAAAACCATGTACGTACATAGAATCATAGAACCATTTCAGATGGAAAAGACCTTTAAGATCGTTGATTTCAACTGTAAACCTAACACTGCCAAGTGCACCCCTAAACCATGTCCCTAAGCTCCACATCTACACAACTTTTAAATACCTGAAGGGATTGACACTCAACCACTTGCCTGGGCAGCCTGTTCCGGTACTTGACAACTCTTTTGGTGAAGAAATTTTTCCTAATATCCAATCTACACCTCCCCTAGTGCAACTTGAGGCCGTTCCTTCTCACCTTATCACTTGTTACTTGGGAAAAGAGGCTGACACCCACCTCACTACAACCTCCTGTCAGGTGTTGTAGAGAGTGACAAGGTCTTCCCTAAGCTTCTCTTTCTCCAAACTAAACCCCAGTTCCCTCAGCCACTCCTCAAAAGTCTTGTTCTCTAAACCCCCCACCAGCTTCATTGCTCTTCCCATACCCTCCCCATCTAAAACAGCTCAGCAACAGAATAAAATAAAAAGTTACATGCTGTTTCTTGTGACAAACCGATAGGTTTTAACCAGAAAAAAACATCCACTCCTATTTAAGAACCTATATCATGCTGGAGATATTTTTCAAAATTCACAATTTCCAACTTAAATTATCCATTTCTCATTTAACATTAGATTTTTAATTTCCTCTAAGTAGAAGTCTAAGCTCATTCTCTTATTTGATCTCAGATTTATAATATTCATGCTTGCAGGTCCATCTATAATGTTCCTCTGGAATTTTGCACTGTGCTTTGAGGTGTCCTTTTTTTGCACTTATAAACAACCAAAAAAAAAAAAAACCCAAAAGAACTTCCTGGAGAAACCATTCTGAAATATAAAAGGCACCATTAATCCACATTCCTTAACCAAAGAGGATGAAAAAAAATGCATTTTCTTTGGGTTCACCAGAACTGTGCTACATTTACCTTTACCCATATACAAAAGAAAAGAGTACTTAAAACTTACCTGAAGGTATTTAAGCCTTCCATCTCTCAGCCTGATGCTACATGAAGTTGGCACACATTTTCCACAGCAGGAGCCAGGGATTTCCTGCTTTCTGTAATTCTAGAAGGTAAAGGAAATTTTTCTGGGTTTATTTTGTTTTAAGTATGCTTCCTACACTTATACGTAGAGGGTTGTTGTTGAGGATTTTTTAAATTAAATAGACAAAGTGATAGCCAGCAAAATGCTTTTATAAACAGCAGGACTAGACTAGTTTAATCTAATTAGTTGCACACTTTGGGGTTTCTGTTGGGGTTTTTTGCCTTTTTTGGGGGGTTGGATTGTTGTTTTTTTTTAAGGCTGGCATTAATTCTTGTATTGATTTATTATACAATAGGGAGAGAAGTTTATTTAAAAGTACAAAGCCTCCTGTGCCCACTATTATTTGACTCTAACAGTTGCAAGACCAGGTCCACTAACAAACACATGACAGTAAGAGAGGGTAAGAAATGTTTTGAGTGACACACAGTTTGAATTTGTGCTGTGCAGGAGCTTCTCTGTAAAGCAAATAAATACGACACATTGCAACCTCAAAAAGTAAAGTGTTTGAACAATAAGAAAGGGCAAGATAAGCAGTAGGCAGGAAAGGGGAAGAATAAGGCTAAGGTGGGAAATGTGGACTACAGAAAGAAAAAGAAAATGGTCTGATAAAACAAGAAAGTAAAAAGAGCATCAGAGAGGATATGATGCAATAAAACTAGGAAGGAAAGAAAGAGAAAGAGAGAAAGACAGAAAGGGCAAAAAGAAAAAAAGAGAGAGAGGAGTAAAGGGAGAAAGGGAAAGTGGAAAAATAGAGCCACATAAATGCACAGAAAGGAAAAAACAGTGGCAGGGAAAGGAGCATGGGAGAATGAGCAGCACTAGATGGAGAGGAAGAAAGGTATACAGTGCATAAGGAGGGGGGGGAACAACCAGAAAGGAACTGAGTTAACACATTAAGTGTCCCACAGTAATATCTCCAGCTGCTGCACATAACCAACAGCTGCTTGTGATGAGCTGAACATTTTTTAGACAACAAACACTTTCTGGTTGAGTGAAGGCATGCATATTATCCATATGTTTTTTATAGAAAAAGAATTTGGGGAGGGTGGGGGTTTGCTATTAAATCATTGGAAGAAAACATAGTTCATTGTTATTTAGGTGAATTTGCTCTACTAGCAAAAATTTAAGCACCTAAAGTAGGTCATAAAATGACAAATAAAAGAAAAATTACCCTGATGAGCAGAATATGCTGCACTTGGCTGCACTTCAATTATCAGAGCATTTACTTTCACAGCTTCAGCATCCAGTAGAAAGCAGGTGCTCCTGAGACAGCATATACTCTTAACCCATGATTTTATCCATTATGAAGGAATTGCTTTTAATCTGGGTATACCACGAAATCAATGACTCTGAGACAGGAAAGATCCCAAGTATGTATGTGGATCTCACTGGCCTTAGGGGAATGAAGACATTCTGTATCTTATTTGATATTTTTTTCCCCTCCAGCTCCACAGATTCATTACAATGGCTACAAAGGGATACGTACACCTAGACCTGCAACCTCCCTTGGGTAGCCGCACATCTCCTAAACACAAGTTCACAGTGCTTAATAAGCCCAACTGGAAATTGCCCTTTCTTCAGAGTTTTTTGTTTAGTCTGTACTTTTGGGTTAGGTGGGGGAAAGGAGCTGTTTGGGAATTGTGTGGGTGGCAAAAGAAGCAGGAGAGGAATGTTTCCCCATTTTTTTACCATGTATTTTATTGATTCCTCTACCTTTAAGTTCTACAGCTGGCTTCTTGCATTGAAAACAAGATTTGATGTTTGTGTATTTTTGTGTGGGAACATACATATGCACATATGTTTCTGGCCACAGATTCATTCTAGCGTGCCTGGGTTTTTTTCATTGATCTGACGTGTTATTTCTGTGGATGTGAGGAAGATGCTCAGCACTGAGCTTGGTCATTTATTTTCCTTTCAGAGGCCTGTGTCTATTATCATACCTTGCAGGAGGGGTGATACTGGGGTCTAGAACCACACAAAGTATTCCAGATTCTCCTTTTTGTCACAGGCTACACTCACATCAGCAAATAAAGAGTCAAGGCCAGTTTTCTGGCCCTGCAGACAAGTGGAACATGTATGTCTAAACTGCATTCTCCCCACAAAACAGGCTGGCCTTGGGTTGTCCTAACTACTGACCTGTGCCCAGACGTTATTTGGAAGTTTTCTACTTAGAAGAGGCCAGCTTGGACACTGCTGACAATTCTTCAGGATGTTGCAGGACATAACTGGAGCCTGCAGTCCCTGCAGTCTTGCTCTCTTTAGTTTATTAGTAGAGATGAAACCCCAGAAACCTGACTTACTACACTGTCCTTTCTAGTTCTACTTCAGGACTGAGAAGTGGACTCATCCAAAACTCTGCCCCTCTTTTTTTGCAGGGACTCTGTCAATGTACGGCCCTCCTAGATAACAGCCTGGAATCCCATATGAGCACATTGGAGATCTGGCTTTTTGGTGCACAGCCAGTGCTTATGCAGGCCCCAGGTTTGGTTGGGCCTGTTGGGCTCCATCCCTTATCCAGGGAGAGGCAGAAGAAGAAGAGGCATTTAAGCCTTTTCCTACGAGACTTAGCTGCTGCTTTGTGCTCTTCAGACAAGGGGAGACCTAAGCCAACCTCTGCAACTTGCTTAGGTCTCCTTCTACTTGAGGTATTGGTGCTAAGAGAGAAAATTGCATGACTGAGCAGGACTAGTCAGGCACTCTGGTCACACTGTTGGTCAGTGGAGCAAAAACGGGAGCTATGTGCTTCTGGCTTTTCCAGCTGAGCTCATTCCTTGCAGATGATGGCAGCAAAGACTTCAAAAAGGCCAGTGGAACTGATGGGGACAATCACCTCAAATCACCTAAGGCATGGCTGGGAACCAGACAAATATTACTGAGCCCAGCTATCAGACAATTTGGAATAACCATAGGGAAGCCCCAAAGGATGGAGACCTGGCTGAGCTTCGGGTCCCTGGAGGGACAGATAATACTGTAGGAAAGGAGACTCAGCAGTTTCTGTAGCAAATGATTTGCCAAACCTTATTTTGCCCTAAAGGTAAGTAGTCTAAAATGCACAATAAAATGTGCCTGTGGACCTGAGTACTCTGAAAAGTTACCTTTCTTACACTCTGGGTTTAGATCACATTTGCTATATTTTATCTAATTCAGAGAAAGAAGAACATGGGACCACGACTTCTCAGAAAAACTTAGAGAGGCAACAGGCCCAAGAGATGTACTAAACAAACTGTTGTATACAATGAAGGACAAGATGTTTTCATCAGACACATTCTTAACCAGAACATCCAGACCACTTGCACTTACTATTGGACATGGTTCACAGCTTATTTTTGTGCATGTCAGAGTATATCTCCGAGAAGATATTGACTGGAGGGAGCAGCGACATGTCGTGCATTGATCCACCATCAGGCTTCTCCATGGCTGAAACATTAGAACCAGTTTGTAAGTCAGTGTCTCCTCAGAAAAACTCAAATAAACAAGTGATTTTATTGAGGTTAAATCTCTTTCATTAAATCTTGCATTGCAATTTTTTGCAAGAGAAAACAGAAAACCAAAGCCCCCACTTTCCAGAAACCCAAATTTTTGCATCTGTAATTCCACAACAAGCAGCATAGCATGAGGTTATTTTTCAAGTAAGCCCTTTATAATTCCTTAATCTGAAAAATGGCATTGACATTTCTTTCTCTGTTGCTTACAAAGCTAGCAAGCAAGAAAGTAATCCTTGAAAGTGATGAGGAAGATTTTGTCATGAGCTATCCTAACTGTCTATTACGTAGTTGCCACACTTCATTTTTCCCAAGCGTAGTGAATTGGTTTCCCAAAAAGTTTTTATTCTCAATCCATCGCAGCCTGCACATGATGGGTATTTGTTATTGTTCTTGCAATAATACCACTAGAATCTCGAGAGTTATAAAAGCTTAAAACTGAGAAAGGAGAAAGAAAAACAAAAACAGAATTACTGAGTGAGGAACTGGACTTGACCATAGTTACAAGCACATCAGTGGCTGAGCTGGCACACAATTCAAATTCCCTGAGCACTTCCCCAGAACCTTGTTTGCTCGATCTCATCACCTTTTCAAAGCAAGTAAACACAGCACTTAAAATGCAGAGCAAAAATGCTGAGCTATTAAATGGGAAACAAAAGGATATGAAGTTACTAACTGGATTGCTAGTACTGAAAGGAATTCTAAATACAAAGTCTTTGCGCCTCCCAAGTACACACCCTTTCATTTCAACATGAAAATAACAAATCCCTATGTTTGAAGGGACAAAATGTGAGAAGTCTATTCAAGATTTTCAAAAAGAACTTCTATAACCTAATAAATAAGTAATAAATAAACAAACACTGAACATTGCTAAATTATAAAAACTTTGAGTTGTGCTTCGAAAGTCAATGGAATGTCATTGTTGACTTCATTTGGAAAAGGAATTTCCCATGCTACATATTATGCATATCCTCAAATCCTTTCTTTTCTTGTTCGATACTAGTAAACAAACACCCAGGGAACAAATAGAACAAAACCAAGAAGCTGCCCAGAGTAACAGTGTAAAGGAACTGTATTTATGGGTAGTACAGAGCCAATGCACTGGCATATACACTGAAGGACAAATGTTCTGATTAAATTTCAATTACATTTTTAATCTGCACCCCAGCACAACAGAGGTCCTCAGGTGTCAGTGGTTTTCTACAAAGCACCTAGCAGTAGCTATTACTTCTTTTTGTTTTGTGGAGGTCTAGAAAAAAGATCCTCCACATACAACATGATGGAGATGGTAATACCAATAGGGAGATCCCTGTCTTTTGACAAGTTGGCTTGATACCTTGACATGGGACTCCAGCTTTCTTGGTTTAAACTTTTATAGGGAGCATCAGGTCATTAATCTGGAGGGTTCAAAGACTTTAACTGATACAGGCATGAGGACATACTCATAACATCTTCTTATGGGAGAGGGACAGATAGCAAATGCTATATGAAACTCTGTAGTTCTTGTTTACTCTCAACATTGGAAAGCATTCAGACACTACAGTGACAGTTCTAGTACAGACTACATGGCCTCACAAGGGCATTGGACCCACTGACACTGGTATTGCTCTACTAGTTAGTAGTTCCACATACATATGTGCAAAAACACACAAAAGCCTTGCAAATCTGCAAAATGTCCTCGTCAAGTTCACCTGTTTTTAAATATATTTGGATTTGTCCTCTTTACTCTCACAATTATACTTAATTCAGGCCCTCTAGAAGTAAATGCTTATCACAGAATGCCTCAGTAGCTCTAGGCTTTCACATCATGAAGAAGGGGTCTATAAAGCCACAATTGATATTATGATTGATATTCTTAGTGGATCTTCTAATAGTTCTAACATTCCAATTAAATACAAAATAAATAAAAAAAGAAAAAAAAAGTTGAGTTTATATTAAAATCACTGTTATGGGCAGGAACATAGGGCTTACTAGAGACATGTTGAAACAAAATCCTCACACACAAGTGCTTTGAACTTCTGGGAGAAGGTTTTACCTTGATCCAAAGTTTGCATCACAGCTTAGTTCTATGATATTTATTTAATGTATTTAAAGGGATCAGCATGCAAATGGCTTTAACAATGGCTTTCTGTGAACAAGCATAGCTTGGCATGACAGATCTGAATGAAATAATGGATTGATACATCTTTTTCACTTTATATAATACACATATCACATGTTTTCTTGGCTCACTTAGAATGAAATGTCAACATCTGCTAACCCAGTGTTAGCCCGTGCAACCAAAATAACCTGCATAAAGCCCAAATCTACTCAGATCTCCTTCAAAAAATGCCACTCAGTAAAAGCCTGGGAAAACAGATGAGTGATATAGATAATCCTTTTGGTAAATACAGCCACCTGCTTGGAAGTCTGCAGTTAAAGCCCACAGCATTGTTAAGAACACCAGAATGAATGCAATACACCAAATTACTGGAATATTATATTGGTAACCAGATACAAGACAAAAATGTAAAGGGATTAAGGACACAGTCAGTTAACAGAACTGCAGTAAAAGACTCAAAACTTGGAACTATTCAGTGAATGAGTTAATGGAGCAAAGTTTTCCCTTGATATAAAATGAAACTTGAAACCTATTCTTAAAAGACCCAGAATAAAGGTTTTGAAATCCAGGAAGTATAAACTTCTGTGGACATCACATCTTCCTTCCTGACCAGAACTCTGGAACAGTCAACGAAACAGAGAATAGTGTAAGACAAAGCTGTAGTAATGCCAGCTGCTCAAAAACCTTCAGACATATAGTTAATTAGCTTACAATAAGTCATTAAATGAAGCTAGTTTAATTTAAAACATTTTAATATAAGCTCTAATTTTATTTTATTATTCTACTTCAAACACCCACTTCATTTAGAAATCTTCCAAGATTATATCTCAACTCGAATTTCACACTCCATCCTGAGAAAGTATTTTGCTAACTGCGTTGTTGAATGCGAACTTCAGTAACGCTTGACATTTGCACCAGCAAGAGCACAGAAGTAACGTAACAGCTGGGGCCTACCTACACCCTCAAAATCTTGCGCAGGCAGTGTTTGATAAAGCAGCCAACTGGCCGGAAGAACAATAATACATTTTAAAAGCTGTACTAAAAGAGAAGAAAAGCAGTTGAGGAGCCAGCTTTTATGGATAGCCAAATAGCAAATGAGAATGAGTCAAAATATCAGCTGAAACACTTCATGAATTAATATCAATTTTGGAAAATTTTGTTAAGATAGGATTATTTTTTTCACTATTGTAAAAGCTGAAATATTTTAAGTCTTCAAAACACTGATACTTCTCATTTTGCCCTCAACATGACATTTTGTTTCAGAATTTTCTGATGCTTAATTTTTAAAAGTATTTTGAAGTATTTTAGAACACTTGAAAATAGAAGAAAGACTTGACTTTACAGATCAGGTAAACATTTTGCTGGAAGAGAAAGTTGTTAGTTGTTCATAAAAGAACAGCATGCAACTTCTTTTTGTAACAGAATATACACATACAGACACATGCAGATCCTATATAACAGGAGGTGGCAGGAGCTAGCAGTTGCTATACTGCATGACATTTCCTACAAGTATGGGCTTTATAAAATGTCACAACTAGTTTTGACAATATACTCTAGAGGAGACAAACAGACGAATCAAAGAGAAAGCAGATTATTTCAGATTTTACCACTTTAAAACCCTTCTCCCAGTGTTCTGACAAGGAAGGCAAAGTTATTCCTTGGATTTAATTCTACAGGGAAGTAATCCCCACACAGAATGATGGATGCTTGATGACAGGGCTTTAGCTCTAACAAACCCATAAACTTATGTCTATTGACTATCAAAACCCCATCAAACCAGAAGAAATAGATGGAGAAAGGTTCTCTCTGCCATACATACCTCAAAAAATCTAAACAGATTTGGGTAAATTTACCTTTCAAATAAAGGAAAAAGACAGACATTCATTGACGAGGCAGGAATACATAGGTTAAAAGTTAGGTTAAATGACTAAAGAGGACCTGTTTCCCTGGGGAATGATGAGAATATTCAGAGCTCTTTGACACCAGAGGTGCTGCCAGAATATGGATTTAGGGAAACAATGGACAATTGACAGAGCTCTCCAAAGATAAATTCGGCATAAATGAGATCAGATGCTTAACTCCCATCATTCCCACTGTCATGGGCTGGGTTAAACATATCTTAATCTATCCATTAAATATGCAGTTGAGAAAAAATTTCCTCTGAGGGCATATCAGCAGGGATCTTGAAAGGGAAAAGAGGTCAAACAGTGAGGAAGCTTAGCTTTCCTGTTCCTGCTAATAGCCAAGGAGGGATACCCCTCCTTCCACACAGGTGGAGCAAGAGTCTCCATCCTTTTTTAATCTGCCTTATCCTCTAGGTAGAATACGGGAAGTTTTTGCTTCCCCAAAGTGGGCAAGGATCATTTTTGAGATTATCCCTTGCAGATAGTTTCCTGTGTGTTTGGTAGCCTGCAAGTCATTACACAACACAGGTTACTACAGTTTCTAAGCACTTTTCTCAAGCATCCTTTCAAGATAAGGAAACATTACTGTCCCCATTTTGCAGAGATATTCATTGTCATATAGAAAAACAGTGTCAGGGTCATGAACTGGACATACACATGCTGTCCCCTTTGCCATTGCCTTTACCCTAAGGTCTCACTTGCAGAGATTCTATTTGAACAAAGCTGCCCTATATACTTATGTGTATTCTGGCAAGTTTGTGTCCTTCAAAAGCTCATTCATATATCTAAATGTCTTACCATCACAGCAAATAAAAGGAAGTGTGTCTTACCCCAATTACAGTACCATTCAAAGGACAACCATCCAGGGGTACTGAAAAAAAAATAATATTCCTTTTAGCATTGCCATTATCATGACATTACCAAGAGTTAATAAACCACAGGTATGTTTTTTGACCTATTAGAGTTCCAACTGAGGACATTTAGACCTAGTTCACTGTAAAGAGGCATAATTGAGCCGTCTTACATTCTACCTTGAAAGGCAGTAATTTCTCAGTTATCCTGAATTCCACCTTCAAATATCTCTTGCTGAGCTGTTTTTTAACAAGTACGTGGCACAACAGAAATCTTCCCCTCCAAGCCTCACACTCTCAGAAGATGCATTCAATTTTTCTGTAACTTACAGCGTGTATTTCCCCTTCTCCTCCCACTGCGAGCTCCTCACCCTGTTGTTGCATATATACTTGTCAATTAAACATGACTGGGAGTCTTCCCAGACTAAGGCCAATTAGTCAAATCTCCTGATATGGACTTTTGCCCCAGGCCTATGCTAGGAAATGGCCACAGCCACAACGCTTAGAGACATTCAGAAGACATCATGGCTGCATGCAAACTCCCTGATCATAGCAAGCACTGGAGAGAGCGCTGAATCTTCCTAGACCAGAAACATATCAAGACCCCTTGTAAATGTTTAACGATGCAGGCTAGAGCTGTAGAAACATAGCCTGGTATGCCTCTTTGAAGCAATGCAAAATACCTTCAACAGTACGTAGTTCAAGAGGAGACAGTGAACATCAGTTGGAAAGAGAAAGTAATAGCAGCAGGATCTATTGTACTAAATGTCTGAACTATAAGGAGAGCTTCAAAGTAGTACTATGCTTGCATAACATACACTTTTGAAATTGCTGTTGAGAGACATGATTCATTCTCTAGTGATTTCATTTGTCATACACCAAACCTTACCACATCTGCAGGAAGGACAGCAGTCTATTATTTGGTCACAAAGTAGTTCAGCACCCTCTGGACAGTCAGGCACATCCATTTGAGAGCAAGAAACATTCTTTTGCTGTACAAAAACCTCATTGTTCACCCGGACACACTCATTAATAACACAACGGTTGAAGGGGGATCGCCACTCTGTGCCAACCTGATGGGAAATTGTAAAAGGATTAAATATAGGCAGCTGTATTTGTGCCACTGGATAGATGGAAGACCACCACAGTCAACACGCTGGTTTGCAAAAAGCATGTTTACTGCATGAGGAACAGTCTGACACCCAATTCTCCATAAAATCCTGACAGCTACAATCAGTTTATAGAACAGTCTGCTGCTTGGTTTGGGAAGTGTAGGAGTTACAGAAGTACCCTTAAGTGAAAAATAAAGGGGCAGATGAAATAATACATGAAGAAGAAAAAGCACTCTTATGTGGACTTAAATCTACGGTTGTTACCCAGTCACTGGCTGCACTGCATTGCACCGTGGCCAAGCTGGCCCTCTTTCTGCGGGAACCTGCTGCACATCAGCTCTGCTAAGCCCAAGGGAGGCTTTGGCAATAGGCTCCAGACCTGGAAATACTTGCACTTGTAGAAGTGACCAGATTCTGTTGACAGCCTTACTGACTACAATCACCCATGGGGCAGACAAGGCAGGAACTTCAGGAGCTATTATGGGAAGAGGTATCACCTCAGGCCAGAAAGAAGATGCTGTCACAGTCCAACACTGGCAGGAGCTGATCACTGCTTTGAAGCTGCATGATTCTTCCACTGTTAACACTCTTTGAATGCACTTCAAGAACAGTGAAAGTGAAAATCAGATCCCCAGCTCCAGTAAATTCAAACATCTTTGCTCAGAAAATTAGGCAATACTTTTCTCTCATGTGTTGCATATTTAGCTCTTTGTAACTGACAGAAGAGTTGAAAAAGGACACAGCGAGAAAGAGACAGCAGAGCACAAGGATCTATCGCTCCATTAGGACAACAGAAATCGCTAAGATACGGTGGGACATTAAAATAAGCCTTCTGCAGGCTTGTTTTATGAAGCAGAGAAGAATATTGATCCACATTAAGACATGCTCTTGGTAAAATCAGGGAAGAAGCAAAGCTGCAAAATGATACGTTAAGATTTTTTTAAAAAAACAGCAGCAGACTGCCTTTGTAAAAGAATCAATTAAAAATACTTAATACGTGAACATGATATGTATATGAAAATGCAGACACATTATAAAGCACAACACTTAGGGAAGACAAGATGGGAAGAAGGTGTATTATTTAAAACATATTTAATTTACTTTTCTTGCCTTTGTTGAATACAAAGCTCTGCATAAGATTAAGCAATTTAATGCTACTAGTGCACGCAAAGACTTGCCAGGGGTGGTCGGGTTAGGGAAAGAACAAAGCAAACAGCCTTAGGGAATTAAAAACGTAGACAAGAAAAGAAACAAATATTCATGTACCCTTCCCGAATGGTAAGGTGTTTGCAGTGCATTTTAAATGGTCATTGCATGCACTCACTTCCCATTGGGTCTTTGAATCCTAAGGGAAGAGGCACACTGCTGAAAATAAATTGGTATTTCGAGCAGAAATCAAGTGTGGCCTGGACCACTGTGGTCTGATCTGGTATGCAGCAATCTTGCAATCACAGAATAATTAATATTTCTATCCTCCTTTACTTCCTAATATGTCAGTGTGTACCAAATAGGATATCTTATCTGAATAGAACTATGAAATTCAAGCGATCCACTACCCTGTCTGCCTGCGACCCATACAGTAATACAAATTAATTGGGATAATTTAAACAAATAGCCTAAGCCAGAGAAGCATCTTGCCCTATTAACACTCTTTTGAGCTACCAATTGTGAAATTAATAATTTTACACAAAAATATTGCTTCCTTAGAGCCCAAAAACAGTGTGGAGGATTTTCTTGTTAGAACCAAGTAAGTCACATGCCCCAGAAAACATTGTTTTTCAGCACTGCTTGATGTACAGAAGAAACAGCTCACATTTTCTTCACCTCCTTCCACAGAGAACAAAATAATTTCAGGGAACTTCTGCTAAAAGAGGAAGGGTCTGCACCACCACCCACCACCTCACCTCATGCAAATGAGAATCTGCATCACCCCGAGACCAGAACAGTTGCTCCTCACAGGCAGTCTTCTGGCATCTCCCACAACACTCCCCTTCTTGGACAATATACTTGTAACCCTGTAGGAGAAAAGAAAAGGACTGACTGACCCAGGAATATGATACAAATAAAGAGATTAATCCTCAAAGAAAGCACTGGGATAAATTTTTAATATTAGCAACTATTTACATAAAAGTGAGTTTGAAAACAGAACTGTAAGGCCACGTGCTGCTATTACAAAACAAACAAGCGGTCCACCCAGCTCAGCATCCTATTAAATGGTTAACATTATCTGTCAGAAAAAATAAATTAAAATGCATGCAACATTAGGAGCAGAAATTCTTATCTCATTAGTTCCTGCTTAATATATATTTTGAAGACACATTCACTTCAGCTACGTGGGCTAACTAGGTAATATCCTTGCTCAGGTCATGCCAATCATCTAATGCACCTTGTGAGGGTATCAGCTTCTCAAGCATGGTATGGAGCACCCCTTCTTGAGCACAGCAAAGGCTGAAGGTGCCTAATATTATAAATAAATAAATAAATAAATAAATAAATAAATAGATCACCCTGAAACATTCCTTTTACTAGGATCTGCTCAAATATGTATGAGCACAGAGATATGCCACAAGACAGAAAAAAACCTACATAAACAGGCAGTAATGGAAAGGGAAGAGGTAAAAGAGAAATGCTTTCAGACGACCCTGAGCTATGTCAACAGCGTTTAGCAGCAGTCATTTCCAAATGTCAGTTTATTGTATGTCAGCAGTTTCTTTCATGCATTAGCAAATTGTAAAAACCAAGTTTTTCCAATAATATGGCCCTACAGAGGAGTGCAAAAGGAAGAAGTACATCCACTTCCAAGGGTGATTATCAGAATTGCTGTGCTATTTGGTAGATTTTGAGAGAAAACTGTATGTGAATGTGAAGAATTAAGTTTTTTAAAAAAATCAGTACCTTAAATGGCCTCTCTTTTCATATATGAGTCATACACAATTATGAGAATTTTTATTTGGTATTTTAAAAATCATTAAGAGAGAGATATATAAAATACTACTTTACAGCAGAAAACGAAATTCTAGGAGCATCTTGGATGTTAATTAGCACTTACAACTCCCCTTTCCACCCCTGAGAATTCAAGGTTAGGGTTCAGCCTGAGCACATTCAGACATCTGACTGCCCTGTGCTGAAACAGAGGGAAGGGGCTGGTCAGACAAGTAGTCCAGGGACCAGTTCAGTTTTGTCTGAACATTTCATCCTTCCATCTTCTGAAGCAACTAGCCAAATACTCAACCACTGGAATATCTAACTGAAATCAAGGAGCTGTAATCTAATTTAGAAATAATATATTCCATGTTTAATAGCTAGGCAGTCTCCAAGGGGCCAAATGTAACTCTGATTTCAATACAGAGTTGAAGGAAAGATGTTCTGTTAAAGAAAATATTGTTCATGTGAAAAATGTCCATGGAAATAAGCTTCACTTTATTCTGGTCAACCCCTTTGAACTGAAATGCTGAAGTATTCCCAAATGTTCCCTCCCTTCATGAACTGTCCTTGATTTGCAATATGAAGCACATTAGCAAACCTTGATAATCAGCAGACTTTCATATGGAAGTGCATTTTGCATAATGTCATAAAATGTAATACCAGAGTTTGACCTAGCTTTGCAGAAAAAAGTTGTGCCATCAAGCATTTCGTTTTATATGACTTTTATCTGCTAAATACATCTCTGAAGTATCTGAAATATGGGATGCAACTTACTTGTGCAGCAAACTCAGAGAAGTAAAACTCCATGAGCTTTTTAGGCCCAGAATAAAGCAAAATCTAGCTGCAGAACCCAGATTTCACTAAGCTGGTTGAACACAGCCCTCTAAAGTGCAAACAAAAAGGTGCTATGCAGCAGATTCCAGGGGTGATTTGCACCCCTACAGCACTGACAAAGATGTTGGGTTTGAACAGTTCAACCTGCCTGTGTGGCCCATTTGGTACTTAGAGAGTTCGCAATATGGGGGCTCTGACTCCTAAGGGGAAGAAACACTGGAGATCACAGCTCCTGATCTCAGCACCTGCTGAGATTCTCCTAACACAGCCCCTTGAACCACCACAGACTACAAACCCATCTCAGAAGACAAACCTGCAGACTGCAGCAGTCTACAAGCTCCTCCAAAAGCTGACCACCCATCTGTACTTGAGCAGTAAGGCAAACAGTGATTGCCCGCTGTCACAGATCCTTCACAGCATGGGAAACATTTCACCATCACAAAACACACCTGCTTTTTTACCTTGCACCATGGAAATTTGGGCCCAGAGGAAAAAAAGAAAGCTTTACGTTTAATTGTAAAGGCGGTAATGTTTAAGATTGCATCTAAGAAAAGGATAATGTAGTGTTCATTCTGAGGTTGGTGAGGTGGCGGTGTACCAGTTAGTTGACTTATGTACAAAGAGTATATGTTACCGGGATGATTCCTGAGCTGTACAACCTATGAACAGGAACATCTGACAAATCTCATATCTTGTTCTGTTGAAGGTTAATGTTAGACTGAACTAGGCAGAGTAAGCAGTATCCATCTTTTCCTTCATTGTTTTTCATTTTCTAGCATATAGAGATGCCACTGTTTGCCATAGTCTGTTCAAGAATCCACTTACAGTCAATATTCTGCTTGTTCCCTGCTTTTATTGGACTGGATCAGCTGCTTTATTCTCCTCCACATTGTGACTTTTTTCTTCCCCCCCCCTCCCCACCCAACACAGACTGGGAATTAAAATTCAGAAGCCCTCAATAAGTATACGTCTGCCCATCAAACTGAAAGGCAGATTACTGTCCTCAGGACTAAAAAAAAATCCCCATGCCCTGGGAGGTAAGGGATAAGGCAACACAAGGCAGCCCTTGCATTTGAACAGGTGCCTGTGGCTGACGAGAGCGATAATCAGCAGCTGTGACAGAGAACCTAACAAGTGCTCAGTTATGCTGCCAGATCAGGCTGTTTAATCAAACACAAATGCAGAGATAAAGCGCATCTCCCATGCAAAGGGTGAAAGCATATGGATTAAGACCTTTGCGGGGGGGGAGGGTTGGATTTTGTGTGCTTTTGAACTGGAGCTTGGCTTGTGACAAACAAAAGAGGAATGCAGATTAGTTCTGTAGCATTCTGAGAACGCACATTTTTCATCGCTTGCTCAAGGCTACTGGAGGGATCCACACAGGCTATGGCTTGGCATATTTGTGCACTCCCTCTTTTGTTCTAGGGTTGCTCAGGACACGTAGTTCATCTTTTCACGCGTGCTAAGGTTTTGGCCAGAAAATTCTGTCAGCTGCCTTTTGGCCACAAAGCAAACAAAAAAGAACAGATATTATTCTTCAATGTAGTATTCTTAAGAAGGCTTCAGTATTTGCCTTATACATATTGAGATGATAGTACTTAGAGAGGGTAGGAGGAACTAGAGAATGAAAATTACAAGAGTAGACTGAGAAAAACCCAGTAGGAAGGATATAAATCAACTGGAAATGATGAAAGCAAAATCTTCAGTGGTGATGAATCAGCACAATTCTAGAGATTTCCCTGAAGCTGCATTAATTTACCCCAGGAGAGGACTTAATTCTCTGTTTGCAAGTCCCTAGAACATTAAAGTATCATTTCCTAATTTCCATAATAAATTATGCTTTAAAGTGCAAGTACTATGTTTGAAATTACCTCTCAATAAGACTTTCACAGTTTTTAAATGAGATCCTGAACATCTAATATTCAAACAACATTCTTCCTTTTACATTAGTTTCTTTGGCCTCCTTAATATACACTATTAAGCCATTTACTACCATGTATTACATGCTACTCCAAAGGAAAATATCCATTTGAAATATTGGAAATTAAAGCCACAGCTTTTGTAGTCAGCAGCTGTTACAACCATCATTCACTATGCCTTTGCACATAGGCTACAAATGTTCTTTATTTTAATTTAATTAATCAAGAGGTTTGAAAATCTAACCTAATTAATTTACACACACTTAGCCAAATGGCTTTGTCTTAAACACTTATGCCAGAAAATTATGCTTCATTCTTCTCATAACCATCTAATACTTTAAATTATCCAATACTTTAAATCACACTGCTTTATGTCACTTACAAAGTGCCTAACTCCAAGAACATTGACAGAAATTAAGCAAAGCAAGTGCTTCCTTCACTACTACTGATTTTAAGGTGTTTTGAAAGCTGTTACCCAGTGTATCACATGACTCTCTGAAGGGATGTAGTCTGATATACTCTCAGTGAAATAATTTCTGAAGCTCCAGGAGGGAGACATCACTCCTCCCTGTGGCACAGGCAATAACCGCAGCAATCACTTGCTTTGTCACAACTTCGGTGAAGGAAAGATAGGGCAGGAAAAGTGAGGAGACTATGACATATAATGAAGCAAATCCACATCTGGTTTGCCAGTGAGAAGTCTGTGTTTGCTGTTCTAACCTCCGTAGAGGACTGTGGGATTGGTTCATTTCAATGAAACATCCGCTCTTTTTCCATATCGTTTCTTTACATGCTAAAACTACAGATACAATTTGAGTTTAATTTTATCATACTCAGGAGAACAGTAGCACTATTCATTCATCAGGGTGAAGGAGTTAGTATATTCATTACTTTGGGTTTTTTTCTCTCTTTTTGTTAGCTAGATAAAAACCTGTAAGCTCTTTTCATAGATGACAATGATACCAAACAACTTTAAGACCAGGCAATGGAATTAATAACCCCGAGCAGCAGAGAGTTTGGACATCATCTCAGTAACGATCCATGATTAAAGCATGTCTTTAATTTCAATACAACTTTCAATGACATCCAATCTATACTGAAAAACAAGCTTTAAGGCTAATTAAAACTGAAAACAGAACTTCTGTAGTCCTTAATACGTAGATTCACTGAATCAGGAATAAGCAGAGGAAATAAAAAAAAGTATATTTGAGCTCTCCGGGTTCTCCAACAGCTATGGTTTTGGTTGTACAACTTTGAAAACCATTAAATGAGCAGAAGAAATGGCAGATTCCCAAAAAGAACTGGCATGGTTTCCACCAAGTTGTTTTGTTTGTTTTAAAAAAAGGTTTTTGACACCACAATGGTTACAGCCAATTTGCCAAGAAATTTCAGCTTAGCGTTACTAATATTTTATTAGAATAATAAATTATTGATGAAGTTATGGCTTTGAACCAAAACACAGCCAGATACTTTAGATCTCTTATTTCATAGTAATTGCCATACTAGAAACGAGTCTCTTCTATAAACAGAAATGGAAGGAATTGTCTTGCAACAGCTGAAAGCTCTCACATCTGCACTCATGGTTTTCACTGCATTGGGCATCCTCAAGCTCTCTCACCAAACCCTACCTTGCAGAAAGAGCACTAGTTTGATTTTGTAATTTTGTAACGGATTGGGGTTTTTTGCTCTGGGCAATATAGTCAAATTTCAATGCATGATTTACTGTTTTAAAGTACATATTAGTGTAAATTCAAATGAGAATTTAAAACAAGTCAGATAGTGTAGGGTTCCTACAGCAACGTTAATTCAGCCATGAGGTAAGGCACATATATGCTCTACGCCCATGGTCAGACTTTGACTCCCAGGCACATTATTAACAATGTCTTTCCAAAAGCAAAAGGAACACCTTCTCATAGCTGTATGTACAAGGTTCACTATTGAAGAGCTTTCTTCCAAATGTAACTGCATAAAAGCAAGGATGAAGAACACATATTGTGTTGATTTTTCTTAGCCTCTGTTCTGATTGCAACTGCATCAAAGTGACTCATTAAAAAAAAAAAAAAACCAAAAAAAAACCAGACTTCTCAAAACTGGTTAAAAGGTTTGGGAATAACAGTGGGAAATGGGCTGCAAAGATTTGGAGACTTGGCAGAGGAAGGGAATGTGTATGCCATATTTGTTTGGAGATTCACTGAATTTCCAGCAAGAAAAAAACAAAAAAAACCAAAAAAACTACTCCCGAAGCAGAAGAAAAGCAAGTTAATTTTGTCTCACATGCAGCACTAGATAACCCAGAACATCACAGCAGCATCCCAGTCAGCATAGTGAATCCAGCACAGAAGAAGCACCTGTCCCTTTAGATAGTTAAAGGTTTTGCAGTTATTGCTGTAGTATGCCCTTCTTTGCACTTCCCACTGACAAATTCCAGCTGGTCACCTCTAATGACACCAGGGCAGTCTGTTTTAGTCACAGGCCAACATGCAGATTTTTATCAGCTACTGGACCACTGAAAGTACTGATGATACATCACACATTTGGAAACGCTTGCTGCTTAGTCAACTATTTGAATTTTGTGGGGCCTAATGCAATATATAGCCCAACACGAACATTTAAAAAGCAACTTGGAAATCTGAATAGCATTAACTAGCTCATCTTTGCTTTTTCACTGAGGCAAAAAAATAAAAATTAACAACTTCTGGGCTTCACTTCATGGTTCAGGGAAGAACAAACCCATGGGGAAAACTCATGGGTCAGCAAAAGGCCTGCAGAGAATATTCTGAGTCCCAGACAACCACATCTGGTTGCTTGACATGGACCTTGTACCCCATGCAGTCTACTCAAGTTGCAGATTGTGAACACACCAGACCACAGAATAAGGAGGAGATGCTTCAAGTCAGATGTGCCTTTTCCTGAATGGAATTGGCTAATACCATGAAGAACTATCTCAGTTAATCCATGTATATACTGAAAGCTTTAAAAAGTGGCAAAATGTTTTTGATGTTTGCAACACAACTTCTCCGGCCATGGCAGTTGGCAAGGAGTGTGGGTTGTCAGCATTTGACTGGGCAACATTATCTGCCACCTGCTTTTTCTGCAGACCCAAGCTATGTATCTCCACTGTCCTTACTGACTGACCCAACCACGTTGACCTCACAAAGCAAGGACATGAGAAGGCTCGGGGACTATATAGATACCAGAGCAAAATGCAGCTCTGGGGCACCACATTTAATTTTACAGTGATTTTTTACTTCCTTGATCTCCACATTATGTTAGGGTGAGGAATGTTAGGGATGTAAATTGGGTAGTTTAAAGGAAGTATAAACACCATCTTGAACTTTTGTTTGCACAAATCATTTTATTGTCAAAGTCTTCCAATCTATGACATGGCAAGCCTGCTGACTTTTAAACAAATTCCTTTGACCCTTTTAGAATTCTTCTACCAACTTTTAGTACCAAGTATCTGTCGTCTCCTACCAGACCAGCTATGTCAATATAATAAAGCAGTTCATGCTTCCTTTGTGGGCTTCCAAAAGTAAACCACATAATTTTATAGCATCTAGCAGATGTCTGAGCATAATAAAGGCCACAGCATGTGGTGTTATTACTGCTATAATGGGCAGAGCTGAGCAATGGATGAATCTGAAACTCTTCGGAAAGTGAACTTCAGCTACGAGTCATTTCAAATTGAACTTCAGACATCACGAGTATTTATTGTGCAAGTGCTGTAAAAGATAGATACTCCAGGATGCAGTTCTTTTATTTAAATATAAAAAACACTTGTCACCGATTTCCTTGGCAGCAGGATATATAATCCTAAAACAATAACCCCAATATAAAGTCAGTAATGCTCAGGCCCTCTTAGACTCTGTTCCCAAGATAATTCGTTGCTACAACACTTATTTTCTATTTTTCTCTGGTTTCTCTAAACACACAGGTTTAAAACTAATCATTTCAGATCCCCATCAGGGCTCTGCTGGCTAAGGTACTGGTTTAAATGTTACTCACCCGAGAGCAGAACATGTTACATGCTTTGTCGTGACACTCCATCATCTGAAGTCCTGTAATGTCATCACTCATACTAGTGCACGAGCATTCCCTGCAACCATCTTCCCAGGTTGTCCCAATGGAGTAGACGATGTTGTTGTGCACACACACCTATTGAATGCAAAAATTAATAAATAAAAGAGTACAGTGGCGCTGTAAGGGCATACTGCTGGCCCCAAAAAGCTGCTTTTTAAGATGTGAAATCTACCATAAATTTTATGGAATACTTTGAACCCAATAGAAATAGTACAGGTCTTAAAATTGTGGCCACTCTGTTAAGGAAAGGAACATAAGGGCAACCAAAGCTGTTCCTTTATAAAGAAAAAATTTATTAAAAAAAAAAATTATCTGCAGCCAGTGGAATTGCCCAAGGTCTGACTCAGTTTCCCTGGAAGTATAATGTGATCCGATATGTAGAGATAATAAACAGTGGGTCCTATAGAAGGCGCTGTGCAAGCAAAATTTTTTCCAGCTAAATCAGCTGATCTGAAAAGATCCTACTTTGTACTACAAGCATTCATTCTCTTTTATCCTTAGGCCATCACAGCCACCACAAAAGTAGTGCCATCTCTTATACTGCACTTTCTATTAGTAAATTTTACAGCATGTTATTAAAGAGATGAACATCATTTATTTTTATAGATATAGCAAGTAAGTCACAGAGACATAAAATTACTTATGCAAGGTCATGAACTACTTAGCAACAGAAAATAAAGGCTAGATCTCCTGAGCTGCAAGACACTGTAACCCTGTGTTAAGCTATTAGGTAAGGCTGCTTCAATGAAAAGGTTACACTGCACTGCAACCTCACCTCTAAGCAACCTTATCTTAAAGGTTAGCATAATATAAGAACTTAATAAAAGGTTGGGAAAATAAGGGAAAATATTTCCTGGTGAAGCTTTAACAGAGTCAGGTATTAATTTGGCAAAAGGTGTTAAATAAGATAACAGTTGTCCCAAATATTTCAATAAAGCTAGTATAGGAATGAAAGAATATATAGTAACTGCACTGATCCAAAAGCACGTACCTCTGTTATTAGAAACAAATTATTTTTTTTAAATTACCTCTGAAATTCCTAATGCTTGAATGACCTTAAAGTGTCAAATGTTTTTGGTGGGGGGGTGTATATATACATATTAAATTGTATTAGTATGTATATATACACATGTATACATACACGTGTGTGTGTATATATATATATACACACAGGCATATGAACAATATTTATATAATATAAAAAATCTGATTCTCCTGAAGTCACAAAAAATGGGTTGATTATGTCAGCATAAATGACTATAATAACACAAGCAACAGTGTGATGCCGCAGTGTATTTCTCTCAGACACATGTAAATTAAAAATACCCTGGCATCATTATCTGGTGGTCTCACTGGGGGGTTGTTAACACCTAGCTACCCGCTTACTTTGGTGTTGTTACTCCATGTATAAAAGATGCTCTCATCTGCGGAAATGACACTTCATTCCCCTTACCCTGCCTGGAACACAGGTGGTAGATACACAGCCGCAGTCGTTGGTAAGAGATCTGGATAGATATCCCAGAGGGCAGCTCACTGTTGCGTTTGTGCAGCTGCAGGTACACTCGTATTCATCACAGCACTCGGTCTTCTTAACAGTCAGCTCTCGATACGGTGGGCAGGAAGGTCTTTGAACTAAGCTGCATGCTTCTCTGTTACACGCTAGCAGAAAAAGGTAGGTACCACGTCAAGCACACAGCATTTCAGAGCGCTGCGAGCAAACAAGACAGTTCTCTGGCAGCAAGGCACTAATTACTACTACAAACTGTTATAAATCTACTTAAAGACTAAGTAGTGATGCAGATATAAAAGACCAAGGTCAAAGATTGTGCTGCAGGTTCAGGAAAAGTTCCAACCCTGCCAAAATCTCCTTGTCTCATATACAATCAAAAAGATTTATAAAATAAGCATAAGGGTCTGAGCACACACTTCCAAGAGTAAAGTGCTTCTTTTTTCCTTAATTCAAAAATATACTCAGAAAGTGTCAACAATACTCTTCTTCCAAGTCTGTGAAATCTTTATGTGTCCATTGGCTCCAAAATTAAACCTTTCAGAGGGAAAAAGTGTCTAGTTGTTGTGAGTGTTGCTCAAATGCAATGTTCCAGTGTCACTCCCTGCTAAATAATAATAATAATAATAATAATAATAATAATAATAATAATAATAATAATAATAATAATAATAATAATAATA
>JAVJGJ010000057.1:10933617-10957734 GCA_035590215.1 Microhierax caerulescens
AAAAGATTCAGTTATGGCTTAGTCCACAATATTTGTCTTACCAGCAGTATTCCAGAGCTGCAGATCTTTATGCAAAAGGAAAGAAATGCAAGGAAATGGAGGAAGCTATTTATTAAGAGAATTCTTTAGTAATAAAAATGTCCTCAAATAATTGTTATCTGTTTTTACAGATGTGTTTGTCAGATTTTTTCAAATGGGAAAATCTTGGTGTATCAGTTACTCTCCATCAGAAGTACAAGGACTCTTATGAAGTGTCAGGGATAAAGATAAAGGATTTCTTTTATTACATCAGGCAACTGTAGCATGTCATCTCATAAGCACATTTATTTTTAATTCTCCAAATTAAAAACAATTTGTGGACAATTTTTTTTAAAAGAAGTTTTAGGCACCAAAAATGGCAAACAACTCTTTATTACTCATACATTGCAAGATATTTTTTCCTACAAAAGAATTGATATTTTTTTCTATTCCCTTTATTACAAAAATTACTGGATGTTTTTTCCTTCCAGTTTACCAACTTTATAAGCACAACACAACTCCAGTGATACTGTATTTAAAACAAAGGTCCAAAAGAGAACACAGAAAAAGTTGTGGCCCTGCGTAAGGAGACACTGCAACCCTAAAATAAAAGCCAATACAAGGTACGTGTGCTCATTCTTTCAGAAAACTCGAACTTTTTGTTTTGAAAAGCATCATTGTGATAATGCCATTGTGGAACAAAATGCACTTTCCCTACGACTTCCCTTTTGCTGCCAAAATCCATAGGGTATGTACACCTGAGGCTTCATGCTGTAAGGCTCCTGCACCTGCCCCTCAGCCCAGCAAACCCTCGAAATGGTATTCAGAGAAGGCTTTTGCAGTGTGCTGCAGTTTGACAGTACCAGCAGGCTGCACCAAGGCACAAGCCGTGGCAAAGTGGGGTCCTTGGAGCAGCGTGGACCTGTCCTGTGTGGGGGCAGGCTGCACCAGCACACGCGGGATTCCTGGTGCAGACCTGCCATCAGTACAGGTCCTGCTTTCGCAAAGCAGAGCCTGAAACACTTCCTTCACCAAGTCGTGTGCATGGGTCACTGGTACCCTGTCACCTACAGAAAGGTGCTTGCTTTTTTAAGTTTGATTTTTGTCATTGTGTTAAGCAGTGCAAACAGTATTTAAAACAGATGTTTCAGCCACAAATAGTCTTTGCTTGCTTCCAATTTAACTGTAAATGTTTATAACATATTTATCACTGACTAAAACGTGAGTCTAAATTTGCACTTTCAAATTAAGTAGTTCAGAGTATATACATTCATTTCTTTTTTTAAATCTATCTTTTTAGTTAAAGAATAGACTATACACACAGAGAGAGACTTCTGTTATTTACAGAAGTTCTATGTTACACAAATATTTATGTCTTTCACAGCAGGTTTGGTGAATATAAGACCATTCAAAAATCTCATTAAGAATCTAAAGCCCATAAAATACTGAAATTAAAGTCCTTCTCCTTAAAGTCCCATAACAAAACTGCAGATTTAAGAAGAGGATTGGCTGACTTAGGTGAAAACTCCCAGAGTTGAGTAGCTGGGGGTGAAGAGTAACAACCCCTGTTACTTGGAACAGGGATGCAGGGAGGAGCTTGCACACCCACTGTGTGATGCTGAAATGGAAATCAACAGTCTCTTTCACTGCAGTCTGGCAGCCAGCACCCATAGCTCTTCCCAATCCAATTCTGCCACAGAGAGATCTGACTTAGCTGAGGAAAATGGATTTTCAGTAAAACTAAAATGATTAATTTCATCAAAGTAATATTCTTATCAAAAAAAAGCGGTGTAGACTAATACAACTCAACATAAGGTCATCTTGGTCTCAGTGCTCCACACCAACCACTGAAAATCTTTCAATAAACTTTGCAAAGACAATACAATACTTTTCAAGTAAAGGTTACAGATTTATGATTAAATTGTTGTTACTGGTAAAAGCCTGCTGAATGGAGGTGTTTATCTTGGTAAATGTTGACTTATGCCATCCCTCCTCTCTTCCTCTAGACCTCCCTTCACACAAATTTGTCATGCATTTCCAGGTCCACACAGTCCCAGCTGTGAATTTTATATCCATCCCAGCCAATTTCACACTAGGGGAGCTACATGGGGCTGACAGCCGGCCAGTTATGAGGAACTGAGCTAGAAAATAAAGTATCCAAAGGGGAAAATAGTTAGACTTACAAGACAGATTTACTTGCAAAAGCATGAACCCCAAGCATTCACAAAGGTAAGCGGCTCGGTATATGGTTACCTGATGGTGTGTGCCATCTTCACCGATGCATTGTGTGCAGACTTCTTCATCAACACAGCTGTCATTAAAAATCACCTGTCCATCTGGACAGAAGCAGCCTTCTGTGGGATAATCCTTGCAGACACTGAGTTTGGTACTATTCTCACAGTGCTTTACGCAGGCTTTGTGGCAGTGATCATATGTCAAATATGTGAGACATTTCATTGCTGAGGAAGACAGAAAAAAACTCTTTAGATTAAGAGATCTGAAATGCAGATAAATGTTTCCACTCACACTTTCTTTACAATTCTGTTCAGGTTTCCGAAAGCCATCATCTGTGAATGTATTTTGTCCTCTGCAGCCACTAACTGAAAATAAGTTTTTAAAACTAACAGAATCCACAGTGGAAAGTGATTGAAGGCATTGCTTAAGTTACAGCCCATGCAGAAATTACCAAGCCACAGTTTTAGGCCATAGGAATCAGTGAAGTATGACTTACCCTAAAAATGACACAATACAATGGCTTACATGAGCTGACCATACTGCCTAACTTTGTTTTCAACACTAGGCAAGAGACAGAAGAACTTAGAACCACCTTGACATATATTAGAGAAGCACTGGTACCAGTGCATGGTTAGGAGATACCCAGGACAGACTAAAGCACTGAACAAAGATATTTTTTTTTACAACCTGATAGGCAACAGTGTTCCCAAGCAACTAAAGAAAGCTAACAAACAGAACATTTTGGTACTTCAAAACTGAACTTGCTGTATTTCTGCATCTTATTAACTGAATAGCCTTATTAACATAATTAACTGAAACAAGGAAAGTTGCATTCCCCCTAAGCCAATACATAACATTTTTACTGATGAGTTCCCCAGACTGAGGTATTGTCTTTAAAAGCAAACACAAAACTAAGGCTACAGCTATTCAAGAAACCTGTGGACACAGCTTCCATACTGTGTGCTCCCTTAAGCCTATTTTATTTTTCTCTACAGCTTCAATTAGGGAAGTGTTTCTTATTTCCCCATTTGTGACTGCTGTGAGGTTTATGAAACTTTTTTTCAGTCCCCTGACAAAAAAAAAACACTGAAATAAAATTACTGAAGACCTGAGCTCCCAACCAAACAAGCATTTATCAGCTGAACTGTCTACACACACGCTCCTTAGCAGCCAAAAGAAGCAGAAAAGAGATGTCTTTAATGTTAACCCTTTTTGGTTTCAAGCTGTGCTAAATCAAATTATTTCTAGTGTGTTGGAATCTATGGTTGTATGTGTGGATAGCCATCACAGTTCAGCAGATGCAGAGGAACTTGAAAAGGCACAGGAGTTTGATGGGGTGTCCAGTTCCACCATGAAATGCTTTGGCTGGATTCTGAAAACACAAAAAGATCTATCCAAGTAAAAGAGGAGAAATCACCTGCTTATAAACCTGTACTAATGATCAGCTACCTAGACTACACTTTGTTTTCCAGAACTCATTTCCAAAAACAGTTCTGTAAACACAGAGTAAGCACCAGTGCTTACTGCCTCTGATGGTCTCACGTCAGCTCTAATAAATATCTGAAAATACACCCACAGCACCTATTAAGGTAACACGTCATTTCCTTCTATTCCAGAGCTAGTAAATATGCTCAGCACATTGGCTTTCATCTTGCTTACCTACTGCTCGATCTGCTTTAGGGCTAGTGAACTTTCTCTGTACAAAATCAGATTTTTTTTTGAGTTTAATGCTGATGCCCATCAGCACAGAACATGGACAGCTCTGAAGCAGAACGAGTACCAATGCTAAAGCCTCTGATGTATTTCATATAACATAGCCCCTTCTCCTTCCTCCTCTTTGGCTGGCAGTGACGAGTCAGGCATGTGAAAAATGCAATGAAGAACTGTGCTCCAGACTCCAGATGTGCTGTCAAAAGGCCTATGTGCCTGTGTAGAATGGCAGCGCTTTCTTAAGGAAGGAAGAAACTAGGTGGTTATGTTTTGCAAAAGAAATATACATGAGGTCACATGAATGCCTTTGTTTTGAAGTCACCTCTGTCCTTGGCAGCATGGGAATGAGATGTACGTAAGCAGTGTCAAAAGATGGGATACACTCAATGAATGTCCAGGAAAATCACCGTAACCATCCCTTTCACCCTACTGGACTAATGAGAACCCCGTGATTGCAGAAAGCCACCTCAGACACACTACTGCCCTTATGCTGCAGAGATTTGGCCAGATCCTACTTGACATACACATAATTGCTTGTGGTATGGAAACTTCTGCCAGAGGTGTAGAATGTGAGCAGGCATGAAGGACTCCCCACACTCAGCCTCAGAAACAACAATTTCAACAAACCACCCTCCGGGGTGGCTGCTTCAGTGTTCACCTCAAATGCCTGTTGCTTTTGAATGAAAAGACTGCAGCTGGCAGCCAAAGGTGAAAATAAGGCTGGAAACTAAGTAACAGAAGAGCAATTCTTTTCCCAAATTACTTTCAAAAGAAATCTACCTCAAATACTAGCCTGCATGGTGCTACCATGATCATGTATTGATATTTGTTCTGTTTGTGGGCTCCATTAAAAGATGAACTTTTCCTTCAAACAGGGAATAGTAAAAGAACAGCTGGGGGGGGGAACAACAACAGTCCTGTAATGATTTCAAAGGGTCATGTCGCACATTTAAGTATTGGCATTTCTTTGGCTGCTTATTTTTCCTTTAAATTACAGTATCTATTCCTAGTAGATACTGGTTGGGAGAAAATAACATCTATGAGGATCCACACAAGGTGTATACTCCATCAAAGTAAAATACACCATTTAACTAATTCAGAGTGAGAGACCCAGCAAGAGTTTGCACTGGGATTAACTCTTTGTGGCTCAAACACACAAGAGCAAGCATCCTTGGTTAAAGTACTAAACCGGTATTTAGGGGAGAGGTGCTTTTCAAGCCTGTGATGCACGGAGAAAGGCATACATCCTTTCAGGCAACAATGCCACTCCTTTCTTATCAGTGGGATAATTTAACACGGTTTAGTAGCTAGCTGGCTCACTCCTGAGGTCACACATTGCTGGCCTGCCCTTTGCCTCGCTGTACTGTCACGTGCAGCCAAAAGGACAGCTAAAATGCCAGTGCTGATGAAGCTGCAGTGAATAATATTCCAGGGCCAACAGTTCCCCACCTTGCTCAGGCACAGTTCTCTTAAACCCCCCACACACCCCTACCCCACCCCCACATAACTGTTATCTTTACACAAATGAATATGTTTAGAAGGGTTTTTCCATAGTTCTTGGGAGTTGTTTCAAGGCCACATTAAACGAACTGAGATCAGTGCTGCCATCAAAAGCAGCAGTCCACTCTCTTCCCTAATCTCCTCACTCTGCTGCTCTTTTCTGCTGGCACTTTTTCCCCTTTTACAGCTACTTTTCACAGCTCACCAAACTGCGTGGGAGGACTACTGCCAGCACAGCAGAAGGAGTGGGAAAGCACGGCTGGAGGTGGAAAAGGAAGAGAAAAATTGTCCCAGATCATCTGAAGAGAGTCAGAAAGCCACCCCTATACTGTTGATTTCCAAGTCATGGTTTAAATCCTTCAGCTGTTGTGGTCCTCGTCAGCATGCCTTGCTTACACAGCGAGCAAACAGCGGCCGATAAGCTCAGTGTAGTTCCACTACACAACTGCTTCATTAGCAGACGTGGTTTAAAGGGGTTTTGTATCCCATTGTTTCTCTCCTCCTCCTCTTGAGTCTCGTTCTTGCTTCTCTGCCAGATGTCACTGCCCCTCAGCTGAGCAGGCACAACCTGTTACGCATTTGCTTTCTAACCTGGGCCTGCAAAACAACCTAATGAAAGACAAAATATAAAACCTTCTGACAACCAGAATGGTTCATGAAAAATGCTGTTTTCAAGCAAAATATTTTTCTAGGAATCCCTATAGCTCCTGAGTGCCACCAGCATGTTCCTCAGAAAACCACAGCTCTACTGAGTAGTACCAACTACTGGTTTGCTTCCTACACCATGCAGGCATCAACTACCTATCTAAATTTAATTCATCTGCAAGCTACTATGAGCAAGTACCTAGAGGGCATGTCCACACTGCATATAAAAGAGCTTGAAGAGCTGCTGAGAAGCACTTACGGAAACACCAGCATATGAAGATTAACAACCGCTACTGCTGCTGCTGTCACTTATCTTCTCAGGATTTCTGCTTTCTGAGCAAAACTTGCTGACTGCTACTGTCATTTGAACTACACAGTTCAAAGTTGACTTCATCACCTCCACATGAGCTGTTATTTCTTTTATAATTGCAGAATAAATATATCTCAGTCCATTCATTAATCACTATACAAACAATCCTATTCCCAGGTGAATAAAGCTTCCTCTTCACGCAAAACTGAATCCCAACATGTGTTAATATTAGTAACGCAGTGATTTGTTAGAAATCCCTATGATCTTCACATTAAGATAAAGCCCATGCTGTCCCTGAAGTGGAAATCCTGTTCCACAGGCATTCACTGTGAGGGTGAGCCTGGCCAAGAGGTATATATTCTACGCCTCAGGGTTACATGGCTATCAGTGGAAAATCCAGGCTGCTGCAACTGAAGTCTACTAAGTGTGGGGTTAGGGGGAGCAGCAGGGAGGGAAAAATTAAAAAAAAAAAATAAGAAAAAAGAAAATCTTCTTCACTATGCACTCCTACCTTGGAGTAGAGTTTCCTTCCATCCACTGACACAAAGCTGGAGTCTACCAGTTACCACTCAACACATCCATCCTCCCAAAAAGGACTACGGAGTGCTCAGGCAGTGGAACTGAACAAACATGGGGTGGAGAACAGGCCCTGCCTCTCTCCGATATTCCAGCGAGTATATTCGCCCACCCAGCCAAAGCAGTCAGGAAGGACTTGTACTGCTTGAAATGTCCTAATATGCATTGACAACATCCCAAATCAAACTACTAAAATGACAGGGATTTACTGGAGTTGGAGGGAGGGAAGCAAGGTATTCCAGACCATGCCATTGCTACTAACGTTGTCGTAGAGTGATTAAGCTGCACTGCCTACTTAGTCATTAATGCAACCTGTATAATGCCCCTGTAATTGGCAATTTTATTTTTGGCAGCTGCACACATACACCTGATTGAAGGAAGATGATGATGCTGTTGTTAGGACACTAACAACTGTTTCATGCAACTAGTGTTAAATTGGGCAACTCTTTCTCTATCCTTGTATACACTGTCTGACAAGATGGGAATTTCAAAACTGCAGAGTGTTATTAAGGTACTCCACTGGCATTCAGCCTTTGCAAAGTCTGACTGAAGCACTACATTTGGAAAATGGCAATACTCTCCCTCTGTCTTCCAGGACTATACTCCAAACAAGACTGTGTTGTTTCTTAAAAGATTCAGCCTGCAACAGTAACGTGTTCTTCAATAACCTATCCTGGAAAGACATTTGAGACACCAACCAGAGGCTCAGGCCAAATTCACATTCACATTCATGAGTTCCTATCCCATCATTCCCTCAGTCTGAGTTTAAAACATGAACAAAATCAAAACACATCCTATCCCATCATTCCCTCAGTCTGAGTTTAAAACATGAACAAAACCAAAACACATACTGAATTTTTGTGGCATCATGCCTATGGGATGTTGGCTCTCCAGTTCTGAAATGAAAAGTATCTGGGCAGCAAGAGGGAAAGAAAGTAAGGCAACGAGAACTGACTAAACTGGAGAGGCAGAAGATGTGAAAAAACCCTAGGATATCAAGACACTATATGAGGGGCTATGTGGGAAAGAAAATGCCTACAAACATACACATCTCAGATGCCTGATTAAATCAGAAACATCAAATTAATATCTCAATATCTGTAACCCTCACTACAGACAGGCTAACAGGAAAAGGTGCAGAATAGGCCACCTCAAGAGTTATTTATTTGTTATATAGTTATTTATATATAACTATAATATATATAGTTAATATATATATTAACTGTATGTTGCATTTTTGGCAGATCTTTAGGTATGCCTCATAACAGCACTGTAAGGAGAAAAGCAAAAAAAAACCAAAAACAAAAACAAACCAGGAAAATAGGGCAGAACTACTTATGTCTATAAGAATTTAAGGGAGCGGGTATACAAACTGACAACCCCCTGAATTTAGCAGTAGCATTCTGGTCCTGCGTCTCTTGGGCTCTGGGCAATGTGCAAGATCACATCCTAACATACTGCTTTCTCACAACACAAACTCTTCACCTTCAAAACACAAGCAAAACACAACCAGGAGAACCAGATTTGCAAAGCACATTACAGCTGGTTTGATCAGTGCAGCTTTCATGTGCTAGCAAGAAAAGGCACCATGGAGAAGGGCCATTTCCCCATTTTTCACTGCAGTAGAAACTTGAAAACACTCTGGCTCTTCCATCACTGTCTGAAAGGCATAGGCTTTGATTGGAAAGGGGAATTTGTGTAACTATTACAGAGAAACATCTTATTTTGTGCCATTATGTGCAGCTACAACAGTGACAGGCTGGGAAGCAGTTCCACCTAGTCCAAATTATGAGTTTCCCTGTCTGCCTTGTACAGATCCTCCAATGTCTGTACCAAAGTATGAATATCTGCAGCTAAAACTGCCTGGCAGAATCAGAGCAGATTCTCACTCCAGACCTGGCCCCACAATGGTTTGGTGGCTGCAAAGTCAGGTACTATCACAAAGCTGTGTTTACCTGTGCGCAGCTTTCACTGTATTTTCATGGGTTTTCCCTCTAACCTTGAATAACTACCTTGCATTTTACTCATTAGGTATTTACCAAGAAACATTTTTTCCATAATACGCAACTTAGTGGATGACAAACAAGTTATCAGATCTGCAATATATATGCAAGAAGTATGGTAAACTTGGTCTGGAACTCCTGTCCCATTACATGGCATTCAAAAATTAATATTACACTGACAAGATGGCCACTGTCACCACCATCACCAAATAACACAGTTTCCATTTCAGTTTTAACATAGAGTAAACCCCTTACGACAAAACTCGGGCGTTCTCCAGTCTATGCAGACACCGTTTTCCCTGCAGATGTGAGCGTAGGAAGTTATCATCTCGCAGGCTTCGTCCTCATAGCAGCTGCTCTCTGTGCAGGCCTCATAGAACATGTTGGGGGAGATCACCCTGTGACACTCTGCAAACTGGTCGGAGAGCAGAAGGCGGCAGTGGCTCGTTGCGTGCTCAGAGCATCTCTCTTCTCTATGGAATTCACAGATCTTCCCCAGCTCTTTCACTGTCCAGTCTTGGATAAAAACACTGCTGTCGGTTGTGACAGAGCCATCACGTAACGTGAAGTCATTGACATGGTTCTGGTCACACACCCCTATGAGGGTAAGTAAAAGGAAAAGTCTGAAAACAGTCAACAATAAAATAAACCCAGAGAAAACAGGCATAGGACAAGTCAGAGCTGGCTGGGGCCACTCAGTAAATGCCAAGGGGAAGGGGAATGAACGATATTCCTTATAGCTATTATCAACAGAGGCATAAAAACCCTGGGTCTTGTTTCCCATTCCCTTATTACAGGAGATAGAGGCTATGCAATAGATTATACCATTGAGGATGCCATACAATTAATTCTCCCAGGTAGTAGTACTCCTTACAGACCTTTCACTTCACTGCAAGCATAGGTTGTCTCTCTCACATAAATGTCTATGTAAGAACCTAAAGCTAAACCCTCATAAAAAAAAAAAAAATCTTGAAAAGATAGTGTGAAATAATTAAAACATGTCTATCCTGTTCTTTCTAAGGTATTACTAGGAGTGAATGAGCTGTTACATTGATGAGCACAGTAGAAAAACCTACATGGCTTAGCAACATGCCAGCAACAGGGGATCAGTTCAGCCAGAGATTTTACAGGTTCAGGAACACACAGGTTACAATAACATATATAGCAGTTCAAGCCCAAGTAGGAAGCTATGAGAATTACTAGTTTTCAAACTTACCACAAAGCCCTTGAGTTCCTGAAGAAAAGCTCTTTGAATTAAGTTTAAGAATAAATTCATTGTTTATTGGAGTAAATGTGAGATTATGTCCAAGATGGGAGAACTTGATTTCATGCATTATTGCTCCATAGACAGTGACTTCAAACAAACTGCTAGAGTAGGGGATATGAACCCTTTCACCGTCAACAGTCACCTGTATTCAAAAAGGCAACATCATCACATCAGTACTAAGAAGTAACTAAAATCAACCCGATCTTACAGCTGAAACATATTTTGACTTCACAAGTACTTGAAGATCCAACTGAATCTTGACATAAGAGTCAATGTTGCAAGCTGTTTGTACATCAGTTTGAAAAATATACAGAACTAATTGACCTTCATGCCATGTGTTACATGAACATCTCTGTCAACATTCTCCCACGTAAGTGTATTTCTTCAGCATCACATATTAATGGACTAGCAATCTAATGTGCTAAAGTGCTGCCTACAGACCCTGATTACCAATGAACCTCAGTGAAAGTCAAGGCTGTCCATCACCATTCAGAACTTGGTGCAGGCGTTTTGATCCACCCTGGTTTGCTACATGTCAGAAGAGATCACCTTTGCTGGCTAACCAGTTCCTGTATGTCTGAGAAACTCAGAGATTGACTGATGTATCATATTAAATTTGAATACTTATTTGCCTGTTAAATAGATGTAATGCACGCTTTCTTCTAATGCTGAGGTCCATCTACACAAAGGAAAGAACCAACTACTTTGTTCTTCAACTAGCCAGTCGTGTATAAATTTGTGAATAGACTCCTCTCCCATGTACCAAATGTTAACATTGTGTAAAGGACCTCTGCCAAAGGAGAAGAATCAGAGTGCAGTATGTCCTGTCTATAATCCCTGCCTTTCTGGCAGCAGTGTCAGGGAGATATTGCCAAATTCCACGTTCTTGACATTGTCACATGAGCACAATGGGGAAAGCAAGAGGAGAAATGTGTCTGGCTCATTATGTGAACACAGACTGTATCACGAAATTGAAATGAGGCATTTGCTCAGAAGCCTAAGAATAGGCTGCAAGGGGAACAGAAACTAGATAAAGGGTACAAATTTGACCTCGTAACCTGAATTTTATAGCAAGAGCAGACAGTGCACGGATCACTCATTGCATTTAGCTTACTGTCATGTCACTGAAGAGCTGAACAGATACACCACGATGTTTCACTTCAATGGAGTCCATACAGTTAATCTTTGGTGTTGCTCTGCATGGTCCTTCATGGAGGAGAACTTCAACATCACGTTGCATGTCTTGAAACAAGGTGTAGGAGCAATTGCTGGTCAGCTTAAAATTCAGCCCATCAAAAGTGACAATGTGTCGAGATGAACTTCCCATACAGACACCTGCAAATCAATGAAGAAAAAAAAAAAAAAAAAGACATTTGCTTTTATTCAAATTTGATTGTTTCTTCACAATCATTATGGATATGTGGAACCAATTAATTGAGAAAGCTAGGAAGGTAATGAATTGCAAATGTTGCAAGAAATCGACAAGAAGCTTTGGTAAATACTTCACTTCCCCCACCCCACCCCCCAAGTATCTTTGTCTGGAGCCATTAGTATTACAAAAGGTTTGGATAAACCTATAGAAAATCCTTTTGCATGAAATTCAATCACATTGAATGCAATTTATTAATAATTTTTTTATGAAAAATAAAAGCAGGGAAAATCCCTTCCCTATTTGTAGAAAAAGAAAAAAAAGTATGTTACAGTCTAAGTTTTGCATTGCATTTGTACCATGGTATTGTGTTTTATTCTGTGCAGTATTACATTTAAAACAAAATATCACTACTTCATGCTTATCAAACACATACCATGTTGATACTAGGGTGGTTTTTTGGTTGGGTTTTTTTTTTTTTTCAGATAGGTAACAGGAAAAGGGCAGAGAAATAATGTGCACAGAATAAACTAACGGCCAACTGACAGCTCAGTGTCCTGGTCATTAGTTATAAACAATTACTTCATTAACTGGAAAACAAGGAGGATTACAATCTCACAAATACCAAAACAAAATTTAAGCAAAAGGATGCTTCTGACTCATGCATTTTCAAATCTTTTCCTTAAAGATAATAAGGACAATAAAAGCAATGTCAGTTAAACAGGTAGTTAGAAAATTCTCATTGTGAATAATTCAGCTACCTGGCTTCTACGTGAAATCTGAGAATAATCTGTTCCAAAGAGCAACTTGTGCTTAACCAAAAAAAATAAAGCAAAACAAAAAAGCAAGCAAGCAAGCTCCCTTTGGAGCAGTGGTGTATCTTCAGATATTTTGCTGTACCTGCTTATAAAGTTCACATATAAACAGTAATGAAATGTTAGAAAAAAACCCACTTTTTTTCAACCATTTTTTTGTTCATGGACATCTAGACAAATTCCAAGGATAATGGAATCCTTTAAAATTTCTCCTTGGTGTTCTGTAGCACAAAATATATTGATGCAATCCATTTAAATGGAGTCCAAAATCACCCAATAGCCATGAATCACATATTGCAAATCATGTTACTATAAAATTTGTAACGAGTTCAGCAAGGGAATACCTTTATGGTATAGCTCCTGATCTGTTCTCTGAATTCAGTTATATTACATAAGAACACTTTTTCAAGTACTTCCTCCTTGCAAAAGCATCTGTGATATCACCCACACCGTCAAGCAATCAGCTGAAAGTGTGCTTTAGCCCTCTGAGTAACTGCACACTACTTCACTGCGTCAAGAGAGTCAATTCAGTATGCACTGCCTGTGCTCCCGCAGCAGATTTAACCAGCCTCTACCCTGAACAACTAAGAGATGCTGAAGAAGAACAGTGACCTCCTACTAAGCACCTACTTTGCTATGTCCATGTCTAAAGTTTACTGGTTGCTGTGAGTTTTGGCTCTGACTTCAGCATCCACATCCACCTTCCTGCCTGCTACAGGCGGGCAGGCATTGCTTTAGTTGACACAGCATCACCTGGTTTCACTACGCAGACATTTCAAGAAGGGTAGTTTACCTGTGGGGTTTTGACCAGCTAGGTGGGGTTGGGGATCTTTTTATCCCCTCCTTCTATAATACATGAAAACTTACTACTTTTCCCTCGCAAGATGTACCACCTTGGGGGGAAAAAAGTAAAATCTTGGGTACCATGGCTCATTACATTCGCAGAGTTAAACAATTGTTAGCTCATGTTAAACAGCAGCAATCTCAAGTTAACTATAGGTCTTATCATGATAATCAGCTTAACAGTAGAAATGGTAATTTTCATTTCATCCTTTCAGAAATTCTTTGTGAAGACACGTTTTGAATGCCAAAAGTAATGCCTTCATGTGGCTGTCAATGCATTTAGGACCAAGAAAATTATTACAGATCCACTTTCCATGGGTTGATATCACCAAAAGTATCTTTTAAACATTTTAAAATCTTTGTGATTACTCCACTAAAACCTTTCTACTTTTTTGAAATACTTACATCCAAACAGAAATGTTAGCTTTAAAGGGTTTGGATAATCAAATGGGCTTTTAGGAAATGGTAAAACTTGAGGTGTTAAAATTTTGGATATCTAAAGGGATCAGTGGCCCTGAACTTGCCAATAGCGTTTCACATTCCAGGCACCGGTGAGACTCTCGTGCTCCTAGTGGTGTTCAAGTCCTCCCACCCCAGTCATCTCTGATGTGTACAACTGAGCAGCTCCATTCAGCAATACTTCTCTGATAAGCATTTCAAGTGGTGGGGAGGGAGAGGCACACATGCAAAGATAGATACTCACATGGACACATCCATCGGCAACCACAAGTTTCTTCAATCTTAACAGCAGGAAGATTGCTGTGACATACTGGTTTTGGCATCCTCTCACAGTTAATTTGGTGACTCTCCAGAACTGTGTAATCTCCTGGAAAGCATGTCACAGTGTGGCACTGGTCTGCTAATGTCCATTTATCACCAGGCTAGATAGGGAGACAGGGATATTTAACAATTGAAAAGAACATGGGCGGAGGGGAGAAAAATGCAACATTTGGCTGCTGCCACAATCCTACAGCTAGCAAGTAAAGTGACACTGGCAGCAGTGCTACTCAAATTAGCCTTGGACAATTAAATAATAGAAGGCAGTGTATTAAGGACTTCAAGAGGATGAGAAAGTTTAAATTAGCAACGCTGTAGGAAATAAACTCTGAAATGCTAAGCAAAAGATAATAATCTAGAACAGGAGATGTTTCTTTACAGCAGAACGAAGTATCTGGTACTCCATCTATTGTTAGCTTAGCCATCCTACAGCATGCATGAATAGCATAGTCAACAAAGAATTCCCCTTAGTTTTTCTTTAAATGTCAAAGCCTTTAGTTTTCATAATCCATAAAATTATTTTAGAAAGAGCTCTGAGCACAGATGGTCATGGCACAGCAGGAATTAACAATATTTGTTCCAAGCTAGAAAGGTGTGTATTCTCCAGTTATTTTATCCACAACTCCAAAACTTTAAAACAGTTCCTCCCTTCCCAAAGGGAAATTGTTCCTTTACCAGATTAATGTTATTAGATATACATAGTGGTTTTGTAAAATTAAAAATAAAATGTAAAATATGTTCTCATCTTCTAAAGGACAGTAATTTTTAAGGCAGTCTAAATTTTAAGGCACCAGGATTACATACTAATAAATGACAGAGAAATAGATGTGCTTACAATCTGGAATATCTCAAGATTCATATCTGCAAAAAGCTGAGCTCTCTGGCCCCCATCCCACAGAGCTCTAAAGTCCATAAATAGGCTCAATGAATTTCAAAACAGAGTGTTCATCCCTGAGGTCTGCATTCCCGAGAATATCCCCAAATGTGGGAAACAGCCTGTTCCAGACCAGTCTCTACAGAGGTGAGTCCAGAAGCACTACTAACAAGAGAGGCAGTGGTTCTATGAACTGGGTAACATTTCTTGATATTCACAGGCAGAAACATGTGGGGAAGAAAAGATGGTTGCTATCAGGCAAGGTCACCTCCCATCCTCTCCTTTTCAGCTTACCCATCGTTCCCATGAAAGAGAAGACCAAAGTGATGAAATACCTCGGTGACCACAACAGAATTCACAAACTGTTCTTGGCCTTGATGTGCAAACCAAGAATAGTGATGTAGAAGTATTGCTCTGTATCTCTGAGCTATATGATACCATCAAGTCTAAAAGAGACCTGCCAGATTTGCAGCCATAAAAACTTACATATTAAATATGAGTTAATTTACTGGACCTTCTTTGTATGTTTCAGAACTTTGAGAAAGCAACTTGTCCTGAAAGTGGCTTAATACTTTTCAGGCTTCTGAGCCTAGAGGAAGCTGTGAAAAAGTAATATGAAGGTCTTTAAGCATGGAAAAAATATTTAGATATGAAGAAATGGTATGTTTTTAAATTACGGTTGTCTTGCCTAAAACTCACTGAAAATGGAGCACCTGGAAGGGTACATATACAGCTGTGCAAGTCTGGCAAAGGACCCTCTGGTGCCCATACATATTTAATTATTTTTGTTTCACTACTTAACAGGACATCCATTGGAAGACATCTAAGAGCTGGAGAAGAAAAGCAAAGCACAGTACATTAAAATAAAAATATCACTTCAAGGATCAAAAAAAGCCAATAATCCTGGTGCAGAGGAAAACACAGGGACTCTGAGGACAAAGAAAGCCTAAATCTCAACTGATATGAAATCATACGAGTAAATATAGGACAGTAAGGAAAGCAAAACCAGAGGTTTTTAAATAGTGAAGGGTAAGCCTGCTGAAACTGATGATGAGCCTGCCAGCACACTGGAGGAAGCCTCAGACATCCTCTCTGAGGGAGATCTGAACCTACAGACCTGGGCTCACACACTCCTCTTACTGTGCATCTGCAGGAGAGAGCACCATGTACCTTGACCAGCTTCATCAGATGACACCTTTTAATTTGGTCAGGGGGTTGTTTGTTTGTTTGTGCTTCTCTAAACCAAGTGCTGAACAATACTAGGAAAGTCATATTATGGAAACTGCTCGTTTAGGGATGTGTTCTTACTGCCATACATAGATTAGAAATGTGGAAGGTCACCATGCAGATCACTTCATGATGAAGTGCTAACATTATAAGTACCTATACTGCTATTATCACCCTTATGCCTGCGTAAAAGCATCAGAACAAAATTACTGATGAAAATTAACTACATTAAAAAAAAAAAAGAAAAAACCAAAAAACTACCAGTCAACAATCTATCATAATGATTTGCCTGTTCTGCTAGCTGGCATGATCAATATTAAAACAGTAGTTCTTCACGCAGCCTGTATTTAGCAGTATTGGGTCTCCTTGCCACTGGATGAGTACTACAAACTTACACGGGTGGCTTCAAAGAACAACTGAAGAAATTGATGGAGGTGAAAGCTATTGAACACTGTCAAACACAAAAAGGTGCCACTTGCAACTCAGGGTATCCCTGAGTCATGGATTGTTCAGGGCTAGGACACTTCAGGGAATTTTTGTATACACTTGTTCTTCCCCGACTTCTGTTTTTGGCCACATAATACAGGGGGGTGGATAGATTTTTAGCCTGATCTAGCACATTTGATCTTCCATCCTGCTGCTGCTAGCAGTGACCTTAGCCATGAATCTTCCTTCAACAGACATTTCCAGGGTAGAGGTAATAAAAAAAACAAAAAACAAAAAACAAAAAACCAAATCATATCAGTCACAATACTGATAGGATTTAGGCTGAGATTTTTGATCCTCAGAACTCTGATTTCCTTGCAAACTACAAGAGATCAGTTCCCACAATTTCCAGGTGCATGACAGACATCCCGCTTGGGGAACTGAGCCTCCTGCAGTAACTCTCTGAGTAACGCCTGAAATATTACGGATTCAATTTAAGAGCCTGTGTTTTCTGAATTAGGCAAGAGCCTTGATTCTTCATCCCTGTGGATTTGTGGGCTACACTGGAAGAGGGTAAGAGGCCAATGATGGCACATTGCTGCCAGTGAGGCAGCAGAGGAGTTCACAGCATGGGTGCTGAACACCAGAGGCAGAACACTCCCACTGTCCTCATCACGGGATGCTCGACAGCCTCCTCCAAAAGGCAATGGCTACCATGGTGGCAGTGTCTTCTAAAACCCATTTTTTTCCGGCTGACTGAAGAGGTAACACATAATCCCCCCGAAAGGCTACCATTTGAAAGTGTGGTTCATTTTTACATGGAATGGAGCCCGGCCTGTTTTCTTCCTAAAGCATTTTAGCCAGAACGGAAATTGTGTTTTAGGTTTATCACCAAAAAAAATGAAACTTGACATGTCTGAAATTCAAGTTGAGCCTTCCCAGCACTTATCTACATGTACCTGTGTCTGCTTCTAGGAGCCCAGACATCTGGACACATGCAATTCAAATGACTAAACCACAAGAATCCGATTATTTTTTTGTTTTTCTTTATGAAAGTTTTTCAAGTTTAGTTTCTGTTTATTGTTTTTTCTTAATTAGGTTGTCAACCTCAAAGCCACCAGGTTAAACTTGGTGTCTGATCTAGCTAAAGCCTTTCTGTGTTCTGACCAGCTGACCAAGGCCAACTGTGTAAAGCAGCTTTGATAGTACGTTTCCTGTGATTAGACAATTCGTAAGCACTTCCTTATTAGCCGCATCCTTCCTTACAGTCATGTCTTCACAAGGGAAAAATCAAAGTATTTTTAATGTACTGCAAATTCAAGATAAATCCTAGGGTAGAACTCATAACTGACCCCTACTAGAAAACATGTAGCAAGCTTTTTCTAATATTTTTTAAATGCATGAAGTATCATATACCCTCTTGACTTTTCACCTGAGATGAAGGAACTGAACCATTTATAACATCTGCATAATTCCTTTCTCAGGGCAGATCACTTTCAAGAGATCAGACAGGTTTCCTAACATATCTCATCATATCTGATGAGAAAATATCCTATTTTCTTAGGATTATAAAAAATTTTCTGCAAATGAACACCAAGAACTTTGATTTCATTACTTAAGAGCTGATTGTCCCTAGAGAGATAACTATCACACAATAATTGTCTTCCTAGAAAATTTTCATAGGGACAAGGTACTTATATTTTTAGCAGGAGAGGGTCTGGACAATGACATTGGCTCGCCCTATACATGCACCTTTTTTTTTGGCCATGTCTAGCTTTCCCAGAACTTCTTTCAACAGGAGACAGAAATACATTTTGTCAGGGAAGACACACAAGTCACACGTTTTAGCTCTGCATTGCCTTCAATAGTATTCAACACACTACAAGAGCAGGTGTTGTTAGAGAAAGTCTCCTTTGTGCCCAAAGTTATCCCATCAGTTCAAAAGCCAATGTTTTCCTCCTCCGAGATAATTCTTAACACTTAATATTGTCCAACATTTTTATTTCAGAATGTCTATGAAGCTATTCACGGTCCTGCAGGAACTTTGTAACGTGAAAGCCAAATGGATGACCCATGCAATATACTTACTTTCTTTTTGTTTCCATCCTCATCTATACATTCTCTGACAGGGTCTGAAAGAACAACAGACATCTTTAAGCCATTTTCACTCCCTTAACCAGCCTTCTAAGTGGTGGTCACCAAAAAAACAACAAAAAAATTGCTTACTTATACACGTGACACAGGCTGTAAGAAGGGGCAGGGGGTTGTTAGAATGTGAGAATCCCTACCTGAAGACTACAGGTATTTGTCCAACATGTACATGAGTAAGTCAAAGAATGCATAAACTTTGCTGCTACTAGGATTACCTGACCTCGGCAATGACATTGGTCCCAAAATACTCTGTAAACGAGAGGTAGGCTGTAATTCTGCAGCACTCCTTGCGTGCTTGACATACAGCTCTGCCCAGATGGTGCTTCAAAACCATGGCTTTAGCTCCGAGGTGGGGTCCAGCCTTACTTGACGAACTGAGAATATTTCTTGTAACTAGCAGGTAACGAGAACTTACACACCTATGCACATTGCTTAAATGCAGAAAGATAAATACAGCGAGTAACCCCAAAAACAAGATTTGTCAGCAACTAGCATAAGTATGAAAATAGCTGCAGTAAGAATACTCAGATTCAGCTTGCTTACATTCAGGCATTACTGTGATGGGCAATTCTTACATGCAGTTAGATGGTCACAAGGCACCCACTGAATTGCATTTTCTGTTTATGTGCTCTCTTAACACACCTACAGATATATGGAAAGTAATTTCACATTAAATACTATGGCATGACAATGTGATAAGCACGTGTCTAGGAAATTAAAATACTGACTAGCAAACTCTTTGTATAATAATATATTATGCTAGCACATATATGCTATATGCTCTGTCTTTTCCATGACAAGTAATGTATTTTGAAAGCGTTTAGGAAATCTTTTAAACCTTTTTAATAGTATTATTTTTGGTACACTTCCATACATAAAGTAAGACTCCCTCCGTACAAGAAATCCAACTGTATGAGTCTGGAGGGGAAAATAATACTTTACAGATTGTAAGAAACTTAAATAAAACAAAACAAAAGAAAACAAAAGAAGATCATTTCCCACCCCATAGCAAAGGCTTTACCATCAGCAAAAGGGAGAGCTAAATTTTTCAGATTTAGGTGTCTAATATAAGATACCTATCATTCAAGTTTTTAAGCATATGCTTTGTGCTGTTGGAAAAGCTTTCATAAAAATACAAAGCTTTCACTTCTAGTGCCAATAAGTTATAGCACAGACTGCAATAAGAAAATAGTTGGTGGTTTCAAATTCTTGCTCCCCATTCTATATTTTGGATCAATGTAATTTACGGCAAGAAAATTACATATTTTACAATGTAAGGAGAGGAAATGCATCTTTAAAAGCTTATTTTAAAAGAAAAGAAAGAAAATGGCAGCTGTTTAAATCTAGAAAATGGCAGCTGTTTGATGCTCTGGAGAGACTTTAAAATGCCAGAAGTGATCCCAGTGGAGGCTGATCGGATATCTCTAAGCTGGACTGTGCACACTCTGCAACTTCCTCATTCTTAGTGGTACTTGGCTCCACAAAAGAAGTCCACTTAATTTAATGGAGACATAACTAAGTCCTACTAATGCTGGTGAAAACCTGTGCAATGACTAACACAATGAGGCACCGGTTTGCAGAGAGGACATGCAGATGATATTACAAGAGAAATGACAACAACAATATGAGTTACAAACATCTATATACACACAGACCAAGGAGGCAAAAGAAGTAAAATACTGGCCAGAATTGGAACAAGTTTTCTGAGATGGGGGGGCATTGCTATCTACAAATAATGGACGTTTCTTTAAGATGTTTTAGACTTTTTTCCCAGTATTTGTTCTCCTGGGATAGTTACTTTTTTAAAATTATTTTTATTATTATTATTTTTACAATTTGACTGAATTCTTTGCAGACACACACATAACAATGCTTAGGTCTGTGCAGAAAAACATGTAATTTGAAATCTTTACTTACAACATGCCCCCATTTATTCATGACAGCTTGAGCTTTCCTGTTGTCCTTCAGTTAATTACCAGCCATGATTCTTAAGATGATAGCTGGAAAGTTCAGGCCTAAGTAGCTTTTAAAATCTTGCTGAAAGTTGGTTGATTTTCTAATGTAGCAGTTGGCTACACACTGAAAAAGCTGATTTTGTTTTACACCTAAGTGATGGTGGTGGTCTAGGTTAGCATTTGTGATGATTGTCAGTTAAGCACTAAGAAAGGAGCATTGGACTGACCTCAAATCAAGAAAAACCATTCTGGTTTTGGCATTTCAGTTTTGGGTTTTGCTCTAGTTATGAGGCTACAGCTATATTGGACTTACCCATGCACACTTTCTTGATAAATTCGCTATTCAATGTGATCATAGTGGATAAGTCTTCAAAATTCTGAAGCTTCATAATTCTGTTAGTAGCTGATGGCCCAGCCAAAGTCCTTAGTTGTTCTTCATCATAGCTCTTCCCAACTCCAACTAGAAACAAGGATACTCCTAGGAAAAAATAAAAGGTTTTAAATAGGCAACACACAGCAGAAGGAAGTCTTTGTTGGTTTTTGTTGTATTTTTTTCATTTGTTTCTTAAAAATAAAGGTTTTTTCCAACAGTTATTTTCATGTATTACTTGCATGACTCCCTCCACATCAGCTAAAGGCAGTTAAGGGCAGAAACTGTGATGCTCTAATCGCAGTGTTAGCTAAGGCGAGCTCCCTATTAGTCCCAAGCATAATAAGATCACGCATAGTCAACAAAACACACCTGCAGACTTATTGACAACATCTTTGCTTTTTTTCCAAATGTAAAAATATTTCATTATGTTGTTTTCTTCCTTTGGTTACATGGCAATTGCATTGTTTGCAAGCCATTTGATTAAAAAATAATACTTAGTAGTTGTTATTTAGTCCATGTCTTATTCAATAATTCCTAAAGCAACCTACAAAGGAAGTCACTGTTCCTCAGCTGAACACCTGAGAAGCTGAGGTACAGAGACTATGGCCAGAAAACTTGAAAAAATGCCCTGCAGCATACATCCATAGCAAAAGTATATTCCTGTATAGGTCAGCGTGGAATCTGATCAAACCCTCCCTCTGTTTATTATTATTACAGTGACCCTTTCAAGAGTCACCATACTAGAAAAGTATTGAGTTTATAAAATAAATCACATTTCTGTCATCCCTGTCTATCCACATGACCTCAGAAAATTAAATGCCACTAATTTGTGAAGCCTATGGAAGCTGTTTGGTTTAAATTACAGACTGGGCCTGAATTTACCAGTAATTCCTCATCAGGCACGTTTTGTTCAGGCCTTTTTCTTACCAGAACATTACACACAGTAAGTCCTGTATGACTTACCAGTGTCTTAATTTTCCACCCTTTGTTCTAGTGCACTACTTTAAAAGCAACGACTCTGCTTAAAAATAGTGACAGCAAAATGTGATTTACTGTTCATTCTTGCAGAAAGTGCAGCAGGTTCCACAGTGTCTTCTGATCTCCCCGACACAATGACTACTGCGACTTTTGATGCGCCGGGTCTCCCTCCGTGTGATTCCGACATTGCATTCTGAACTACAAAATCAATGGCCTTTCCTAAGAAGAAGTTAAGAGATATATGAGAGATATGATAGACAACTCATAGGAGGCTATAAAACTAAATCTTAATTTGTATTAGCAGGTTATACAGTACTGGAAAATACTTATTCTTAAAGGACTTTTAATGTTGGCTTTAATGCTGCTACATGAAAGATCTCAGCTATTAAGAACCTACCAGTACCGTTAATACATCCCAACCAAGAAGGACCATCCTTAGTTCCCTGGTCTCTGAAGTCATGGGAATTTTACTACCTTTCCTTAACCACGAGGATAAACTTAAGCTCCTCACTTTAGTAGTTACCTTTTCTGGAAGCATTACCATTGCGTTACACAAAAGGAAAGAACATCCTGTAGAATAGGTACTTATTTCCCCAATTGCAGAACAACAGTGACATCCAGTGGCTTTCGGATCTACAACCTCACAGTATCCCGCACTGTACACACCAGTTGCTCAGCTTCCAGACAAGATTTAGTCCTTCCCTAATTTGGTCAACTTTTTCTACAAGTGTGAAAAGTGTATCTTGCCTCCCTACTACCTACTACCTCTCTGAAATCCAGATGCAGAGTAACCCAGAATAACTGGGCAATCAGTGTTAAAAACCAAACCAAACAAAAAAATGAAACAACAAACCAAACCCCACCAAATCCCACAAGACACATGAAGAAATTCTACCTTAGCTACCAAATCACAAACTGGCTTAAATGGGTAGCTGTTGCTCTTTCATTTGACATCTATGAACACTCAGGCGAATTTTTGTTCAAAAGCATGACCTCAGCAAGAGAGCACTTTGCTAGTACTTGGATTTAGATATGTATTTGCACAAATATTTATACTGGGAATCACGATATGCAGCTTTCTTAAAAGCTCCTTTGGGCTTGGAAGTTATCAGGTTAGGAAGCAGAAATGATACCACGGTGACTGATGTGACAATCAGGGCAAATAATACATACTTGAAAGACTAGTTCCTCTGATTAATCTGCAACAGCCGTGGAACAGAAATACGTTTGCCAGTGGAATTCACTGAACAATTTTAAATGACTCACACATTTGTAAAATACTGGAAGTCAGATCACAGATAATTCACCAGCACACCCCAGAATACCTTAGCACACCTGAACACTTTGCACTTCATGTCTTCGCTCATCACGTCACCCACCCCTTTTCACTGGTAGAAGCAAAGACCCTTTTCACAAGCCGCTGCAAGCACAGACAGCCTCTAGCAAGGTCACCCAGCACACAGACTATTCATAAAGTGGCAAAAGCAATTGGATATTCGACAAGGCTTTAATCAGGGTTGCAGGAAGAATTTACCCCTCAAAGAATCTAGCCTAGAACAAGTATCTGGAAAAAGATTGCCACAGGACTAGTTTAGAGGTGACATTCCCTTCCCAAGTCCTGTTGCTTTCCCCATCCTTTCCTGTTGTCTCATAGACCTTACAGTCCCTGACTGACAGCCAGGTATCCCCTTCCCACCTTAACCAGCCACCTCTTCTTCCCCGCTGGCCCATTACCACTATTTCCTCCCCATAGACGCAGCCCCATCTCATGTGTCATCTCCCCATACAGATGCCCACAACTGAAGAGGAGGGCTGGGACCCACCAGGAACTGCTGCCAGGCCCTGTCGGATCTACTGCAGGAATAGGATCCACATCAATTTCTCCTCCTATAAGCTTCTACCTATCATGCGCCGTTACCTCCACTAGAAATCTCCTGTATAAAGAGGGTCACGTTTCCCCAAGCACTCATTTTCAAATATAAAGATGTATGTTTGTTTAAATCAATATACTTTTTGGAAATGTCGATTACGATCAGAAGGGGGGGGGGGGGGAAGAGAAAAAAAA
>JAVJGJ010000057.1:10957834-11028960 GCA_035590215.1 Microhierax caerulescens
GGGGGGGGGGAAGAGAAAAATCAACAGAAAGCTTTCAACAGCACTTAAGAACAAAATGGGATGTTTCTTTGCTGTTTCTTGCTATGCAATGATTATCATCTGTTTAGTTCTTCCAGCTGTGTAGATTAATTTCATAGATACAATCTAGTTTTCATTCTTGCTATAATTCTGAATTACATTGTACATACGAAATGAAACACTTTAGAGTTTCTGTTCAGTGAAATCCTCAAAATTTTGAATGTTTTTCTACTTGCAACAAAACACATTTTAAAACATTATTATTAGTTGGGTGATGGCAATTCCATTTCCCAAGCTACTATTCCTGCAGAAAAATTAACTAACCCCAGGTATTAACTCATGTCCTATACAGCTGTCTCACAATCATTGCTACACATGGTTTTGTTGTCCAGCAGTTACTCTATATAGATGTCAGCATCTACCTCTACATGTCCGTAGAGATAGATGTTAGATGCAGAATGGCATGTTAACTATAAATAACTAAGGGATAAAACAAAATACAGAAAATTAAGATGACTATATTCCAATCCTTAAGACTGTTTCAGGATGGTCACTGTGCCATCAAATTGATTTGTTTCCCTTTTGTTCTATAAATAATTACTAAAAAAGTATTTCAAGCTTTAAATTTCAAATATTTTAGGTTAAACTTTTGCACAGTAAGAATGATTTTTCATTCATTTGCGAAAAGTATTTGGAATGTTGTCTTTCTTTGGAGTGTTGGTCTTTCTTTTAATGATATTTTGTGTGGTTTGCGTGGTCACCAGCTGCTCCAGATCCATTTTTCTTCCTCCCATTGATTCTAAAAATTTTCAGAAACTTTCATACATATCTGTAAACTGGAAAATCCATTATTTTTATAATTTCTAATAAAGAAATTAATTGTAACAGAACCAGGGACTGTTTCAAAGTCCCAAAAAGCCAATTACTCAATCTAAGCATGGAAAGTTTGTTTTAGTCTACTGAAAACTCTTTGGATTTCTCCCTTTATTTTGAAGCCAGCTCTAGAGAAAAGAGCCAGGTGTCTGAAGACATGATCAAATGAACACTTTTGTCCTGCTAGAGGGATTCAGAAAGCCACCATCCCAAGCTGGAAGCTGTCAATTCTCAGCTGTTTGTCTCTACATCTCACCAGGAAGGGAAATACCAAACTCCTCAGAAGACATAATAAAAAAGATTGATAATAAACCAACCAACTTGAACATCTTCTTACTACTAGATTGCAGCATAACAGTAATCTGCCATTTTCATACCAATAAAGGAAATTTAAAAATGTTTGCACTGAAATGAATATAACCAAGCACAAAGCTATATTAAGACTGGAAAGAGCATGCACAGCATCTTGGACATAATTAAACTAACTTTAAAATGACTATGTCCAAGCTACACAGGCTTCAGCGTTTATGAGACTACCTTGTGTCTTGTACACCTCTTCAGCAGCTGACATCTGGGCCACCGCTGCTGCTGCCTGTGCTCCAGCTTGCTCTGACATATTTACATGCCTTGCAAATGCATCTCGGGGTGTATTAGTGCCATAGGAAGCTGCCAGCAGAAGGAAGGATCCACTCCTCCAGGTGCACCAGCTGGGCATGCCCTCCCAGTCCCCCACAGTCAGCACTGCTGCCCAACTGGTCAGGCAGCCAGCTGCCTCGGGCAACTCACCACGACTGAAACACAACCCTTCTAAAAAAGTGCATTGTTTTCAGTCATTTTGGCCCTTCCTTCAGCTCGCTGAAGGCCCAGAGCACATCCCACAGAAGGAAAGCAGTGCAAGTGTGCAGCACTGAGGTGTCAGGTGCCTGGGGCCAAGCTCTTCTGCAGTAGCTGGCTCTTAAATGTGTTTAGCTGAATGGGGACACACCATCAGCTACTTATTTCAGTGATGGACCCCAGAGAAAGTCAAAACTCTAATAGAAAATACCCTAACTCCTGCTCCATAGAACAACAAAACATTATTATTTTTTTGTCTTTAAAGAAAATCTGACAATGGCCAAAACATCATTTGCTAGTATTGACAAGGGGTATCATATAAGCCCCAGTGAAGTGAATGGGAGGTTTTCTATGGACTGGAAGTTACACATTTTTAAGGATTTTTCTCTGTGTGTGCAAATGACCCTAAGCCCAGACTAGCAGCCTATATGTTCCCACATACTGCACATAGGAGTAAATTATGTTAGTCTCGTGTTATTGATACAAACAGTTTCTGTTTCTCACATACACAATGTGCTATCAAAAAAGCCAACCAACAAAAAAAAAAAAAAAAGGCAAAAATGGGCTTCAGAAGCAGAATAATTTGTATACTCACATGTATTTTAAGTATTAGACATACAACCCATGAGAAACCAAGATGGAAGTCTCAAAGCCAAGAGCCTTCATTGCATACAGGAGAATAACAGAGCTGAGAGCAGCAGGACACGCAGTAAAAAAATCTGATCCAAAAGGCAGTGGATGTGACAGGGAATGTGTATCTGTCCCTGACCTCCTGCCCCTTCTTCTCCTAGTGTCTTCTAACACGTTACACTTATGCTGGTCCTGACAGACATAACGGCCACAATAAATTTCACACATGCAAACACACTACCTTCGCAAATTTGAACATCTAAATATTTATCTGGATAACCAAACAAAAAGGTCAAGCTTGACAGAGCACTGAGCCCTCAGCAGCCTTTCAGCTCAGTCAGTAGAGCATGACGGTTAGTCATTGGGCATGTCCAGGCGAAAAATACAAATAAATAAAAAGAAAAAAAAAATCTATATAGGCTACTTTAGAAAGGGTGGATCAGTCATTCCAAAGACTGCCACCACAGCACAGCACTTTCTCCCCATCTTTCAGTGCTGATACACTCCTAACTACACCACAGAGTATAAAGAAAAATACATGTTTGGAATAACCATTAGAACAAAATAGAAGGTACCCTACAAAGACAGGGGGGAAATGGAGAAGGGATGGCATCAATGCAGTCTTCTCCTCTCAGCTAAGACTATGCATATTTGATGATGAACTTTTGACAGTCAGAATAAGCTTCATAAGAACTTTTTTCTGGTTGCCTTGAACAAGACTACTCAATAAAGTCTAAGTAGTTGAATTTTTTATTTTTTTTAATTGTCTGAGGCATATTCAAGCCAGAGTCATATTCTGAAGTAATAATTCAGAATGGTTCACGCAGAGGTTCCTGAAAAGACTGAAAGCTGATTAAATTGACATAAACAAGCTTTAAGGACAAAAGACAATCTGTTGAGTAGGGTTGGAGGTGTTTACTGAGAGTCTACAGGGAATTACACTAGATTCTGCCTTATTGAATAGTTTCATTAATGATTTGGATAAAGGAGGGAAAATGTATAGAACGGCATGCTAATCTGAATCACAGATATTAGATTGGGAGTAATTATGAACGTCACAGAATGAACTGAAAGAGCACGAGGTGCCCTAGACACATTTGAAATACATCCAAGAAATAAAAAACGAGATTCATCCCAGAATAAGCCAATCTGGAGGAAAATAAACCAATGCACAGACATTTAATGGTTTGGTGGGTGCCTCAGGGAAAGCAGAAACTTCCTAAAAGCAACTTTTGCAATTATTTTCTTTAATTTTGTCTGAAATGAGGAATAAAACATAAAGCCCCCATGAGGGTCTGTACAGTTGTGACAGACAGGGGATTCCAGTAGATGGAGGTTCCTGCCCGGAACTTTTGAATCAGCGCCTTAAGTGGCCTCAGTGGTTTCGCTAACACTTCTGCAACATCTCAACCAAATAAGAAAAAGCACTACAAGAGGTCTTAATCACCCACAAGTACTGAAAGCTGCCTGGGAAAGAAGTGTAAAAGAAATGGTTCTTCAACACTTGAAGAGGTACAGAAAAAGCCAACGCTATCTGGACTGTAGATAGCCCAGATTGCGTCTATTTAACCAAGGACTTGTCTAATCAGAAACAACCCTCCATGATAATAAACCTGAAGCTGATCTTTGTATCTTAGTTTAGGGTCTTGATAATGAATTGGCCTTTAAAAACTGAAAATAGCAGATTATTTTAATTTTAAAACAAATTAGCTATTGCAAACTGATCCCACAGATCGCTTCTTTAAATAGTCAGTTCTTAGCCCATTGATATTCTGGCATTAACATGTGCCAGTTAACAGAATGGCTGAACACTTCATGAACAGCACGGTCCCATCAGTCCAACAGCCCACCGCCACTGAAAGGAGCAGGCTACGAGGCCCCAGACCCTCTCCTCTGTTTTCCTGGCTCTGCAGGTCACAAATCCTGCATTTCTCTTACCACCAAGGGGTTCTGATGATCCTGGGTTCCACCAGGATTACATTCAACTGACAAACCTTCTACGAAAGGAACTAAAAAGAACAAAACAACAACAAAAAAAAAAAACCTGCCAGGACAATGAATTAAACTAGTTCAGGGAAGAGACAGGCACCCAAAGCTGGCTTCAGAATGGAGCTGACACCACACCACCAATTCAGAAACAGTACTGGGGGAGCAAGTGAGGAAGACCTCTGCTTTTCAGCAGGTGGGATCAGGGCAGCTGCTGGCAAAACCACAGTCTTGGGTGGTGATGGGGACAAGATTTTGAAAATTCTGCATAGACCACATCACTCAGGGCAGAGACCTGAACAAAGAAAAGTTCTGCAGTGGACCTTTGCTTCCTAAACTGCAGTGGGGGGTTAGAAAGGAAACATCTATACTTTTTTAATCATGACAGGCAAAGCTCAGTGCTGCTATTCAAATATTTTAATATCTATAGAAAGTTTCAGTTAAAATATTTACGATTTTTTTTTTCTGGGGTGGGGGGAAGCAGGGGAGGGGAGAACAACACATATTTCTTTCCCTAACAATACTTTTAATACAGTTGAGGTACGTAAATCATACTTCCTCCAAATTTTGAGTCTGATGCAGGCAGTGGGCATGGAAAACTTCAGCCTAAATGAGCTACTTTTAGTAAAGGTATAAGCAAGCAAAATCATGTTTTTATAAAGTGTTAAGCAGTATTTACTGCTGGGATTGCTCAGCGTGCTCCCTATGACTCTCCTAAATATCCATGAATGCTGAACAGAGGCATGTTTATGTGATTCTCAGTTCTCTTGCATAGATTGCTCTTTTAGCTGAATGAAGGTTTATATAGTCAGCTCTTGCTTGCAGTTAGTTTTCTTTTTTTTTTTCCCCCAGTTATTTCTTGCGTGAAGTTGTACACAATTTCATGATGTCTGAATATTCCCCAGAGCTTCTTCTCAATAGGTAACTTAAGCCAAAATTTGCCTGATGTTATCTTATTGCATAAACATGGGAAAGATTTGTGGTACAGGCTGCTTTTGGGGGGGGGGTGTTCGTTTTTTTGGGTCTTTTTTTTTTTTTTTTTTTTGCCTATGCCCTCAAATACTCTGTAGTTTTTCACTATTTCTTACCAATAAAATCTCTCTCTCTCCTGGAGTTTCCTTATGGTTAAATGAAACAGAGAAGAGAATGCTTTCTGCAGCAAGACTTCTGCATTGATGGCAACAGATCCCACAGTTGCTCTCTACACATACAGCATTTTTGACTGAAACAGGATGATTTGGATCAGCTAAGACTGAACAAGGATTATTACACAGGATTTTGTTTCTACCATAGGGAAGCCAGCACAAATATGAAGAAACAGCGCTGGCCTGATAGTAATGATACTTTTGATAGGCAAATCCTGATCAAGCCTTCCATATGACAGAAAAGATTTCCAAAGCTGCCTAAGGAACTGCAACATCCAGACTCATCCATCTACACTTTTTGAGCAGCCTCTGCATTTCCAGAGGCCCAAGCACAGACAGAAAGACATGAATGACCATGCGTTTCCCATGGATGCTGACTCTCCTACACAGCCCAATTCACACACATTACAAGGTGCAGAACAGGACCACAGTGACTTATTTTCATTACTTCATTTGGGAGGAACTACTTCTACTCTATTCCATTTTGGTTCATTATACCACATCCCTCATCATGGTCTCTGAGCATTTTCCAATGAGACATAAACAAATCACTAACGAGTATGTCATGTGGCTGCCTCTCCCATTTCATTTCCCAAAGGCCGTGTTTTCTCTGTTTATCCTGTAGTTCAGTGTGGCTTACTATACACATTACAGGGAAGGCTTCATGAAACTTATCTATTTGTATGTAACAATTTATCCCACAACGAGCCTATAGAAGTCTCATCAGCCATCTGGTATTTTTATTTCTCCAGGCTGAGAAAGCAATCATGGCTAATCCTCCTGCGAACTATGGAAGTCAGGTTTTATTTCTCACTTTTCTGTACCAATAACTCTTTACAGTTTGAAGTAGGCCAAAGACCCCAAAAATCTGTGTACTCCCTCAACTCTTATAGGACCCTAATGCTAGGCGGCTGCCAGAGCAAATGTGGTTCCAGTCCAGAAGAACAAAATTCTCAGGATATCTGGTGAAAGATCAGATACGCTGCAGGAGAATCATTTTTTGTTGAACCCTACAACTGATACATGTGTGCGTACTGAATTTCCACAGGCCCAGCGAGAAATCTGTGTTATATTTTAGCACATGAAAATTAAGTGGACATGTTTTTCAGGATGCAATCATCTGGAACAGAAGGTATTTCACAAGTAACTCTTTAACTAAGGTGCTGCCTTAGGCCATCCTTGCTCCCTGGCACCTTGTGCCAATCCAAGTCCCTGTGGTATCAGCACAGCAACTTGAATGAGGGAACTGAAACACCCAGAGTATAACTACTGTTTTGCAAAGTTATTTTTCAAGCAGATGAGTTACACTGGCTCAGCACAGAGTAACAAACATCTGGCAAAGGCAGCTATTGAAGTCAGCATAAGCAGTTCTGCTGCTAAATGTCTAATCAACTAATCGATGCTGAAAGGTTGATGATCAAAGCCTTTACTACTTAGTTATGTTTTGCTTGATACAAGGATAATGAATGCAAATCCTGAGAATTATTTCAAGGTTAAAAAAAAAAAAGCCTTCTTCTTTCCAAAACACATTAAGATAAACCCTAATTCAAGTAACCTATGAATAATACATTTTAATAGAGAAAATTGAACCTTTACCAAAAAATGTACTTATAGTAAACCCATGTGCAAACTAAAAAGCCTGCGAGTCCTGCTGCAGAACACTACCACAATAGCACTGGCTTAAATTGGTAACTGGGGCCAGGCTATATTTAGCATTTCTGCTTTCCCCTCCCCACCCCCACCCCCACTCTTGTTTAAACATCAATATCCACATAATCACTCACCTAGTCTGGTAGGACCTTGCTCCCTTTGTTGAATTGAGTGCACCATCTCTACAAGCTTTTCGGTCTCTTGAGGCATGTTCCATGAAATTTCTAGATTATTTTCCCTGGCATACTGGAGGACTGACACATGAAATGAAGTATTGCCTGAAGCACAAAATAAACATTTTAAGCAGTGCATAGAAATGTCTTAAAATAAATCTAAAGGATACATTATGGTTGTGTTTTACATTAAGCACAACTAGACAGGGATTTTCCATCAGTGTGAAAGCTGCATTTTCAATCAAATGATTAAAACTGAACTATTCCCAGGTGAAAAAATATGCAAGAACTGATAGAAACAGTTTGCTTTTTTGTCAGGAATCAGCATGCAGTCTTTTACCTCAGATCAATTTGATCATGATTAGCAAATCTCACTTTATTGATTTCCAAATAGTTTCCTTTTCCACTTTAAAATTTTCTAAACCTTTTTTTTAATAGCCTTTTAATAATGTGTATACTGTTTTGCAAGAGCAGTAGTTTGATGCCCCATTTGTCTCATAAGCCAAACTCCTCAGATGACTACATTTCATGCAGATTTCCCTCTGCTATACATCACTTGAGTGACATGCATCAGGCTGCAGCATGGGACATAGTGCGCCCCGGGAATGTGACCTGCAATGGTGAATGAAGAGAAATTCCAAGTTCTGCTACTCTCTGACATCCTAGTTCTGCCTATACATTACATAAGATGTATGAAAAAAGCTATCAACAGAGAGCTGATACAGACAGTTAATATATATGAGACTTGCAGAATTTAACTGGGCAATACATCGTTTATAATGATCAGCTGTACCTTTCTCTTCATGGTCTTACAAGAGCTTCTACTGTGTACTGAAGATACTTATGTATATAGCATATTATTCTTTATCAATGCTTTGTAAAATATTTATGAATGAAGTTAATAATTATTGTGATTTCATGTACCCAGATATTGAAGCCCTATAGTGACCTGAATATTGTCTACTCGCTACACTTTACAATTTTTCCGCAGTTGTCTTTAAAATTTTAAAGTCAAGGCTGTAGAGAGAAGCCATTTCATAGCTACATTATTATTGTCCTGGTTTTCATGATGTAACATTTGCTGTTACAGGCTTCAAAGATAAGGAAAACAGCTAGGTTAAAAGAAATTGTTGGTTTATTGTCTGTGTTTTTTTCATTTGGCTTGCTTCTCTATATCGTGCATGCACACAGTTTTCAGAAACAGTGTCTTCCATGTATAATCTCTAAAAAGTCTAAGTTATTGTAGACATACAGAAATGCTATACTTTTCCTCTATGAGCTCTCTATTTAGTACAAGTATTTAGCTGGTAAACTCTTTTGAAAGCACAGGTATAATACAAATTATTATTTGTATTATAATACAACACCACAACACCAGTGGGAAACACTAGCAGCAGCAGCACTTGCTCCATGGAAATGGTTTAAAGCCGAACTGAAGAAGTACAACTCTCACAAAAAAAAAACCTGGTTTTTAAAACAAATGTGACTGGGAAAACACAGGATCCTGTGCAGCCCCTGCCATGCAGATGGACTTGGTGCAAGGGCACGAGATGTCCTAACTTACTGCATGTGCCACATGGTCCCTTCATCTATGGGCAGGATAGTACAGCATTCTGCCAGGGTGGCTGCGCTGATAATATCTATGCTGAATGACCTAACTGGAGGTTTACCTCCTATCAGTACATACTGTGCAAGCTGAGTGAGTCTAGCACTCCCCAAAAGTGTCTGTCATTCAACATGGGTCAGGAAATAAACTGTAAAAAAATCAGTTCCAGCACCCTTGGTTAGCCAAAAAGGGCTGGTCAGAACCAGAAATGACCAAAACCATGCAGTCGGACCAAACCTGAACCAAAAACCCTCTGAATTATCTGAATTATTATTATAACAGACAGATACGTACCAATCTCAACACTTTCAATAAAAGCCCGTACAAAGTTTTTCATTTCCTCAAACTCTGATGCTCCAATATTGGAACTTCCATCCAGAAGAAACATGACATCCATTGGTTTGTTGCACAACTCTAAGGAAGGAGGAGGGGGGGAGGTTATTTATGCATGATAACCAGAAGTAACATCTGCTAATTTACTGGTAAGAGCAGAAAGGGCAGAGATACCTGCATTTTGGGAAAGCAAAGGAGGATAACGATCAGTTGAAAACATAAGTGATACCCTTTAGGGAAAACCTTGAGATTTATATTCAGTGGGATACATGGGTATTTCAATTCCAGCTTTTCTACTAATGCTATTTTACTCTCAGGAGACTAAAACAAAACCAATGGCAAACAAAAAATCCCAAACAAAACCAAAACCAACAACAAAACTAAAACTAAACAATACAAAAAAAAACCCAAACCCAAACCTACAAAATACACACCACACCACCACCACCAGGGAAAAAACAAAAAAAGCAACAAAACAAAACAAAACACAACAAACACACAAAATGAAGTTTCTTCAGGAAAAAGGAAGTATAATTTAACTTGCTTGAAGCAGGCAGATGAGAATAACTTTTTTCATCTGTAACCCTCCAACCTATCTGAAAGCTTTACTGCACTTTACTGTGCAATGGAGCCAAGGACTGCTGAACCTACAGAAGGCTGGCTGCAGGTCTGTGCTTGGTACGGCAGCATTCTCACCCTCCAGTGAAGATAAATGTTCTTTTCTTGGCATTTGGACAACAAAACACCAAATAAGATACGAGAACCCTTCAAAATTCAGTGATGTGAGGGGGAAACAGAGGAGACAGGACAGAGGAAAAAGGAAATTACACAGAAAATGCATCCAACTTTACCTGGAATTTCTGTCCAAAGTTTACGAGAACAGCATGACTGCAACACTAATTCAGGCGCTTCTTCAATAAGTGTGCTATAACTATGCAAAATAATTGGGTTATTAGGCTGGCTGATCTTTCTGAGCTCTTGGATATTGGCATTGGGGGTTATGCCTATGGGAATGACATTTATGCTCCTGGGAGGTCGTGTGATTACGTCAGTGGAAGGACTGGATGACACCATATACACCAAGTGAGGAACATCTTGCCTGCCCCCGTTCACTGTTGTAAATGTGTGTTTGGAAATATAATCGAGGGCATTCCCAGTGTTAGTAGCCTTCCCTCCTTGATAGGGTATGCTCCTCACCTTCTCAATAATACTTTCCTTTGACTGTATTTCCCTGAAGGAATACTCCAGAGTCACAGTCTCTGAATACTGCATGACTGTAACGTGAATATCTTCCTGTCCCACACTCATTCTTGTGATCACCGTCTCAAGGAACTTCTTGACGATCTTGAAATTTTCCTCCCCTACATTGTCAGATCCTTCCACAATAAAAGCTATGTCCAACTTTTTGCGAGTGGGCTTTTCTGAAAAGGGTGGCGGTGCTGTGAGTCCCCACGTAGGAGCTAGGACACTGGATATTGTTGGAAGAGATGTAGCTTGTAACAGAGAACTTTCTTCAGGTCCAAGATCACATAGATGATCAATGAGGAGATCCTGATTTTCCATCAGCTCTAACATGTTGTTCATCAGGAAAGCTCTATTAGCTGGTGACTGCTTTTCAATGAACCTGATTTGCTCCACATTAACATACGGCCCAATCCCCACAGGTATTACTGCAATGTTTTTATTCTTCAAAGCTGTCAGGAGGCTGCGGAGTTTTCCTGGAGATTTGCTTGCTATAAAGAGCACTACAATTCTGGCAGCATTGGTCCTTTCTGCTTTTCCAAACACGTGAAACACAGTGTATTTAAGGCCTTCAGCAACGGACGCTACTTCATCACCTGTGTATTTTATGCCTTGGACAATTTTTCTCATCTGGGACTTTGTTTTGATATCTTTAAGGCCAAGATAGATTGTGGGGCCAGCCCTATACACGAGAATTGACACTCGGATTTTCTTTTGGGAAATGTGGAGTTTCTTCATCATGCCAGTTATGAAAGTCTTCAGCTGTTCAAAGTCCTCCTCTGACAGCTTGTTAGAGCCATCCATTAGAAAGGCCAAGTCCATCATCTTGCTACATGAGTATTCACTGGCTGGTAGTTCAATGTCCTCCTCTGGAGCAGGCGTTGTCGGTATTAGGGTGTCGTCCCCTGGCTCACATGGTACACAGGTTAAGTTCTTCCCTTCACACAGACTACAAAAATCACCAAATATAAGTGGAAAAAAAAATCAATGCTTATAATAAACGTCACCCACATATACTAAAATAACGGCCATATGGAAATGGTTAAACATCTCAAAACCACAACAAAACCAAAACATGATGTGAAGGATTTTTTCCCCATCCCATTTCCCCACAACTCCCCACAAGGTATTGTGCAGCTAAACCCTGTATGTTTATGCAAGTTTGTTTAGATCAGGAAACGTGACAGACTGCCTTGTTTGTCAGAGGAAACTCCTTACAAGAGCCTTTGGCAGAACATGTACAACCTGGGTCTGGAAGCTGTCTAGAAACCCACCAAGCTTCAGCAACACAGCTGCCTACAAGCCACTGGTGGACTGAACTGGCAGACCTGGTTTGCTTCATAAGAAAGCAAAACGTGAGGCAAACTGGAGGCAGCTAACACAAAGTAAAATCCCAGAGTAGGAAAGACACTTTTAGCTCTGATATGACTTACCAGACTCCATAGGGAGGTCTTTTTTTCTGCCTCTACAGTGCTCTACATTCCTCTTCTTTTTCCTGACATTATTTTAATTTGAACACAGCTTTGGCATATGTTCATCCTCCATTTTTTTTTTATGTCTCTCTTATCTTACTCTTATTTACCATGTCCTCTTTTTCAGTCCCTCTTCTCATATTAAATGGTGTATTTCACTTATAGCTGTCATGTCTTTTTAGTCCTATGTCTTCCCTCTCCATTTCTACTCACCTCTCTTATTACATTTTTTTCTTCCCCTTTCCATCTCAGCTCTCATTTTTCTTTTTCCTCCATCTCTGCCTTTTCCACTATTCATCCTTCTGCACCACCATCAGATTTTTTCACCTCTGCCACCCCCCACCTTTTAGGAACTTGTTTATAATTCATCTCTTTCTATCTTTAGTAAGGCTTTAACACTTCTGCCCTTCTAATTCCTAGTTGCATGACTCTCTTTACTTCACTTATCAGAGCAAAGAACATGACTGTACTCATGCACAGGGTGATAGAGACTCAGTCAGTATATTCTCCTTGTTATACTGGACAGTCCAACAGAACAGGAAAAGTTTATGAAAGAGCATGGACCAGAAAATGCTTGTTTTCACTGCCAGAGAAAACCAAGGGTGTACAAACTGAATAAGTCAATACTGGAAGAAGCTGCCCATTTTCCAAGAAAAGACACCAATTTACACGTAGCACCTTAGTTTAAGCACTGTGTTCTTTCCAAGCTGCTTTTAGTGTATTCCTAATTGAAGGACACACAGCTACTTTTGGCATTAAGGTATAGCAACAGAAGATTTATTATTTTAATCCTAATATGAATGAACCTCTTCTAGTTTCCAATTTCCTTTGGATATTTGCTATAAAATTCATTTTTGTGCAATATTTTCTATTGTTTGTACAGATGGTGTAGGCATCTAAATTAGGTGACAGCTATGCAAAAGGATGTTTCCCTAGTGAGGTAAGTTTTCCTAATGTTCTGAAATCTTTTGTGAGCAGCAGCCAGTGTATCAACATTTAAGATAAATTATTATTAAGGATTACAAAAATTAGGGAACAGAGACTCATTTATGACCTTTTTGGTCCATAAGACCAAAAAAAGGTCTTTTTTGACCTTTTGATGGAATTCAAGGCTCTTCGTGTATACTTTATAAAGATATATAGATAGATATAGATATATAGATATATAGATATTTATTGATTAGCCTAACAGTCTTATGCCCTGGGTTCATAGACAGACATACGCCAGCCCTGGAAAGAGGCCAGGAATTCAAAGTTCATACCCATTCAGAGCTTCTGTGAGGTTCAGAGCTCTTGGAGCTAAGGCGTTAGTCTGGGCTAATAGCTGATGCAGTTTTACAACTCAGTTTCTATTAAATATGATCAAAAGAGAAGATGGAAAACCCTCTTGTATTCACAGCACTGTGACTACTGAAAGTATCCATAAAGGGTCTAGACATCTGGAGAATGCCAGACTTCCAGATACTACAGGCCATGGCATAATATGCCACTGGGCAGTGTACAGAATGACAATCAGTCTATGCCCCATTGCAGCTGAAGGCCTTCATCCTGCATGGTGCACAGCATCGTGCACCCTGTCCTTAATTTCATCATATTTGAAACGCATGCATGCAGGACCAGGCCATGGGATATCATCTTCAAATCCTGAGGAAATTGGTTTTCCAACAATAGTACATAATTCCAACTGCTAATAATGTCAGCAAGTTCTAGGCTGAGCAACAATCAGATCTTGCACTATATGTAGGATTTTTTTAGTACTGGCAGAAGAAAAGAGTCTGATGGCTTTACTGATGTTGAATCACACCTTACACACACAAAAAAAATTGAATATCTGAAGCCAGTAGGGCCACCTACACATGGGAAAAGGCCTTTTTTGAAATAAATTTATGAACTTTACTTGCTTAAATTCAGCTGAGATCCTATAACCCCATTGTCACTGAAAAACTTCAGCTTTAGGATGTATGTGAATATGTATGTGAATCACATTGTATGCGATTGTATGTGAATAAATATTATTTCTTGACATAAAAGATGGTTTCCAAGCTTCACCTTCAGTAGTACATTAAAAGTCACATCCAAAAACTTATTCACATGGATGTGCTTCATCTCCCTCCCTTCATCCTACTGAACAGCATGCTGTTTCACTGCATAAACCCATCATACCAAGATCGACAGTGCTGTGGATCCTCTCTGTTCAAAACTATCCTCCTTCCATGCGGGACCTTGACATCTCCAACTGCACACACGGGACAGTCTTCAGAACTGACACAATCCAGGGACAGTTCATCAAGTATTTTCCCTGTTTCAAAACAGCACAGTAGTATAAAGATGCCAGGTTTTATGAATTGCAAAACTAATCATTTACCCTACTATGAAAAACATAAGGCTTCTGAGTTGGGCTCAAGTGTTCTGAATACTGTGCTGTGTTATGGCCACTGCCAGATTGACACAGAGTAATATTTCCTTTCTTCATAACCACTTTTATTTAGATATTGGAAGTACTTAACTCAGTGCATAACCTGCAACTGCCAGTACCACAGAGAAGGGGAATATGGAATATGCCTTTAGAAGAAAGCATTGAAGAGGACAGGAGATAATGGCATATTTCTTTTTACATGTGTATTATTTATTTCTCCTAGTATCCCCTACCACACTCTAATCAGAGATACCAGGGCCCAAAATAGCTATTTTGGGTCTTAAAATACCTACTTTCTTTGCTTTCAAGCCTCCTCATTCTGCCCTTAGGAACTATTTATTCGTCTGAGTTTTCACTCTCCTTTTGGATCTCGCTTGTCTTTCACTCTTTCCCTTTCTGTCTGTCTTTCTTCTCTCTCATGACGTATTTCCTGTATTATTCCCTTTCACCTTTCAACACGATTGTTGTCAGGAACAGTTAAACTGACAGCCCAAGCTCACAGAAGGATGCCTGCTGGGCTCCCTCAGCAGCACGAGAGCCTTGGAGATAGTAAGCAGGACAAGACAATATGTTTCTGCTACTGAAGGTGAGCACTTTATGAGCATTCAGCACAAATTCATACCCTACTTTAACCGCAGTCAACAACCTCTGTTGCTACGCAGCCCCTAATCCTCCTGTCTTTCTTATCACCCCATTTCTATCTGCTCTTGGTTTTGCTGGTAGTATTTCATTCTCCTCTTCTAGGCACCATTTCATGCCCTTCATCTGGCATGCACAGCACGCTGGGCTCATTTCACAAACTCAGTCCAGGGTGCCTAACGCCCTTCCTCCTTATGCAGTAAGAAACTGCGGTGAAAACACGTCAGTAAGCCTGTCAAGGAATTAACTGCTACATCTAAGTATTTTGCAATCTCCAGCCTTACAAATTTGTGAGTCTTTCTGGACTGTAAGACCTCTTTTCATGCAATAGGAACACTTAGGAGGTAAAAAACCCCAAAAAACTCTACAGCAATACCTACAAATACCAGAAGAATAGCAGAAAAAGGTAAGTAACTGCTTAAAGGAAAAGGTGGACTTACCTGCAGGACAGTGTACATGGCATCCTTCCACACACTGCAGAGGACACTCCAAAGGCTGCGGGTGCTGGCACGTTACAGGACAAGCAGGTCCACAGGTATTATATCGCCATTCACATTGATAATCTAATTCCTGTTTATTCAGGTCCTCACAGCTTTGTGCTATGGCAGTAAAAGAATCAGAGGAAAAAATAATCAAAACAGTGTATTCACCATGGCTGTCATTCACGATGCCTCTCAGAACTACACTACTAAATCTGGTATAAAGTGGACAAACATATACAGGAAAAGAGAATTCCATCTTTAATTTTTTGGGGGTTTTTTTGCTATATTATTTTTTACTACATCCAGGGTAGGCCACTTCTTCACACTTGCATCTTTTTTCAAATAATGAAATACTTGCTCTAACCAGTTATTTGGGTTTGATGAAAAAAATTGCAAAAAACCAAACTTTAGGCTTTAATTTAAAAAATATATGTATATTACAGAAACCATTTCCTCCTCTAGATTCATTTGTACCACAGACTACCATATCTCCTAATTGAGTGGACGTTTTTTCCAAGTATGGCTCTGAACATAAACAGAAAGGGGAGTGGAAATGTCAGTGTGAGCTGCTAGTGCAGTCCCATTAGAGTGAACTTCTCTGGACATAAGTGGGAGCAAAGCTGGATGAGAACAGTCTATCTGAGCCAACAGCTTACCGATTAACAGCTTGAACCTTTTCACCCAATAGTTCCTCATCTACCCTGTACTTACGGCACAGAGCTGGTGATCTCCAGTGAACAGCAACACCTTTTTGTGCACAGGCATGTGCATAGGCTGCTATAGTGTCACAGAAGCAAGCACAGTCCCCAATAGATTCACAAGCACAAGTGTCATACATGCAAATATCCATGTAGGGCTCAGGATTCACCTACAAAAGAGAAACTCGAGGTACAGTACACTCAATGATTCCCTTCATCTCCTTGGAGACATTTAACCTTCAGATGATTTGGCTGCACCATTTGCCAGGAGTTGAAGTGTCAGATAAATCAGTGCAGATCTTTCTGCTGATGCCAGCAAGGACTCGAACTGGGCCGTGTTCTCAAAGCTTCTATAGACACTATAGTTTATTGTCCCTTAATATTCCTTATATGGAGTCACTTTATATGTTTTGGGGCCATGCCCCATACTCTTGTGCAGCAGTTTGGGTAGAATGCAGTCTGAATGCCATTACATTAGTTCAGCTACCTCTCCCCTCAAATCTCATCCCTTGTGCTTGACTTCATGTGCCAGTCTCTGGGGTCTTGAGCAAAATTCCCCTCAAGCTAAAGTTACTCTGTAGCTTACTACTAGGTGGTATCCTGCATTTGCCCATGAAGCACCAACTACACGACAGAGTCAGAGATGAGAACACCAACTAGTCAGCCTCCCCTAAGTCCTGTATGCTGTCTGTCAGCACAACCTCACTTTTCCCCTCAGCTGTCATCAGTGTCAGCACAGATCATGCAGAATTGAAGAATGTGAAACACACAACACAATACTCACAAGTTTTTTGCATTCTTCAAAGAGATCCCCAGACAAAATGCTGCATGACGTTTCCACCATCACCTGCTTCACTATGTTGCCATTACACAGTGGAGACATCAAGGTCTGTTCCCAGTTGGGCTTAATATTTTAAGAGACAAGTACATATCGCGTTAGCCTTGCCTTCAGGACCTTAGGACTCTTCAAAGTGAAGTAACAGACTCAGTAGCCCTAGACAATCTTTCATGACAAAGGAAATTGCTTCTTTGAGTAAAGTTTCGGCCTGTTGTATGACAGGCATAGATCCTGCCACAGCAGAACGCAGGGTAGGTCACCTCCTACATTTTCTCTAGCTCTACCTTGTATGCTGCAGTTTTAACATAGGCATTTTGATTACATGAAGTCCCATTGTACCAAACATCCATCCTGAAAAATGACCATTCACAGCTCTACAGAAGGCTGTCGAGACTCTCAAATATGACCAGTCTTCAGCAGACAATACCCAAGGCCACTGCGGAATAAGACTGGCTCAGTAGTCTCTCCTTCTCCCGTTTAATTTATCTAAGAACAAGGAGCACTAGTATTGACACAGCACTTATCACAAAGACAGTCTCCAGGTTCCGTCCTACAGCTATTACACTGAAATGGGAAGCTGCTCATTTCCAGTCATACCCTGCAGTCTCACTCCACTTTACCACAGCCTCTGTGCTCCAACCAAGTTGTATCAAAAAAGTGACAGCAAGATAATTCAGCATGATAATACTGTGGCTACGTCACACGCCCATAATTAGCAAGCTAACACAAAAGATTTAATGTGATCAAAAATAAATCATTTGGTTTATGTTCTGATAATAAACATATCTTAAGGAAAGGTCTAAAAAAGGCCTTTTTTCCCCTCTCTGAAAATTTAGCTGAATATTCAAGACAAAATTTTCTGTCTTAAAAGCATCATCTGAATGAAATGCTTCATTTTACAAATGTCAAAACAAGTTGTCTTCAAGTTCTTTCCTCTCACTTTTTGTTTTGGAAATACTTTTGCCCATAATTATCTGTCAGCTCAAGACAAATTTATTATTCAATTTCATTTTTTCAGAACTCTGCATTTGGAAAAGAAGTATACTCTCACATGTAGCATAACTAGTACCCTGTGAAATCACCTGATCTCTGGCACCAGGGCACAGATAACACTTCCAGATAGCAGGTAACCTCCTCTAAATTCAGAAGCAGTGGCAATACGGTCTTATATCCCCCCTGTATCTTGCTTTTTCTGTTCAAGCCTCTCCAATCTGAAAGTAATAACTGAATGCTCTTTAAAATAGATCAAGAAGCATATAAAAGAAATTAACCTGTGCATCCAGTGGCTCATAAACAGACAAAGATTCAGGATACAGAAATTTGGATAGGAAAATACAAATTTTTTATCTGAACTCCCCGTCTGGAAATTACAGCTGTTTGGGGTTTTTTTAGACTAAGCTCTAAAATGAGATTTCCAGTTGTACCTGGATTTCAAACATCTGGGCTGGCAAACTCTATGAACAGCCTTTACTGTACAGATTGGCTATTTTAACATTCATCTGAAGCCAGGCAGCACGGAGGCCTTAAGTGAGTTAATTGATCTTTTATCAGATTTCAAGAAATAATATTATTTGGCAAAAATGTAGGGGAAGGAGTTCATTTCTCCTTATTTTTATCCTTTCAAACCTCTTTGCCCACTCTTGAGTGATACTGTAACAGGTATTAATTCGTTTTCACAGTTCATTTGCAATCACCTTTTCAACATCAGCACAGTATGGATTAACTTTCCAAGAGTTCCCAAAGTCAACTGGATCTACTTCAAGATGTTCATTGCTGCTGGTCAAATCATTGTTTTGGATTCCATCAAAATTTCCACACAGACCACACACTTGATCCTTGCAGGGAAAGAAACACAAAATACATAAATCTTACATCTGTAGACCGGCTTAGGGTTTTGTTAAGTCTTTTTAGCCTAGTGTTTTATGGCACAAGGCTTAAAAACTGAATTATCCTTGGCCTTGCCAAGTTCACTAAGATAGCCATAGTCTCTCTCCGAGAACATTTAGCTCCTATTCCCATTCTGTTTAGCTGAAAGTAGGACCATGCTTTCTCCAAGGACTTCAGGAAGCGAGATGACAGTTCTGATCAGTGGTGCCTGTTGGCTCTATTTGGAGTACGTGCCCACATCCCATTTTATTTCTGGAGATGACTCTCTTATTGCCATCATGACTAAATCTGGCTCCTTAGCCTGCTCTTTTGGAATATGGAAGAAATCGCTCAAGGCATAGTTATTCTCAGGCACCACACATTCACCCCTTCTGTTACAGCTCATCTCCAATGGCCCAGAATTTACCCCTTACAGTTGAACTACTGGGAAAGTAAGCAACATTTACAGTATTACTAAAAAAAAAAGCCTTCGTTTTCAAGCAAGTACCTAATACTCCATGGAAATCTATCAGCATGTCTGCATAAAAAATGCTATTCCCCAGAGACAGGGTAAGTCCCTTCTTTAGTGAGAATAAGAAGTAAAGCAAAAAACACTTACTTTGAAATTGCCTTTTAAGATAACTGAGACTCCCATGGCCAGATCCCAGGTCACAGTGATGCTTTTGCCCAGTAAAATGATGTAGTAACGGCCAGACTTTATGACTTCCAAATCATTGTCATCTTTAGGAGGTACCTTGATGTTTACCTGAACAAAAAAAAAAGCACATTGTGCTATTGACAACGTCACTAATTGCTGTTTCATGTAATATTTATCCACTGGGACATGTGCTCATAGGTGAACAGCTATTTCCAAACATTCTGTTCTTCAAAGAACAGATAGTTCCCATACGCTATACAGATGCTCCAGAGCACTTGCTGTAAGCCAGGCATGGGTAGGGGACCAATTACAGGCTTGTCTCTACACTGAAAAGTTGCTGTGGATAAATTATTGCCTTAGAAACAACACTGCTGAACAGCAAATTTGAATCCAAGTACGGTATTTCCATCTCATCGCATTGCTGTAATTTTGAATTTGGGAATGTCTTTGGGCTCCCAGGGCATAAAATACACTCACCACAAATGCTGATACACAAATCAATGACTGCTGAACATAAGGAAGGATGATAAAGAGGACAATTTATAATATATAATTTTACATATTATATATATTATAATATATTGTGATAAATATAAGTACAATCCATTAATGATCAGTTCAGTAATTGGTCAATGGTTCACTGAATAATTATGTTTTATTTTTATTTCATCTTTTTAGGAAACTAATAATTCTGTGTTCCTGAGGAAAGTAGCGACAAAAGGGCTGGTTAGGTTTTAAGAGTAAAATGAGCCGGCAGAACCACATGCATCAGTGACCTCTGAAGGACAAGACCCTGATTCTGAAGTCAGGGAGGACCTTCTTCCCAACCCAGCTATACCAACAGGAAAAACAGATTCCTTTCAGTGCCTTTTAATTTTTCCATCACTTTCACTGCCCCTGTGTGCCTCTTTCTCTTTCCATCTGGCTGCAAATTCACCGCCTCCAGCTACTAAGAAGGTAAGAGATTAATTTAAAATGCTTTCTTTCACACCATAATCCCCTTTCAATGGAAACTCTAATAGGATTATTAACCACATTTGGAGAAAAAGGTCTGGCATGGCTGTTACTTTAAACACTATTACTGCATTAACTGAAAACTGCTTACTTCTGGAAGAGGCAGGTGAAAACTTTAAATCAGTACAAATAGTGATTAAAGCAAGAGAAAAAGAGAAGCCCAAGAAACACTCACCCACTCCCTAGTTTGAGAGCAAAATATTTCCTCATCCCGCTATTTCTTCCCCAACTCAGTAAAAGCTTAGCACTATAATTCAACTCTCTTCATCTCTAGTTTATTATCAGAAATCTTTATCCCCAGAGAAGACAGTTCACATCCTACAGGGATCTCCTAAAGAGGGCCTTAGGACCTTCAATGTCTTTAGGAAAGAATATATTAAAACATATTTTAGGAACTGAAAGCTTTTTCATCTTCTCCTATGCCCAATGTATTACTATGCAGTCTAGTCACACTCGGACACTTAACTTCTAAATATAGTAGTCTCTGTCTTTCCAAACTGAGGCAAAAATCAGAGGACAAAGCTGAACTAGGAGGTTGACCTAAATTACAGAATGTTTATGGAGTATTTTGCCCAACCATGAAGTCATAAACTTTGACCTTGCAAACTGGCAAATTTCTTTGCTTCAAAAAAAAGCAAAAATGATTTTGTGTTTGTTTTATTTTTTTTTTTCTAACATGAGCCAGAACTGTAACACGTAGATACTTCAATTAAGTCCCCATTTACTTAAAACTAGAAGCTGCTCTCAAAAAAGTATCATCTTAAAAGACTACTGCTTGGAAACGTTTTAATTGCAAAAAAAGACTTGATTCTCCAGCTTGCTTCTAAGGATTCTTGTGGGAAAGGAGTGTAGGAAGTCAGGACTGGGTAAGAATTTGCCTAAGGGTCTTCATATCTTTTTTTTTTTTCCTTAAACTCTCCTTTGATCGCTGTTATTTCTAAGAAAACCTGCTCAAGATATTACACCAAGCCTTAAACTCTCTAGAAAGACTAAATATAGTCAAGGATTAGCTCTTGCAGGCTTAGCTCTTGCAAGGACATACTCTCTCAGGAACCAAATGTGCTCTGTTGCTGGAGTTGCTGGACTCCTAATCACCTCTATCTTTTCTGGCCCTTCTTCAGGTGCCCAAATGCAATCGCAGCTTTTCTGAAAGTCACCTAAAGAAGCTTCCAGACAAAGCCTGGCTCTGTGGAATGATCCCTGCACTCCTATTCACCCTCACCCAGGCAGGGGATTCTTTACCAGTAGAAATAAAGAATTCATTTGGGCAACCAATATGTCCTACGTTCAATTCTTCCAGCAACCAAAAGCCTACATGGATCATATGCTGTCAAGACGCACTGCACAGACACCAAATAATGGTCATGGTTGGAGTGTTCCTGTCAAGTGTCAGTGGCACCCAGCAATTTGCAGGCAATTTGCAGGCTACGCAAAACCTGGTACAGCTTTGTCTGCTGCAGAACAAGGCAAACGCAGAGCGGTTTCACATTTCATTGGAAACTTTTCTGCAAACCTCTGGTCCAGGTGCCAGTTCAGAGCACAGTACTTCTGAAAAGGAAGCGATTGAAACACTATAATCCACTGTAGCTCTGTAAGGTTTGAACATACAGAGGGTCTTGATCGTTACAGTCCTCAAGGCAAAACCTGAACTCTGCCCTTTGGAAAGCTTTTGTCCCACTATGAAGGGAGACGTGGGAAGTGGAAGTGAATCTTGGTCAATTCTTCAGTGTCTCTTGGTTGGAAAGGGAGAAAAAAGAAGAATCCTGCCATCTAGATTTACCATCTGACAGTTTAACAGGGGAAAGGACAGTTGATATTTGCTTCTGCAGTACCAGCTTGTTAGAGCCATGACTTTTTTTTTTTTTTCTGTTTGGTCAGTCCTTCAGATGGCTAAATTAGCTCTGAAGTTTTACCAGTCATAGGACAGTCACTTCTTAGCTCTTCCTTGTACTTAAAGTAGCTTGAAATAGATTTAGACCTCCCATATTTAGAAAGGACATTCCTCATCTGAGCTTACATTGAAGAGCCATCTTATCTGAGATAAATTTGTTGACATCACGCAGAAATACCAAAATGGCATTATACCTCTGGGAGCAAAGTGGATAATTATAATCCTGCTCATCTGTTCATTTTATGATCAATTCCATTTTATGATCATTATGAACCACTGAGCACGAGGTCATTCACGCCTCATCTTACTAAGCAACATCAAATTCTTTCCTCAAAAAAGGGGGGGGGGGGGGGGAAGATAACAGAAGCATACGTACATTTCCATTAAACAACTCTATTTCCCCACTTTCATACAGAATAATAACCCTTTTGGTGCACTTTTCTCCAGTGAAGCCACAGCCTTCATTTGAAATTAGTATCCGGAATGTTCCAGAATCATCCTTGCAGAAATCCTATCAGATGAAAATAAATGAATGAGTCATTAAAGTGGAACATTTGAAAAACACATACAGCTCTATGGAGAAAAAGCATAGGATATAAGCTGGCATGCCAATTGTTCCTATACTGATTTATTTTGCCCTTAGTGCTGACATTCATGTGGTCCACCCCTTAAAAAATGATCAACACTGCCAGTGACACACACACACATGCATATTTTGCCGGGTATCTTTTGGCAGGGAGAATCCATGCTATTACAGTTTCTGTGATATTTTAAAGACGTACAATATGCACAGTGTGCATTTCAATACACAGATATTGGTCGATTTAAAGTGAAAACTGAAAGCTCTGAAGCTTTAATGATAAAACAAATATATCAGCTTAGAAGGTTAGGTTAGAAAGAAACTTGCTGCACAGTCTTGAGCAAAAAGTTTTATGCCCATGTTTTCCCACCTGTGCATGAATAATAATTACAATGATGTCAACCTATTTCTTGGGGAGCAATTATATAGTTTAATGTATTGATTTTCTTTTAAGTCAAATATTTCTGAGATGCATGGAGAGTTAGTAATATATTTATATGACTCACGGCTCTCAGGCCTTTCAGGTTTTTGGCAGGTTTTTGGGGTTTTTTTTCAGTACATGCCTTTCAGAAAAAGATTCTGACTATAGGTTGTGTTTGTCATTTGAGGAAAACAGATCTCATTTTCATTTTAAGTAGTACATTTTGTAGTACTATATGCTATTACTGCCCAAAAGACTTTTACACAGAGCTCTCACCGGTGTCAGAGCAATCATTCTTCTAAGGTAATCCAGCTGGCATCAAGGTGGGAGCATATTTCAAAGACCTAGCCAGAGACAGGTTTATCACACTTTCCTGCCCCAAGAATTCCTCCTCTGCAAGGAGGAATGTGCCTCATGAAAACAGTCTGTGGGAAAAATAGTAGCCCACCCAAGAAACATGTCACTGTAACTGCAGAACACTGTTGTTCTGTGGATCCATCTAGGGTTAGCCCAAATTCTCAGATGAATCCTTCTTCTTTTGCACATACAGTTTTTAAATACATGATGATTTGCATCTGTAGATAAGCCTTAACCTTATTTAACTCTAAATTTCTGGCTGCTCCCACAAATTGCAGGTTGGTATTAGCATGCTATGCCTTTATCCACCTCTCTTCTTTGCCGGGAAGAAAATCAATATTACCAATGTACTCCACACAGGTTGGTGCATGGAACAGGCCAATGACTTTGCCAAAATGAGCAAGCAGAGTGCGTTCTGAATACATTTAGGGAAGGTTCACCAAGCACTCCTTGTCTCAGACAGCAAGCCATCACTACAGGATAAAGAGACTAGTGGAGAAGAGGAAAGACTGATTTATGGATATCTATAATCCCTTATTAGAGATGAGATCCAGACAGCTCCCCTCTATACCATGCTGCTATCATACGATATATGACTGCCAGCTAGACACATGACAACTTAATTCATTTCTATAGAGCACAACGTAACCTTTAACGTTCTCAAGGCATCTTTGAAGTCATTAACAAGCTCTGATCTCCTCTACCACACATCTGGCTTAATAATTAAGAGCATTTTGCTGTGATTTATCCAAATGCTGGATTTCTCTCCTCGTGTAAAACACCTTATATATTATATATTATTAGACAGCGTTGGCATTTGACATGTTCTTACCTGAACTAATACATATTGACAGTTTCCTGGAAACTTGTATTTCAATCCATCAAATGTCAAATAATGAGCTGTACCAATAACAGTGCAGGTGCCATCACATGTATTTTTGGTGCATTCCCACTTTCGACCACGGCACACACTGTAACAGGGGAAATGAGTCAGTGACAGCTATCATTATTTACAATAAGCAAGAGAATGCGAGGTACTTTAGGTGAAGCAAAAGAGAAAAAGTTTCTGCCTCCAGGAGCTCATGATCTGAAGATTGTCCAAAAGACACACAAGTGGTAATAAGCTACTGTTTTGCCTTTTTCCTGGGCCTGGCTCGGGGAGTAACCAACTGCAGACGAACCAGGAGTGTTGCTCCCCTGTGTGTCTTAACCCAGAGAGCGGCTGCAGCCCTGCAAGGAACCTCTGCAGTTGTCTGTGCGGCTGCCCAGCCTCAGGCAGGTCCCCAGCAGATCCCCTCCGCGTTCGGCCTTGAGAAGATACTCACAGAGGGTTCCATGCCTGGGCTGCTGGAATCCTTCTCTAGATAGACTTCCATAACTACGGTACGCTACTGTGCACCAATGACATCCTCATTAACATAAATTAGCATATGTTAGTGTTAGGTGCATAAATATATAGAGAGTACATCAACATGTTAAGAGGATAAGGAATGTGTTTGCCTTTTCCTTACAAGCTGCATGTAGGAGTATGTGCTTTTTGAACCTCCCTGTTAACAAAAAGAGGCCTGGACAGAGCCTGCTAGAATATTTCATAATACTGTTAGTATTTTATTTTGGATAGCTGCTCTGCTCTGAGTAACCTTTCAGAAAAACAGATTAAGTACTCTCTAAGGACCATTACAGGTTAAGTATGAAGCATAATATCATCAACCCGGGTTTTATTTGCAGTGCTGTCCATTCTTCCCTCATTAAAAGCCAAAATAGTAGTAATTTTAATATCCAACTAATGCCAAAAGACATGTGTTGAATCTAATGATCAACTTCTGGGACCAAGTAACCAGAACCATAATTCAGTCTGCCCAGTGGCTTTTGTTCAGATTATATACTAAAGTACAATACCACCTTTCTCCACAGAAGTGTCTCTGTTCTTAAATTAAATTCATTCTTCAAGATAGTTTATCTGACCTGGCAACTGGAGACCTTACCTCACAGTCTGACAACACACATATTATTCGGTACATAGGTACACATACACTCTCTGAGGAATGTCCTAAGGTGTGATACCCTGAGGTTCCTGTTGTGATCAAACCAGAACATCTGCCTTGCAGGCGAATCCAAGTTCAGCAATATCGAAATAGGACTCCATCTTACGCATCTTATGCAACAGGAGATGCAATAAGACTCCTGATCACGAAAGGAGACACACCAGTGGTTCTCTGCCCATATAGCATGCAAGTGATGCTGTCAAGGTCACCTCCTAGACTTCCTCACAAGGACAGCATTCCTTTTTCATTATTATTTCACTCCTTTTGCACTTTTTTACCTGTTGTTTTGTTGCTTTAGGTTTTGGGTTATTTTAAAAACCAAAAACAGAACAAAACAAAAAAACCCAAATGGTGACCACCTGAGTGGATATTCAAAATGCAAAGAAAGCCAATCCTCATCTTGGTGTAACTCAGTTGGGTTTAGTGTAACTATACTAGCATAACAGACAGCAGAAGAAATAGCAGCTCCTAATCTTTGTGATGACACCAAACCTGCCATATTTGACAACAATTGTTATTAGATTTCTGTGAGTTTCCAAGAACATTTGATCCTTTCATTGCTGTGAATCATAATGATCTCTTACATGGCACCCTGATAAATACAGCTCAAGGAGGTAAATATGCGCATGTTAAAGTGAAGGAAAGAGGAAAATTGAGAACTAAAGGTGAGAAGAGGCTTCAGAGTACACACCCCATCCTCTTGCCCTTTTCCAGAGGTATCCTGGAGAGCCACAAGCCTTGCTACAGAAGCTGCAGTTATGAAAGGGGATCTTTGCCTTGGCATCCATGGGCTTTTGATCAGTGAAATCAATTGATTTGCTAACTAGCAAGAGACCGAGCAATCAAAATAAAAAACAAGGTCAATAGACCATAAACTCTGCTCACTCCTTTAATTTCAAGAAGTTTGAATAGCATCTGACACCATATCTATAATCTAATAATAATAATCATAATCAAGCAATATCTTGCCTGATGTTGGACAAACATTCATGTATTAAATGCTGTATGAACGCAGATGGACACCATCATTGCCCCAGGAATTTTCTAATCAAATTCTATAAGGGCAGGGAAAGGGGAATTCTACCCCTACTTTACAGATGTAAAAACTCAGGGATAAAAAACCTGAAATACTTTCCCAAGATCAAATTGCTAACCAAAGAAAAACCGGGTACTGAACAAAGTTCTCTAGTAATGCCTTAACCCAAGCGTAAGCATTGTTTAATCTTGATAACATTTCACAGTATAATAATATTGTGCAATACATTTTCTTCAAAGGATGACATTTCAGTAACATGAAACATATTGCACCCTCTGCTATTAAATCTCTGCTAATAGGTAGAGCAAAACCAAGATTTTGTATATATGTGCACAGACAGATTATAAAGTATGTGGTGTAGCAAAATTCAGATTAGCAAATTTTTGCTGTGCACTGCTTCCTAAATGTTATTCCAAACTTTTCCCTGAGTTCTACAATGAATTCCCAATGCATAGCATAACAAAAGTTTTGCCACTGGCTTAGACTTGGAGACATTCCGTTGTTCATGAATTAGGGTCTCCCATATGTCAAGTTGAATGTAAACGCCAAATCTGACACCTCTGGCTCATATATTGCGTTTGCAGGTGTTCACATCTGGCTAAGAACAAGTGAGAATGAGAACTCCTGCAACAGCAGTACAAAAAGCAAAAACAAAAGAAAAGGAAGATCTGACCTCCAAAATGCAGACTCTCATTTCTTATTAATTCTCAAAGCAATAGTAATTTCCTATATCACTTTCTAAATGGCATTTGACTTGAGATTTGCTGAGAACTACCATGAAACTTTTCGAAGTCACATAGTTCAAAAAAGCCCTAGTGACATTTTTTAAGGGACCTTATTTTCATTTTTACTTTCACATTCAAGAAAAATACCTAAAATGAGAGGAAGACTTTTTATCAATGATAAAAAAAAATTATTTCTAACATTTTCTTGACCCTGATATTGAAGAAAATTCTGTGTATTAGAGGAAATGTCACTTACAATGGCATTGCCAGAAATGAAGGGGCAGTTACGAGAATGAAGCAACACGGTTATGACTATTTTAAGATCGAAGATTTTAAGAATGACTGAAAATAAAAAGACTGTGCATAGTTACTGTGAAGAATCTTGCAAATTTCACAATCACACCTAGGAGTTTTACACCTTAATGTTCTTGTTTCAATAGAGTTTTCATTGTCTGTTTTTCAGCTGAGTCACTTTTACCTCGATGCAATGTAAGCAGGTTATAACGTATGTATCTATATAAAAATATCAACTTCATCTTCCTCCCTTCAAACTTACTTTTCCTCACATCTAATTATAGTACATGATTCACAATATAATGTGTAGCTGCAAAGGGAAAAAAACAGGAAACAAAACACTGGAAGGTCAATATTTCTGTATAAACCCATAAAATCTTATATCCAAGTCTAACTTACACTAGTTAGGAGCAGTCCCACTAATTTAAAAATACAACGCTTGCAACCACCGTTGCTCAGAGATCAATGCACCAAACGAAAACCAAACCAAATGACTCTTTAATGGTGCCAGTTCTCAGCTCCAACTCTACCCAGTCACACAGAGAATAACAGAAACGCGGCTTCTTGGGGTGCCACAGAGCTGGCCAGAGACATTCTGGGTAAAACGAACAAGAGATTCTGAAGTCTTAAGTTCAAAGAGAACAGTTTCCACACTGCTGGTGGCTGGATTTCCTATACCTTGGACTCTTGGAGCTCTGCAGGAAAAAGCCACCATTCCCTCTACATGCACACATGGAGTGCAAAGCACCTCCAGTGCAGCCAGTGTGCTGCGCAGGCAGAAGCCAAGAATTGTCCAGCAGGCAAACACCTTATATCTGATACGAGGCTGTGCTGAGAGCTTCCCTCCACGCAAACCTCGCAGCCCTGAACTTTCTTTTGAACCTAAAAGTTCTTTTTCAAGAACCAGACAAGATAGATAGGGATGTGGGTGAAAGACACGGCACTTACTCTTTTCTTCTAAGAAGATACCAGCAACTCCCTCTTTCTGCTCTTTCTCTCTTTTTTATTTTTTAAGCGATATCAATTGACTGAGCTCTCATTTGAGATATAAGAGGTCAACTTTCTTTCTGCCTGATTCTTTAACATTTTGCTGAAGAGCTCCTGTCATATTATAGCTGACATATCACACCCCTTCTACTGATGCATGCTTCTGGCTGAAAAGAACTGATTTGAAGAGTCCCAGACAGCAAAAAAAAAGCAGCATGACAGCAGAGCTTAGTGACAAAGCGCAGGCTCCATTCCTCCCACTGCAGAGGGGCTCCTATATTGTGATTTTGTGTTGCAAAATCAAGGCACAAATCCACTTGCAAGTGCCCACAGACGACCTGCCCAGACTACCTATTTATAAGGTGCCAGGTACAGTTTGCCCAGTATTGTGCTGGTCTTTATGCAATATGGAAAGGGACTATGTATGCATATATATGCAATATGTGTGCTACTACACTGCAAAACCTGATTTTATATAAAATTGATCTGTTAAGTAAATAATATTTGGTTTTATTAGAAACATGTTCAGTGCCCTAGAGAAAAACGGAAAAATGCTGTGCCAGTGGCTCACCAGGTGTTGCAGTCATTAGTCACTGTCTCTCCCTTGGCATATTCTCTTCCGTTGTGAAAACAGGGGCATCTCTCAGGAGCAACACACTTGCTTTCATGCCGCACCTAAGCAAAACATACAGTTTGTCAGCATGCATGTCTGTCAGTATGGGCCAGTACACAGAGGAGTAAGCACAAGAGCATGTGGATAAAGGATAAAGGAAAGGACAGAGGGCATGGCTCAAGTCTATCCGTGGTAAGAAAGGCACAGCATAGCTAACATTTTTCCCATTAACACAAATAGATTTATGGGTACCTAAATCACAGTCTTGCTTCAGGGGCTGAACATCATCTGAAGATGCTGGGATAACAGATTAGATTATAGAAGAATGTCATGATGAGAAAGTCCAATTTGACTGAAACCACGATGCAGTGAAGATAAAATAGGTTAACCTGAATATGAAGAGCAGGTGAATAGCACTTGCTTCTCACACACAACAAACTGACAGAGGCCTACCAGAAAAGACCCACTGCAGGGCTCAGCCAGTCTAAAAACTGAAATATGAACACTGACGAGGAGACAAGGAGCCGCAGTGCCAGAAGAACCCAAGAGCAAATGCAGATTCTATGTTACAGACAACAACCCCCCCCCCCCCCAAGCAGCTCACCACCACCTGTAAACTCCCCTCTGAAAAATGCAGTAGTCACTCATTTTCTTTCAAATTCCCACTTATTTCCTAGAAGGCAGGATGAACATCAGTCCACCTGAGATACTATTCCACTCTCAAAGACTCTGTTGCTGGGAAATGGGTCATTATGTTCCGCCTATGTTTTTTTCTTTTTCAGTTCTACCCTACTGATCTTCATTTCTATTTGTATAACAAAAAAACATTTGTCCAGCTTAAACAAACAAAAAAACCCAAGTTAATGCCTTTAGACTATTAAAGGATTTTTTTCTATTCCTTTTCTCTATTTTTCCTGTGATTACTCCCTTTCCATTTTGAAGACAGACAGTTTTAGAGAATCAAACAAAACCAAGGCTGGCTATGCTGTTTTTTACTTGATCACAGTTCTGCAAAGCCAGAGGTAGATTTGGCACTGGCTTCATGGAATACCAAAATGGAGAGTGCTTCTCTTCCCTTTCATTCAAAAGTCACAAAATATCACCTTCCCACTTTAAATTGTTCCTGTAAAATCATTAAAATAGTCTCTTTTTTACCATTACATATGGGCCAATGAGATCAATGTAGCCTGAACGCCAGGTTAATAAAGTAGAACAGCTCTGCCTTTTCCTATCGGGACCTAGAACTGCCATGGGGAACTACAAAAAAAAAAAAAAAAGGATTCACAGCCCAGAGACCTTTCATTCTTACACAGCTCCACATGCTCTGTGGCTTATGGAGAGCTAATTATGCCAAATAAACTCACACCGACAGAAGCAAGATGGAAACAAAGAAATGCTTTTCTAGATGATAGAGCTGGGGCTCTGCCTCAGACTTAATCTCTACAAAGGACTGGGAGAAAACAGGCCAGGGAAGACCATATGTTTCCAAAGGTGTTTAATTCCTTCCTTCCTTCCTAGTGGCACTCTAGAAAAAAAAGCAATGTATGATTTCACGCTCAAGGCTGCATTTCTGAAGTTTTCCACTGTGTTCAGCAAGACAGTTCACAAGAGACTTGAGGGCTAGGCTCTAGATATAAAACTTGGGATTAGACATGTGGTTAGTAAAAGAAGGATTAGGACCTCTCCTACTTGCTCCCTTATACATTGACATGAAGCTAGTCACAGCCTACCCCCAACTCTAGAAACTTAATAGACTGGTATTAGTATTTTCAAATACAAACGTATGGCCACCATGAAGCTACAGTGCAGCAACTGTTAATCCACTGACAAAGAGAGAAGACTGCCTTGTCTGAACGCTGCAGGGTGGGTGGGTGGGATTTAGAAAGCTGAACGCAAATACCCAAAATGGACTTTTGACCAGAAGATTAATTATTTTTCCTGAAAAACTCAATGGGTTATGATTTTGCTAATTGTAACACACAATCTACTGGTCATATTGACACCACTTCCCAAAGCAGGTCTATCTGGCAGCCTGATGCCACGCTGTGTTACAAGCCTGTTGAGCACAGTACTATGTGGTACTACAAGGCCAGTGGCATTATTCACAAACAGCTGGACTTTCTGTGGAAGTCTCTCAATCCATCAATAGATAGCATTTAATCCAGGAGACCTAACAGTCCTGAGTGCCAGAGGTGATTGGAGGCATCAGTGTTGGGGAGGCAACCACAAGAAAAGACACAGGTCTGTAATGAGAACAGCTGCTGTTCGCACCACCTCACACACTGGTGATGATGTTCCTGAGGGTCTGTCCTTGGGATGTGGTTGACTAGCTGATGACCCCACACACGTGGAGGTATGACAGAAGTGTCCATCATTTCCTTGCTCTGTCTTATCAATTGTTAAGGAAGAACAATATTAGAGATTTCAGAATCTTTCAGATTCTTCTTCCCCAAACTCTGCCTTGATGAGGCTGAATTTTAATCTCTCTTGGTCAATAGAATTTTGGTGAGTATCTCACTGTCAAGGAAAGCTTAGATTTTCACTCCGTTCCTCCTGATACACCTGAGGGTATCAGCAGAAAGTCAGCCAAAGGTATAAAGGAGTGTGGGATTAAGTAAAGGAAGTGTGTCAGATTAGAACCCAATAGACGATATGTTTTAACTGAAACAGCCTGTCACCATTTCTGTGCAGACAAATCAAAAACATGTTAGGACAGACCAATCAAAGAGTCCTGGCTTACACTTGATTTTTCTTTCCTGTATTAGCTGTAGGCTTCTTATATTTGTTTTATGAAGCACTATCCTTGGGCAGATGCGCATACCAGAAAGCTGGTACCCACCTCCTTGTGAAGACTCTGTCATGTTCTAATACAGGATAAGCCCACACTGAAAAATATACAACAGGAAAATCATAATAGCACTCTATTAAACTTCTGTTGAAAAAGGTTTGGAAGAAAAAACCCTTCCAAACTTCTCTGATTAAAAGATTAAGGGTTTGGGTGGGGTTGATTTTTTTTTTTCCTCGTTTTTCTACTAACATATCATAGTTTCAGAAATAGTTTTATTCCAGCAGTCAGAATACAATGAAATGTTTTGGTTTAATTTTGAACCTTAATTTTGCTTCAGTTGTTGAAAATTAGAAGAAATTAATTTTCTAGTTTTGGAGTGTCTGGATTTTGCGCTTTCTAATTGTTCTGCTTCTCTTTTTCCCCAGAAAGGTGGTTAACACTCCATTTGTATATTTATTAATATTTTCCAATGGGAAAAGCCTGGAGTGCAGTAAACTAATCTGAGAAAGCATATTTTTCCCCACACTTCTGCACATATGTTATGATTTATCTTTTCTGCTTTGCAAAAGGGTGACAAGTACGGAGAATTTCCCACCCTCCAGATGATCAAAGACAGAAAAAGAAGAATTAATTTTCATGAAATATTGAACTTTTTTATTTTAAAGAAATCAAAACAATGTAAAATATTAAGTCAAGAGGAACTGGAAAACTTATTTTTCAGTTGAAAGAAATTAGGGGGATTCTGCATTTTCTGACAGGAAATAATCAATTGATTGATTAGTAATTTCTCACCCCAGCAAGTTTTCCAATTCAAATCTAGCCAACTGCATCATGTTCACCAGCAATCCTTGATTTATTTCTTTTTAATTACTTTTCAGATGTGCAATTCAAAACTGGCAGGCCATTTGTGCACACAAATTTTAGACTATGGATTCCTCTCTTCAAGGCTGATAGCTAAATCATCTGCAAACATCTCATCATATACATAGAGATAACATGGCACCTAATTACATATTAATTGCTATATATGCTTACGAATTGTACTGGAGAATTCTTTATGTAAACTATTCATCTTTGTTTCCTGATGGTATGAACCATTTTGGAAAAGCAAGAAGATTTTTTTTTTTTTTCCTATTAAATTATCCATGGCCATTCATAATTTTTATATACTACTGTATCACTAAAAAGGCACAGTTTCTTCCAGAGTCAAGATATGTGCAAATATTTATTCCTATAAATCAGGGGTCCTCAATGGGGCCCCCTGGTAGTTATGGAACCCCCCACCCCCCCTACCCCACCCCCCCCACGGGTTGGGGGGGGGGGAACCAAGCAGCCGCAGATGACTGCCTGCCACTTAATCCGCGCGCCGGCCCCCGGTTAAAAAGTTTGAGGACCCCTGCTATAAATGTTCAGTAATCTCTTACTTCCCACAGACATTCTACAAAGAGTAGCTCACCTCCCTGAGTGCTTGTAAATTAAGCAGAATTACAGAACGCTAATGAGGGAGGCGGACCGGTAAAAGAAATACCTTTTTCTGGTCCCTTTGTTATTCAGCCTTGTGGACGCAAGTCTGGATAACGCAGTGTTTGTGATTTTGCAGAGCCTTCCCTTAGTGTGCCCAGAGTCTTTATGGTAGAGAGAGGCAGGACGGAAAGCAGTCACCACCTCAAATCCTTCCGTCTTTAGCAAATAATACAGGGAGCACAAAGGCTCATTGCAGAATGCAGAAATAAGGAAAACACCTCTTCCAAACCATCCTGGTTAGGTACCTATTGGTGATGGGGAGGGAGCTGCTCTTTGACAAGAAGCTGGCAAGTCCCGTTGAGCCAGGAGTCTAACAAGGCAAAGGGCACCCCGGTAACAAATGCCCAGAGCTTGATGCTGTCCTTGCATGGCTGTGGTTACAACCAGACCATCCATACACTGGCCTCTCCCATCATGGCTTTGACAAATGTGCATCTCATCGGTTTTATTCCTCGCCAGACAGCGAGGCAAGGGAACAAGCAAGCGTAGACTTTTACTGGAAGATTGAGCCATACTGTCATCTAGCGGACAAAGGTCTTATTTTACTAGTTTTTAAAAAAAAAATACTGGCCCCGATTCTTCTACCTAAAACTTGACAAACCATCTTGTTGAATTCAGTGTTTCACGTCACTGAAAAGCCAACTGGAGCTTCCAATTCCAAAACACCAAAGACTGCTTCTCCTGGCAAGAATTTTATGAAACTTGGAATGATAATGCCAACCTACTGAAAAGGAATACAGAATTCTATACTAAATGTGAAGGTTAATTGCTAGGAAGTTGATTGTAGGGAGGTTTCTTTGGGGGTCTCCCCCCACAATTTTTTTTTTTCCTTTTGAGTGGTTAACATAATTTGTTTTCCATTATTATGTCTAAAGCATACTATTACCATATCCCAGAACCGAAACCAAATCTCAAGCCCCTTCACCAAATTAAAGAGCTCTGATTGTTATGTACAGAGCAAGATTATGCGCATTGGAGCTCTTGGAACTTTACAGCTACACAAGCTTTTGTACATTTACTTACCATACTACTATTTAGTACTATTCTTCTCTAAAAGGAAAGGCATTTAAAAACTGAAATGTGAGAACAAGCAGCACTTTTTTAAAAAATTGTGCTAAATTTGCTCAATGTTGATATGGATGCCTTCAAATTCTGTTCTGTATTTTTCACCTTGTACCTACAAGACACTTCACAAGCCTGAGCTTTTGCCTACAGCTGGCATTATATTCTGGAGTAGCATCAATTTACTATAGTTACATCTATTTACTATTACACACTATAAATGTGTGTTTATCAGCAAAATATGGTAGCAATGTTCATAAAATACATTAATATTAATGCCAGAAATTACTGTATTATGATCGGGGGGGGGGTGGGGGGGTGTTTGTGCTTCTGTTAACACAGTGGAATTCATTTGGAGGGAGAAAATACCTGTACTTATCTAGAAGAGGAAACAACAATGTACTTTTATAAAAATACATGGTTCCAAGTACAGTTAATTGTTTTTTTAAATGGAATTTGAAGTAGTGGTTGAAGTAAATTCATTAGAGCTGAAGCCTAAACATAAACATGCATCTCAGCCCTAGAAGTAATAACTCACATCTTCATTTGCCATCAATGTCCAGTGCATATTAATCTCATCCTGAACCTTCAGTAGGTATAAAAGATATTTTTTTAAAAATAAAAGTAATATTTTGCACATCTAGACTTCAAGGTTTGCAGCATTTGAAAGTATCTTGCTTTACCAAATGCCTCTCTGGGTCAGAAAACTGTACCAGCAATGTCTCTAAGTATCACAGGTATCAAATAAAGTCCCAAAGTTGTAGCATATTTTAGCCCTCAAAATAAAGACACAAGCTCAACTCTCTTTTTCCAATATCAACTGCATATGTTGATCTGCATTTCATGCACTGAACATCACAACCTTCTTAAGCCCATCAGTTTTCCTGGACAGAGAACTCAAAAGTGCCATTTACTTCATAATAAGTGTACCATGTGCTCTGCTTTTATCCTACTCGCATGATGCCTGAGACTATACCCCCAGCCCGGGGTGAGGTTCTGGGCATGACTCTTCACCTGCCCACTGCATTACACAGCACTGAATAATGATGCTTTTTTCTGTTGCTCAGAGAACGGCAGCAGCAATCTGTTGTTTATGCTACTCGGTCTGCTTTTCATCAGGGCTCTAAATTGACAGTGAGTTCACAGTCACTGGCTAAGCAAGTAACTATTTGCTATATGCTCTATTTAAAAAATGACTAAACTAATGGTTAAATTTGAGGACTGCAGGAGGGCATAACCCTGGACTCCGGAAAGCATTGGTGAAAAAAGCATGCTCAGCACACCATCTGCAACTGCAGGAGACCCTCTGGCATCATCTTAGCCAGTTTCATGACCCACATTCCTTCTCATGGGGAACTCTCAGTTTGGCACAACACACAGGAAAGCAGCAGTAGAGATGGAGACTTGACAAGAAGACAACTAGTATCATCAGGGTGTGGAGTGCTATTTATGATATGGGTGTCTGTGTACTTCTGCCTCTCTGACTAGGGAAGTTCAGCAAGACTGAGGAGGAGTTTGGGAGAAGAGTTGATGGAAAACATAAACTGGTCTTTAAAAGAAGGGAGTTTGGGCTTTTTTATTATCAGTTCTTACTATACACATATATTATGCTATTACAATTAGAAGCTAAACTTCAACTTCTATGCTGATATACTAATACACATAATTTAAACCAGCCACAATTTGACAGTCAGTATTTTACAATCACATATTGCCAAGCTGCAGGAAGATTTCTGGTAGGAAAGGAAGAAGGCAAGAAAGCAATGAGGATCCGCTTTTCTTTGTTGCAGTTAAACCTACTTACCATCCCTTTTGGACAGAGGCATCCAGATATGCAGCCATGGCTGATGCACTCCAAGTCGTAGTTCTGGCAAGTCTTGGCACACTCCAGCCCTTCAGCTCTTGGGTTGTTTGCAGGACAGATAAAGCTTTCCATGGGGGATCTGCATGTCAAGCTCCTTTTTACTTTAAAAAATAAATTTATAAAATTGCAATTAGAACTCAAGTACTGTTAGTACAGTATTTTTCTAAAGGATAGATCAAGATTTTTAATAGAAAACTAATCTAGGATATAGACTGGAACAATGCCACTATATCCCTATGCATGACATTGTAAAGGCAACAGCCCCCACTTCCCATGAAGTGACCTCAGTTATGCTACCAGAAAAGTACATATTCTAATACAGAAGCAAAAGAAGCTGCACTAGGGTAAATACATTTTAACAACAAAAATCATGCAACTCGAGATTGCACTAGGGCTATGAGCAGTTTAGCATGAAACAGGTATTTCAGCCTGCAGGTAGTGTACACTAGCAGTGGTAGCACTAAACTGATATTCTAAGAAGCAACAGCATCATATACTATTGTACTTAGAACCACTTCCAACGCTGAGTATAACCACACTGGTGATTGTTAATAACAATGCCCTTATCTTAAATACAAAGTTTTAAAACTCTTTGAGACTTCAGGTTCTGACATCAAAACATCCCAAGAAACTCCAGGTTACTATTTCAAGCAGTGCTAGCAATACGCCTCTGAGGTTTTCTAAGTCTTAACACCCTAATATCAGGAAAACTGTATCTTAACAGCGTTAAGGTAAGGTTTTGGTGAGATGTACAGCTAAAAGGCTACACCTGAAGAACAGTGGGGGCCAACCAGTGACACTGTTACTGGTGGTCTACCAAGCAACATTAATCACATCACCAACCAGTCAGATATATGGTGTTTTCCACTGGAAGCTTGGAGTAAGGATGCCTGGTAGTTTATCAGAAGATGCAAAAGCAAGTAACAACCCTTTGGCTCCAAGGCACTGGTAAATACCACCAACATTTTTTCTCCAAACACCTTGAACAGGTACACTTGGCAGTGCGCCATGGAAGACACTGTGTTTGGGGTTACTCTTGGTATTTGCATAGGGACATTCCTGGGCCTCACCAAATCCTCACTAGCCCTGTCCCCTCTGAGATGCATCCAAGATCAAACCTCCTCCTCATCACAATCCTGTAAGCTCCATCCATGTATCAGTGGGGAACCTCAAATCATCCCAGACTGATGCTGTCCTGTTTTCCAACACAGTGCCTAGCTCTGCAAGGCAGTTGTCAGTCTCCAGGAGGTTTTATAGCAAGATGCCTGGTGGCTTGAAAAACCTTCATTTACACCAGAAAGGAGAGCTTGCAACTAAGCAGTCGGAAGCAGAAGGTATAAAGCTGGCTGGTTACTGATGATGCATGATCCTCAAATAGCAACTGGGGACCTCAGATCACTGCCAAGATACCCCTTAACATCTTCAGCTAAAGAGAGACTGCAGTGGCTAACCATAATTTTGAGAGGTGGCATTCAATGAGCCCTGCATCCTCCCATGCAAATATTTAGTTTCTATTCTGTAAAAATAAATAAATAAATTAAAAAAAAAAAAAAAAGAAAGAGACTCATAACATCACCAGCCACTGCAACCTCTGGTACTTCTTCCCTATTCTAATTACCAAGAGACTGATAAGGGGAAAAAGAAAAGAAAGAAAAAAATAAAATCAGAAAAAATGTAATTTTTTTTAAGGCATACTAACTTCTGGCAGATGGTCTCTCATCAGCAAAAACATCTGGCAGGAAGGCACCAGGAACTCTGTTTGTACTGCAGTGCATGAAACCATTTTCACAATAGCTAAGAAAAACAAATAGAGCTTATATTTAACAAAGTGATATTTAGCTTTCACTCACACTGTTGGTTTTTTTTTCAGACAGGCCTGCAGGGAACTTGTCAGAGTATCAAAATTACACCTCACATTGGGGCTGATCTGTTGCTCTCCATCCACTGTGCTTATCAACCTTAAGGGCAAACCTTCCTTAAAATAGCTGATGTGATATACTAGCATGGTAACCCAGCTGTATGCTAGCCCTGTCCTGCTGGAATTCAATGCAGATGCTCAGGCATAAAGCTGGGCAAAATAACAGGTCTGCTGTGGAAAGAGGTAAGGGACCACTTAGTTCCTGCAACTCGTAACTTCTGTTGTAGAGGAGAAAAGGAGAAGACACTGTTCCCAAAATAGGGCTTGCCAGGAGCTGCCCAGCAATTACATTCCTACTGCCAGTGTACTGCTACTCAATTTAAAAATAATAAATGCTTTTTAATATTTGCATCTTTGATAGAGGTAATTAGGTTTTAATGTTTAAGAAATGTATTGCAGTACATTGAAGTGACATTTTAAAAGCCTACAAAGTAGCTATTGTCAGTAATTAAACTCCATTTCAAACTGGCAGGAACTATTCATGGAACAGGGCTTAATACTGTTTTCTGACTAAGGTGACATTTGAAATTATATGGATAAGATGCAACAGGAAAACTCACCATTTGGTTTGTTGGAGGCAAAATCTTGCCCTCTTTTAAACTCTTTTCAGTGGAGGTAAAGGAACTGAGGAACTGAAGCAGTTAACAATTCAGGCTATCCAAAAAATTGCGTCACAGCATGCAGGAATGAATTACGAAGATTGCACTTACCACATAGTGTAATGATCTGAAAAGACATCCTCTGGCTGGAAGATCTCACCATCATAATAACAAGAGCAGTGGGACTTTGGCACACACTGCTCATGCTCATCAAGGTAGTGCCCAGGGGGACAGTAGCATCCTTCTACACAGAGTTCATCACAGTCCTCTTCTGGGTAGGACAGAGATCTGCAGGTCTGGTTGCATGGCATCCCACACTGCCGGTACACTTGGCCTTCAGGACAGGTCATGGCTGTTGAACGATGTGCACATCAGGGAGACTGGCATTTGATCCAAAGCCAACTAAAGGAAAAGCTGCCTAAACCAGACTGGGAAGCTGAGAATTAAAATGTATTTACACAATTTACTCATCAATGCAGGCCTGTATTACGCTGTCTCTCCTTAAGTCTGCAGCACCAGTGAAGCCTACGGCACTGCTTATACCTACACAAGCAAAACTTTACTACATGCAGTTCCCAGTAAAGGTCAGGATTGGATTGCGATCACTGCAATCAAAATCCATCCACAAAATTTCATTCAGAAAGAAAAACACAGGCTCTGTCCAACCTCTGTTATTACTGAGATCTGCAGGTTAGGAGCATTACAAGTGTCATGTAGACATTCACACTTGTCTTCCTTTGCAACCCAGTTAAGGGACAATTTGGTCAAAATCAGAAGTAGGGCAGGGTTCTGCTTTGGTAAGCAGGTGCTACAGTAGTTAATAGCCTCACATCCAGCAGCTCTCAGTGATTTCTGTGGAAACAGGTGCAAATAAAAAGTCATTTAGTGATTATGGAGCCAAACCTTAGCTACTAACGATTTTTCATGATTAATTGATTTTTACAGAGAGCTTATTAGGATCTTTGGAGCTATTTTGGTTGCGTTGTTTATAAAAGTTCGACAAAGTTCTACAGCGCTGATTTTGAGGCGATCTCCTCTGCATACATCAGCATCGGCACCAGGTGGCAGCTAAGTCAACACATTGCAGAAGATGAGAAAATAAGTTGTATTATCAAGGGCTTTTAACAGGCCCCCTGACCAGCAGGATATAAAAACCCTGCGGTTTGCAGCAACCTTCCAAAGCAACTGGCTGGAGTTGCGTGGTGATGAGGTAGGATGCTCAGCGGAGCAAGGGAAGCAGCTGCAAATATAAGCTGCCACATTGCACTGTGTGCTAAAACCAAGATGAAGGGGTTACAGAGAAAGCTCTTCCTCTTGTCATCCCAGCAGAATGATTCAATAATCTCTACCCTCTCTTCTGTAAGCACACATCCCTGAGAACTGTAGCAGCAATGGCAGTGGAAAACAAACAAACAAAAAAAACCCAAACAAAAAAAACAAAACAAAAAACAAAAAACAAAAAACAACCAACAAAAAAAACCCAAACAAACAAAAAAAAAAACAAAAGCTACCACCCTGCAGCCTCACCCAGCTGCTAGCAGGGCTGAAGTGACGCTGAGGCTAACAAAGCAAGGCCTACATGCTAACCAACATCTAATGCTTACCTTCACAAAATTCCTCTGAAATAGTTACTTCTACTTACTGAAGACAGGCACGGCTGCACCAACATCTCCCCAACTTCTGTTGAGGCACCTGAAGTCCCATACGTGGGAGCATAAGCCTTTAACCCGAGGATCCAGTCCAGAGGCATCTAAGGTGATGTGAAGCATTCAGCAGAGCAAAGATCTCCCACATTTGGGACTTGGGCCCAAAGTATTTAACAAGGAATTTACATGTGTTCATCAACACAGCAGGCCAAGTAAATACCTCCTAACTCAGAAGCAGGTGATAGATTCACTCACAGTTATAGGAGTCTTTGGCAGCTATTCACAGAACAGTGCTTCTAATTTACATAAAGATCTTTGCAGTAAATCAAATATTGAAAAGGCACAGCCCTAGGCTGAGGACCATTTTAAAAGTAACTTCCATCACTAAAGGCATGTACAAGCAGGATAACCATGAAGTCTCAGCCAAAAATATGACTGGCTACACAGGAACCTCTGGAAATAAGGAACTGGTTTGGCAGATTTCAGGTGGGTACACGAGTTTACCAGAATGTTAAGGTTCAAAAAGGACAGGATAACTAAGCCCAACGTCCTGCTCTGCTTTCTAGTCAGTGGCAACACTCCCTGCCCACAGGGACAACTTTGTAGTGGATCCCTTTCTTAGCTAAAGCTTTGTAACACATCCATGCACTTCCTACAATTTTAGAAACATCCCCTATTTTTCCAGTTATGCTACTCGATGTCATGTTCACACTCCAAGTCCCAATGCTCTCCTCCATCACCTCCCAGCAACATCTGTTTTTAACAGCAAAAGGCAAGACAACTGACCCGGGAGCAGACTGTTGTCTGCACACTTTGTAATACAGTCACTAAAAAAAAAATGTCCCATTATTGCCAGGAAAATGAGAGGAAAAGGCGAGGTGCATCTGTACGGATGCCTGTTACAAAACCAAAACAGCTCAATGATGTGTGCTGAAGCTCAGCCTTTCTTGGGAATATGATGGGAAACAGTGGAAAAAGCACTGGGAAAATGTGCATCCAATTAGATAAGTCATCCAGCTTCTTGTGGGTGGGTTTTGAACCCAGAGTGGAAAAGGCATAAATCCTGACCAGTTTCTTGGGTAGCACAAGGTGAAAACAGTCACATCTAGGTCAGATGTTCTGGGTCAAGACGCACCCTGTGAGGACTAGATTGAACACAGCTGCTCTACCAGCACCAGCCGGCATGCTGAGCCCCACCATGTGAAGCAGCCACCCTCAAACGCTGCTCAGACTCTGCCCTTCATTCCCTACTCCTCACTCCAGCGCTCTTAGATTTATCCCATACAAATCCTCTTACAGAAGCCATTCAAATATAATAAACTATCCCAGCACCACCACATTATCAAGAAAAAGAAAGATATAGGAATCTGTTGACTGATTCCCCTTTGCTACAAAACAACACATGCATACATATATACACACACACGAGACACAGAACCATTTTGGTTGGAAAAGAATTTTAAGATCATCGACTCCAACCATTAAACTAACACTGCCAAGTGCACCCCTAAATCATGTCCCTAAGCTGCACATCTACACAACTTTTAAATACCTGCAGGGATTGACACTCAACCACTTGCCTGGGCAGCCTGTTCTGGTACTTGACAACTCTTTTGAAGAATTTTTTCATAATATCCAATCTAACCTCCCTGGTGCAACTTCAGGCCATTTCCTCTCATCCTATCACTTGTTACTTGGGAAAAGAGACTGGCACCCACCTCACTGCAACCTCCTGTCAGGTACTTGTATAGAGTGATACGGTCTCCCCTGAGCCTCCTTCTCTCCAGAGTAAACCACCCCTGTTCCTTCAGATGCTTCTCCTAAGTCTTGTTCTCTAGACCCTTCACCAGCTCCATTGCTCTTCTTTGGAAGCACCTCAATGTCTTTCATGCAGTGAGGGGCCCAGAACTGAACACAGTATTCAGAGTGTGGCTTCACCAGTACAGGGAACAGTCATTCCCTGGTCCTGCTGGCCACACTCTTTCTGATACAAGCCAGGATGCTGTTGGCCTTCTTGGCCACCTGGGCACACTGGCACCTCATATTCAGCCAACTGTTGACCAGCACCCCCAGGTCCTTTCCCACCAGGCAGCTTTCCAGCCACTCTTCCCCAAGCCTGTAGCGCTGCATGGGGTTGTTGTGACCCACGTGCAGGACCCAGCACTTCCCCTTGTTGAGCCTCACACAATTGGTCTCAGCCCATCGGTCCAGCCTGTCCAGATCCCTCTGCAGAGCCTTCCTGCCCTCAAGCAGATCAACACTTCCACCCAACTCAGTGTCACCTGCAAACTTACTGAGGGTGCACTCAACCCCCTTGTCCAGATCATTGACAAAAATATTAAATAAACCCAGCTCCAATACGGAGCCCTGGGGAACACCACTTGTGACCAGCCACCAACTGGATTTAACTCCATCCACCACAACTCTTTGGGCCTGGCCATCCAGCCAGGTTTTTTACTCAGTTTTTTACACGCATGTGCATGAGAACCTGCCCTTCGCAGTATGGCCTGTTTGCTCCTTTCCTGCAGCATGAAGGGAGTGGCTCTGTTGCTTAGTCATGGCGAGCTACAAGGGTACAAGTCAGCTCTTAAATAATCAAACTGCAACTAAAATAATTTCCAAGACTTGGGAGATTAATGGGCTTGTTAGCTTGACACCCAGCAGAAATGCTGTGCTACACTAATGACTTGCCTCCCTGCCACTTATCTGTGTCAAATCAACCAAACCGGTTCTGTCAAGTCATTTCCCAAGAAACTGAATCTCCGTTGACCAAGGCAGGCACAGAGTATGTGTGCAGTGCACTGGGCCATCAGCACAAATTACACAACCTGCACATTCACCTCTCAAGCCCATTAAAAGAGGGATTTTTCTCCTTCATGTGACAGGAGATGTCTAGGGCACCAGGATTATTTAATGGGGGCTGATGGATCTGCAATCAGGGGAATCGTCACTTTACGAGCACATAAAGCGCTCTGTAATGCCCAGAAAGGAAGAAGCAGCTCCGCACTATTAAAGATTAATTGTGAAAATTGACTTGTTCAATTACAGAAAGAACGATGGTGCATTATTGCTGGTCTTTCTTTCAGCCTCCAGACCTGCACAGTTTTAAAAGGATTTTTATTACATTACTGTTCCACTATCTGAACATTTACATAAATTAGGTAAAATATTATGAAACCATGCAGCAGTTTAAGATAAACTGGTTTTGCTCTCATTTGCAGTAAATATTCTCCAGCCTGCAGAAGCTGTAGTCGTTGACCTTACAGGTACAGACCCTACCAGGTGGAAGGCCAGTGACTTCTCTTTCTCCTTTGTCCAGTTTCTGCACACTCAGATCATAAATGTTTTTCCCATGCACTGTTTGGGAAGAAGTAACAGAGCAGATCTGGACAGCTGCCAAGCATACAGACTTTTCCCAAAATTTTCAATTGTCTTCTTTCCTCAATAGTAAACTTACTCAGGAAAATGGAAAAACCTCAATTTCACAAATATTTATAGGGAAAAGTGTGTCCATCTTCCATCAAAATTCCATTGCAATTAATTTTTTCCTACCACATTGACCTAACAGAGAAAGAAAATAAATAAAATATGTTGGCTTCTTCTGCTCCAGCTTCTTAACAATTTGGCTATTAATCTTGCAAAAACATCCTATCCTCTCTGTTAAACCCACCTCTGTAACCCAAAGCTGCAGCCTGATTTTTTTTTCTATCCTCTTGTAGCATCTCATCTTTTAGACTGCAAGCTTTTGAACGAGCGCTGCCATTTATTACAGGTAGCATTCTTCAAACAGTCCTCAGGGGAATTAAAAACGCAGCCTTTACTGACTCTTATAGGAGTTCAATGTCTACACAAAAAAAACCACAGACAAAAACCACACTATTTTCCTAGCTCGGTCATGCCACCCATGGCCTGTTGATCCATGTTCAAGATCTCATCTTGAACCAGCTGCCACATCATACTAGAATTTACACAGAGCAGAAGGAAAGGAGCTCATACGTGGTTAGAAAAATTATATCCACCCAGTAGCTGAATGCTGTACACGAAATGAGATCTGACAGAGACCTCAGACGGCTGCACTGACAGGGTGATTATCAAAGTGCTAAGAGAGATACACATCAGAGAGTTTGCAGGATCTCCATCCTTGGAGATACTCAGAACCTGTCTGGACAAGCCCCCTGGCAATCTCCTGTTGTTTATGCTGCTATGAGCAGGGTTGGTACCAGAAGAGTGCCGGTGGTCCATTCTGATACAAGTTTGTCTATACTCATACGATTCTGTTCTATGATACTACTACTAAGTACCTGCCTTTGTGCTTCCTCTATACCTTCAACTCTGGGTAACGTCAGAGGTCACTGATCAATCAGGTCAGGACCTGGGAAGCTTGGGCCTTGAAACAAGGATATACCAAAAAACAATTCATACATCACTACAAATCACTTGGAGATTCCTACCCTGGGATATTTTAAAAGTTTCCAGGTGGGTAACTAAAACTTAAATGTAGCTGAAAATGGAAATCCAGTCAAAAGCTCTGCTGAGGTATGTCAGGTTACTGCTTCTCTCCCCCAGTGCTGAATAGTCTCTGTGCACTGTTTTTTGCATCCTTGCTTTGCATCATTTGCCATATGAAATATTTGGCACCTTGCTGAAATTATCTCATTCTAGGTTTTTCATCTGACATTGCCGCGAAATTTCTTCCAGACAGGAAAACAAGTGGAGTTTAGGAGCGTTTCACTTACGGCAGAAGTCGGGTTCTCTCCACTGGACCAGGACGTTCTTCCTAGCACAAGCCGCTGCATAATTAGCAATAGCAGAGCACAGACAGTCCTTGCCATTGGAGCAGGAGCAAACATCAAAGCGGCAATTCTTCACATAAGGAGCGGGACTAACTTCATGGTGACAGGGCTCAAATGCAGAAGACATCAGAACTGAGCAGGAGTCCTCAGCATATTTGGCTAAAAAGAGAAAAATTACATGCTTCCACTGAATCAGTCAGCGGCTTTCAAGAAAATCTATGAGGCCACAATAAGTATTCTTTTTTCTTTTGTAAAAAAAATTTAAAAAGACACACAGAAGACTAAAATAGGATCAAGTAGGCACAGATAGCATCATAGCTTATATGTCATGAGCTCCACTGAAAGAATAATGTTTCACTAGTAAAACAAATCAAGGAAAAATAATACTTTTATATTCTGTTACCACTATTTCTGGTGCTGTACTTCCTTTTCCAGGGCCTCTGCTTTCTGCTGCTTTTTATATTTGCAAAATTAAACCTTCTAGGCTGCACTATACTTGCAAATCACCAGCATTTGCTCTAATCTACAGCTATAGAATTTTCTGTGTGCTTGCTCCTCTCAAAAATCAGAGGTTGCTGTAACACCTGGGACAAGAAAACTGCTCTGAGAATTTCTCTCTGTATCCAACTTGGACACAGCCAAGCAGTATGGAGGGAAAGAGAAAGGCTGTCTGCTGGCATGCAGTAAAAAGAAGGGAGACAAGGGATCAGGAAAAGTTCATAAGGAGCAAGGACAGAGGGGTGAAGATGACAGGTGTTTTGTCCACCCAGAGGATAAACATAGTACTGCTATCGCTTGTAAAAATGGTTTCAGGGTCACAAGTTTGTGCTGTGACTGTGATGGTCTAACTCTGTGGTGCAAACTGAACAGTGACATAATCCCACAATACTGATTTTTATTGTCAGTTTTCACAAAACATTGCATTTGCCTTAGGAAGACTGCATCGATCAGCACCTCCCTTTGTTTGTTTTTCTGTTGTTTTTTGGGGTTTTGGTTTGTTCTTTTTTTTTTTAACAGTGATTGCAGTTACCTCGCTGGTAATGTAAGAAAAACAAGCTTCTACTCTTTTCCCTTATTTTTCTCTTATTTTTTTTATTGTTACGTAAAACGGAAGATCACAGTTTGCAGCACATGTTAATTTTGGATGGAGTTCAGTACCTAAACGAGGATTGAGATTGCAGGGGTCACTGTCTTGTTTTAACAAGTCTTGGCAGTCTGCATTGAGCTTCCAGGAGTTTCCAAAATCTTCCAGAAGAGCTTCCACCATGCCCGAAGGTGTAAGAAAATCATCCCCCTGGTTACCATTATAATTTCCACATAGCCCGCACATCCTTTCGGAATAGACTGGAGACAGCTAAGGAAGACAACATTAGCCTGATCATCCTCCAGAACAGGTCACCACTGTATTGCAAGATTTTCTAAAGAATGAATGGTACACGATTTAACAATCAAGGAAAGTCTCAAAAACACATTAAAAGACTATAGATACAATTCCACTGTACTACATTTTTAAACTTCTAACAAAAATGCTACTATTAGTAGCAGAAGGACAATTTTTGGATGGCACAGGAACAATTTCAGATGGTAACTGAGGGTAAGTAGGAGAAAAACGGCTTCTTTTTATGCCTTGATCAGCACTCCAGTTTAGTCCTTCCCTATTTTTCCCCTTCATTCCTATAAATGAACAGGGTAACAGTGGAGGTTGCATTTTTAAACATAATTAGATGATTTTCTTTCCAATGGTAATTTGGGAAAAGGTACTGCACTTGAAACCATTTCACATTTCAACCAAAAAAGATGTGAAGATTAAGAAAATTTAAACAGATTGGTTTGTCACAAAACAGAGACAATGTTGGAGGAGTTGTTTCCCTCACCATTAAGGACCATTAATTAAGGAAGAGAGTACTACCCCTAAAGCTACATTACCTCACACCAGAGCCTCCTCCTGCCTAGAGAAACTTATGACGCGCTACAAGCAGCATTGCAAACAACCCACATAGCAGACGCACTTTCCCACTTTGTCATACTCTTGCTGCAAACAAAGGGACAGCTGAAATGGGACCCTAAACTTAGAGGTAAACAAGGGGAAATCTCCTGAGCAACATCTGCAACACAAAGGCGCCAATATCTATTCGAGTAGGAAATGTCAGTTCCTATTAGAAGGAAAGATCTGGTGCACCACGAGTACTACCAACTGTCCTCAGGAGTTGACTTAGTGCTTTAACGCTACAGTAGCTCTCTGTATTCGTTTAGTAGAGTGCTACTGTAGTCAGACCGGCAGGAGTAACTGGTGAAAACAGAACCAAGAAAGCCAGAAAAACATTTTTAAAGAAAACTGCTTTTCTGTAAAATTAAAAATAAAACCATCCTCCAAAAGACAACCTAATACTACCCTCCCTTCAGACACAGTGGTCAGAGAGCAAATATGGGCCACTGAAAAGAACCACCATGAATTACTAAAGGATACATATCCTTATTGCTCCGATGGTCAAGGACGCTACTTTTTCAGGTACTCTGCAGATGGACAGTGACTCATACAAATCCAATTTCTGACATATTTTCAAGTGGAACCTTGAATCACAAATGCCAATTGGTGACCACAAATGGTCACAGAAAGGGGAGCCTTCTTGAGGAACATTGAAAGAATTTTTACCAGAAGTCTGGCCAAGGTAATGGAAGTGTATCACTTCCCCCAATTGTCAGAAATACTTGGCAACAAGTCAGTCTACAAATCCAGCATAAATTAAGTCTCCAAAAGCAATTAAAAAGATGCTTTAGATACTCAGTGAGGGAAAGAGCTTGGACCAGAACTGAATAAATACAGACAATTGGAGAAACTTCCACTGCTTTTATGGGTAGAGGATCTGGAGCAGAAAATTAGATTTGTTTTAACTGTAAGAAAGAATTTCCCAGGCTATACGGGTCTCTGACCAGGCAGAAAAATACTTTGAACAACTGAGGAAAGCCAAAACTTCTGAGATGTGCCAAGAGACTGAACTGAATTATGCTCAGCCCAAAAACAACTTATAGGATCCTCGGAGCACAGACATACAGGCTAGATTGAAACAATGACAAAGCCATAGATGCTTTCTGAAATTATTCTTGACCTTTCTTCTCTGTTGTCTTTTCGGCTCCTGTACTCACTTCTGAACCAGCTTTTGTGAACCTTTACTCTGTGCCAGATCTGACATTTAAGGGGGGCAGGCAAGGAGAGTGCAAAAGCAATGCCGTGGTTCAGAGAGGGCAGCGCTCACTGCCCAGTAGAAAACCCCAGTAAAACTGGCTTGCTTGGCAAAATTCTTCTCGGTGAGCAAAACCACCCCACACAGTGCCCAGCTGCAGATCTCCAGCTACAAGTGGGGCTCAAAAGCAGCAGAGCTGTGGCTAAGCACCCATCCACGTAGACGCAGCAGGAGCACGCAGGTCCATAGCCGCGCAGCATCACAGGAGAGCATATCACTGTGACTTAGCATCTGTAGCCCGCAGGTCATGACACCAGGAAACAGCACTACAGAAGGAGTCATGTTCCTGAGGGAGCAACTACACCCTCAAGGACAACACCTGCAGTCCCTAAGACCTACCAATTTAAAGAAAACAGCCTCTTGTAGGAGCAAAGAGGGCAACAGACAGCTTAGCTGGAGAAGCTGTGATGGTTTATCAGCTGTCTGGAGACCATTCCACAGCAAATAATCTTCCCCCCTTCTCCCACAGGCTTTTCTGCACTGCAAATAATTCTGCAGCTTATAACTCACACACACATACAAAAAGTGGTTTAGGTGAAACATTCTGTTGTTGCAGCTAAACTGCTTCCCTTACAGCTCATTTATACTGGGCTTGGGTATTTCTACACTCCACTGCAGTCTAAGCACAGACAAACCCCAATTGTTAATGAAGGGTGACTTTAAACATTCCTCACAGTAGAAGGAGCATGCAACATGTCTTCTATGAGTTAATTGATTTTTCCTGGAAATTATGAATAACTTTGTCCCTGGAGCCATATTCTTCCCTTATTTTAAGTCATACAAATTCATTACTTTAGACAGGACAGTCAAAGCAAATTAAAGGAAAATCCTGTTTGGATGGTATCTGCTGAACAAAACACAAAACTGTTCATGGTTAATAATGGCTGTCATTGCACACACACACAAAAAAAAAGGGTGGGGGGAGAAGATGCCAAGCTGCTGTAGGATGAAAATGTTTGTTTCTGGAATACAAAAGGACCTGTATATCACTCTGGGGGTAGCAAAAGAGAATGGAATTTCTAACATGCAACACAAAGCAATTTCTCACTACAGACAAGAAAATCTTTGTACATGTTTGGGTGGGACGAGAGAGGGAGCAAAAAGGCATCAGTAAAACAGAAAGAAAGAGTACCTTCACTAGGAGTTCACCATGACCATCCCAGTCAATCTGCAAATCTTCTCCATAGGTAAGGTGAAGTGAAGTCCTCACTGTGCGCTGGATACGGAGGGCACCTTAAGATAACCACAAAGCATCAGTCAACCAAGCCAGGCTGCAGTGTTTCATTGCCCGGGACTGCTGTGTCCCACTGAACAGGCCAACAGAGAGGCTGCCACAGGGCAGGGGGCATACATGTCTGCCAAAGTCTGGGAGGCCACACTTCCCAAGGTTTGTGCCTGCTCAGCAGTTTACAGCTGCATGAACGTGTCCATAGGCACACTTTAAGGCACTCAGGAGCCCTAGCAGAGGATATATACGCATTCTGCCAAACCTCAGCCAGAGGTTAACTGTGACATTTTACAAGATAACAGGAGGGATTTGAAGCTTCTGGATGAAAAATCATAATAATTTTAAAAGCCACAGACCAACGGTGGTTTTCAAGATCACATATCACAAATCCAGACTAGCTTAACTCTCCTGATGTGTCAGCTGCATGGAGAGAAGCTGAAATGGCAGGGCTTCTAGAAGAAGAAAGTGAGAATTTGGTACTGAAAGCACTTTTTGATTGAACTGGGCTAAGGCATGCCAGAGAACACTAGTAGGTAGGACCCCTTCAAAGGCTGGCCAGAGTTAGCCCATGCAACACACCTTGTAGCAAAGGGATCTGTACGTCTTGTCCATTCAGTGAAATTCCTCCTCCATGTTTCATTTTAATGAGGCTGTTGTCCATATCCCGGATTCGGACAGAAGCTGAGCGAGTGCACACAGCATCGGGATCATCTGCACACTACAGAGAAGGGAAAATTTGCCTCACACCTCAAGCTTTCACTTTATTGGTGACTTAGCCCTATGCCCCCCCAGAAAGCATTTCGTTATCTACATTGGGAGGTGTTAAGTGTCTCCATGGTTTTATGGATTTTGTTTCTGCATCCCACAAACACCAGGCTGGCGGCCTTTCTTCCATTATCCTGCTAATCACGCACCAGGGAGCTGAGCTGCCTGCAGCTCCCTGTCTCCAAGCCTGGAAAGTAATCCGCAGGGATTCCAGCAGACTGCTGGGAGCGGCCTGTGCTGGTGCCCAGTGGTGGCCAGACCCTGGCAGAAGGGCACGCTGCCCTGCACAGCCCATCCGCCTGGGAAACAGCAGCATGGTTCACAGCGCCCGAGACTTGTGCTGTTATTTTTTCCTGGCTGTGGGTTACGCAGATGAGAAACAGGGATTGCAAGCCCCTGGGTCTCCTCCCTGGTTTCGAAAGGGAAGTTTCAGTCAAAACTCGTTCTGCAAGTTCCCACGCACAGATGGCCTCAGAGCTGCGCTATCAGAGCTTTCTAACGCAGGATACAGACGCAGATGATGCACAGTCACACCCTGTTTCTCCAAACCCTGTGACTTCTCTGTTGCTGGTGCCCTGCAAGGCAGGCTGCTGCTCCCCTTCACCCCTGTCAGTCTGCTGGCTCCATCGTACCTCTCCCTGCCTTCCACTTCTCCATCCCCTTTCTTCCCTTCTGCTTTATCCAGCATCCTTTTTAGTTTCCAGATTAGCTCACCTATTCCCACCTGGTCGATTAATTTCATGACTGGGTTAACCTCCCTGTGACACCCCCTCCAGGGTCTCCCTCCCTCCCCACGCCAGCCTGGCTCCCTTTCCTGCCTCTCTCCAGCCATCTCTGCCCGCTGACCTCCAGCTGCCTCTCTCACAGCCCTCAGGGTAGACAAAGAAAGTCAGGAGCTGCTGACCGGCTAGCGAGCAACAGAAATCACCCGCCAATATGACGTAATGGAAAGCAACCCAAGGTACTGCTCTGCCCGGGCACCCTACGCGGCTTCCAAGGAAATGTCCTTTCCCGGGGCATCAGGGAGGCACCGTCCCTCAGGGTGCTCCACCAGCGATGCCCTCTGCTCAGCTGGCACAGGGGCAGCCAGGGCTCCTTCCCCAGACCTCCTGATAAATCTCAGTCTCCAGGTAGGCTCCTGGGAATGGCCGCCAGGAGAAGCTAAATGCTTACTATCTGAGGAGAAAGACTGCCTCTGTTATTTAAACTAATTATTTCATAGGAAAATTACTTTTGTTGGCCTGTGCATCTGCAATTCGTATCACGCTCCCACAGCCCTTCCCGCTCCCTCAGGAGCACACGCAGAGGCCCACAGGCACTGGCCAAGGCTGCCGTTACCTGCACGGTCTCGATGATCACAGAAAAGGAATTTTCCACGCAGTCTTTGGCAAATAAGTACTGACAGATCCCACTGAAGGTGAAATACTTGTTGTCAAAGCTTTTGAAATGGGACTGGCCGGTGACGGAGCATTCTCCTGAAAAATGCAGAGCACCATGAATCACCCCAGTGCCAGCTGTGAGCAGAATCCCACCCCGTCCCCCCACAAGCCGCTGAGGGGGAAGAGAAGTCCAGCAGAGGAGGTTGCACAAGGCCCAAGTTCCCTGCAGACCAGAAAGCACCGGCGAGATGCTTATCTCACTGTTTATTCCTGTAAGTCATTACCAGTAGTAACACAGGCACCAACAAAAGCTGGGGAATATGGTACAAATCGCACTCAGCAGCTGAAATTCACGTCTACGGAAAAGCCCATATAATGTTACAAACAAGGGTCATGAGGACGTCAGCGAATGGCTCAGCTCTCTGCACTGAAGTGGATTTAATTCTTCCTCAATGGCCCTGGAAATTCAGCTGAGGCACTCAAGCTCTCCGCAGGCTGTCATACCTCATACCTAAGTGATGGGTGCTGGTGGCACTGACCAATCTTAAACAGCTACCCATGCTCTCTTTTACGTAGGAACTAAGTTTCCCCTCTATACAATGGGGAAACAGGCACGGAGAATAGAAGTATTAATGCCTAAGACTGGCAGAGCTGGGAAAAACACTCAGGATTACCCAGCCTTAGTCACACACCCCATATGCTGGGACGTGTTGTCCCTTTACCCCTATGCAGATGCTTGCAGCATCCCCACATGACACACTTTCAATACACTTTTAATTAGCTCAGTGGAGCACATCGGCATCCATGGAGCTGGCTGCAGAATGCAGGTGGGTTTAGATTTGAAAATCAAAATTTGCAATGAGACTTGTTGCACTCTCACTGCTGCTCTGCTCTTCTGCCGCAGAGGTGTCTCATTCTCATTTCACAGTTGAGTCTGGGCAGATTGCGAGCTCCCCTTTTTTGTGTCTGTACTGAAGGTTTTAGAGTATTGCAGTATGATTTTTATGAAGGAAACAGTGTCTGAAAGCTTTCTTCATAACGGCCTCCTTGAATGCAGCCCCCAAAACCTGTTGATTCCTTTGTTTGGCTGCCTGGAATACCCATAAGTAATTATAACATGAAAGTAAAAATACCTTATCAAAATGAAGAGCTGGAAGATAATCGCTGTTGGAGTTCTTCCAAGGGCAGAATTTATGCTGCACTTGACTCTGAACCATTGTCTTAATTAACTAGCATAAAGTTGAAAATAATTCCATAGTTACAATAGCTACATCTAAAATCCTTACAGAATAATGTGAAAGTCTGGCTTGCCCACCCTCGTACTACAAAAAGAGGCTATGTAAGCATATCAGCATCTTAAAATGTTTTGGTAAGTTGTGCCTCTTCATTTCCAGGAAGGCAGTATTCACATGCCACAACTGGGATTTATTACCCTGTTACACTAGTGTCTCTGCAAAGATCTCCACAGAGCTTGCAAAGGGATTCTTTCATATGTGAAGATTATCACACTGATGAGATGGACCCATGGCAAACAAGGTGGGCAGAGACCTCCTTGTCCAAAACAAAATTCAGGTGCTGGGCCTACAGCGGCAATCCACTGTCAAAGGATGGAGCAAGGTTAAACGTTACAACCTAGCAGATGAACCCCATGAGTTATCCTCTCTTCACTGCCTTTGAGTCCCACATAAGGTCTGTCTAGGAACATCGAAGTGTGAACTTCCCTCTTCAACATGTTATTCAGTGTTAATCATCTTAAACCAGCCTGTGCTAAAGCACCTCACAGATCCTGAGGATTCTCAGTCTTGCACAGCTCTGGTTTTCCCTAAAAAAAGTCCAGCACCCACTGGATGTTTGTCATCCCCTGCAGAGTAAGGCGGTTTGTTATTTACTAGTTCACCCTGGAAATCCCACTTTCTGTTCCGTCCAATTAAACTTGCACAAAGGTAAAACCAATGTTATTCTACTCAACTTCAGAATCAACTAACTGGCTATCAGATGTGGAGAACAGATTTTTAAAAACTAGGCATAACCCACCATATTATGCACCGTTTGATTTCCAGGGCGTTCTTTGCAACCAGGAACCAGGAGGACAGGTTTGCAGCATGGAGAGCTAGGGACTGCTACCCAAGGCAAGTCCCAGACCCTTATCATCGCTCCTGGAAGGAAAATTTCTTTCCTGCAGTAAAGTCTCTTCTTCTGGGTCCCTCTATCTACTCCATTTGGTGTAATGCATCCCATGAGATTTCCTGAAACCTACTGCCTTTATAATTAATTTACAATAGCAGCTTGAGAGCTTCTTGATAGTGCTAGCCAGCTATTGCTAGTTGGCTGACACAGTACCACCTTCTGAAGCACTCTCTCCAGCTGGGTACCCAGCTTTATCACCAAACTTACAGGTAGGCAATTCATTCCCACAATATAAAGAAACCTTTCCTGACAAACAGGTTGGGAAAAAAAAAAATTAAAAAAAAAATTAAAAAAATGGAACTACCTTGGAACTTATGTGAGTCTAAGTACAAAAACCTTCTGTGACACATGATTTCAGAAATATTTGTTGAAAAAATAACCAACCAACAACAAAAAATTGCTGCGCTATTGCTTCAAATAGAGACAAAACAGAACAGGTAACAATATAAACTTGGCTACTACTCCTATGAAGGACTGATGCTTTGGAAGGCTTCGCTGCCCTTCCACACAGTCTCAGTACAGTTTGTAGATGTTAGCAGGTACGTGTAAAACAGCTGCACCTTCAGTCTTGCACAAGCCTAGCTGAAAAGTGACTTGGATGTATTGCTGGAATGTATAAAAATAAGCTGCCTTTCTTTTTGACTTCTGGTCATTCGGCACAGCTTCATCAACTCAGAAAAAGGCAGCAATGTTATATTCCCTCATGCATGAGGCCAGCAAGCCTCAATGCCAAGCTTATCTTCATTTCTATAATCACTATGAAGAAAACATGGCTGGAATTGAGGATAAAAATTTGGCCCATATAGCCCACATCCATCATAGCCCAGAAAGCAAGGCCATCAAGAGGTATAACTTAGGTAAAAACTAGAAAAAAATACATATTTCTTGTTTGTCAGCATGTTGCTACCCATTAGCTAAAAGACATAACAAATCAGCTAGGGCTTGTGTCCTTGATTCTGCATTTTAGACAGTGAGATTCCCTGCACTTGGAGAAATCTTTACTGAACACCTCAAGCATATTTCTATTTTGAACATTTGCATACTTCCCCTTCATTGTGGGTTTTTTTTTTACTGCTGACACCTCAGGGCAAATGCTATTTCAGTCTAAAGCAGGAGAAAACAGAGCATTAATGGGTCAGGTAAGCTTAATGTTAGTAGAACAGACTTTTTGATAGCCATTTTAAGACTGGTGTAATTCTCCTAATTTGTGAGGATTGCACAGTCTCATCTCAACAAAACAAAACCACCAAACCCAAAAAACCTGCTCTCTCTTTTCCTGTCCTGCCATAACCCGTCTCCTCATCCCTCCCACTCTCAGCTCCCAAAAGCAAGGAGAACAAAAACATAAAGAGACATGCTGTCTCCCTGCAGACTTCTGTGCACAACACAAGCAGAGCCAAGTGTTGTTTCAGGTCAAGCAGGCTGAACATAGTGCAGGAACTGAGGCAGGGGATGGGCTACAGAACTAGCAGGAGGAAACAAGGAAGGTGGCACTTTGTTGGCCAATGCACAGCCTGAAGTCACATTCCCCATGTAGGCAAAAAACAGCGACAGCAGCCACCAGTACCAGTGAGCTTGGGAAGCAGAGTAGGAGGAAGAGGAGCAAGAACATCTGCAGAGCTGCCTCTCCAGTCTGCCACCACTTGTGGAAGGCAGGGCAGCCACCCTCTCCCTGGGGTTGCATCTCCTTAACCTGTAATATGACCATTAGGTTCCAAGCTCATGGAGTATTACAAGTGGTCCAGTCTACTCCCTGTACTTCGAACTGTCCCATCAAAATCAACATCAGAATCAACAAAAGTATGCTGATTCAAGCAATCAAATAGGGAATGGTACCTGGTCAAAGAACCCCAGCAGTGTTCCTCTACCTGAAAGCCAATCCTCTGAACATTCAGAGCCTTTTATCTTGGTAAACTAAGTAATCAAAAGAGGACTGCTCTTCTCACCAGACAGGATTTTTCATTGCTACACATAAACAATACAGTACAATGTCTGGCTTGTCTCAAGAGAAGAACTTAGAAATATGATCCCATCTGGATTGCACTGGAGCAAGCAAGTAAGAACAAAGACAGATTCACTTCTTCTGCAGAAAAAATATAAATGGGATGTAAGTGGGAGGGATGTAGGCAAGGCTTACATGTCAAAACCTGAAAAGAATAGAGCCAACATACCTGGGCATTCCCCATTGCTGCAGATCCAGGTGCCACGTCGACAAATGCTAGGAAACATATCATGACAATTTAGGCAAGACTACACTAATTTAAATCTTCTGTTGCAACCTTCTCCCAAATAATTGCAACATTGAACTCCTGTTTCAGGAAAATTAGAGCAGTCCCCAACATCCTTTTCTTCTCCCATAACATCATTTCTTAATATACCCATCACCTACTTACCATCATTCAACAGAAACTGCTGGTAATATAAGGTGGAATGGCTGCATAACTCAAGAACTCATGTTTTCCCCCACCACAGCTCTGTGTTTAACAGAGTTTTCAGCCACATTCCACTGACATGGAATGAGTTTTAAATGCAGTTCTCAAGGTACATCTGTTAACACAACAGAATCACAGGAGAAAAAAGTTGGAAGTGACCTCCTGAAAAATCATACAACCCCCAACCCAAAGAAGGAAACTTCAAAGTTAGATCAGGTGGGTGAGTTCTATGTCCATCTGAGTTTGGAGGTCTCCAGGATGAGGTCCCATGGCCTCTCTAGGCAGCTGTTGCAGGGCTGCACCATTTCAAGAGGAATCATTTTTTTCTTGCGTCCGAACAGAATTGCCCCTGCTGCAACTTGCGACCATTGTTTCATGTTCTTTCGCTGTTTGCCTCTGAGAAGAGTTTGGCCCTGTTTTCTTTACAACCCCACTTTAGGCAGTGAAAGTTCCCCCATTAGCCTTCAAATAAATTTATTTCCCTTTGATTTTCCTCATGTCATAAAATCCCCTGCTGTGATCATCTCCAGCGTCCTCCATAAGACTCTCTCCAGTCCGTAATCCTCTCTCTCACAGTGGGGGCCCAGCACTGACCACAATACTCTGGTCACAGCCTCATGAGTTTGTCACAAGAGAGCAAAGATCCCTTTCCTTCACTAGCCTTCTCCTACAGCAGACCTTCATCACTCTGACAGCACACTGCTGACTCAAGCTCCTTCTGCCTAGTTTCTCTTTCTGTGCAAGTTGCAAGGAGGTGGATTGTCTCTGCTTTAACGGTTTTGGGTGATGGATTTAGCACCATGCCCCATAGGCCCTACTAGTAACCAGCAACATGCACTGATAGCGATTGAGATGGCTGTGGCAGATACCAGGCCAAACAATCCTAGAATCACCAAAATCAATTTTCAAGAGGTGCTAGATTTTTCTTACTCCTTTCATTATCCCAGCCCTTGAAAACCATTTGTTGGGAGTCAGTTTATTGAGGATGGTAAATGTAAAGCCCATGGAATGGTATTCTCTACAGCAGTCTCAAATCTGAATAACAGGAAGCATTTTCTAACAACACAGCCTATCAGGCAGCACTGATCTCCCAAGAGCACCCAATGTGCCCAAGCTTAAATCTACAGACAGCTCCAGGGAAAAAGAAAAAATGCTAATGTCACAGCTATGGTTCATATTCTGTGACACACAGTGCAGGTAATGAAAAACTTCCAATTAATAGTTATGATGCATAGGCAGCTTTTCTTCTGCATATGGTGGCCTTCACTAAGTCCTTCTTCTGTACTCTAATTGGAAACATTTGGGCACAGAGATGTCTGAACCCCTTCCACAAATACGTTCGCACCGACACAAAACCAGATCAGGAACACATTACTCATTCCCCTTTCCTTTCTTTAGGCAGCTAGCCTCCCCCTACAGGCTGGCATTCATGAGCAAAATAAAAATCATGAGCCATGCAGCTGGGTTCATTAGCTTTGCAAGAAGTTCCAAGGACATGCCTGAGCTAACTCCTCTTGGAAAGAAATGGGGTTAGAGGTTAAATAAATGTAGGAAGTCAAAACAAAGACACCACTGCTGACACTAACCAGACATGGGAACCTGCTGGTCTGTCTTATCCACAGGAAACAGGTAGTTCTCTACTGTTGAAGGACTATGACCCTCACATTGTTCTATCAGATCAAATATCCCTTTAGAAGCGGAGCTGGTTTTGTCTTTGTGAACAGCTCATTTCTTGGAAGGGGCTAGCATTTCCAATAAGAAAGCAGGTCCTTGCCAATGAAGAAAAAATTTTTGAAGTAGAGAGATTTCCAGAAAGATCATCTAAAACAGTCGCTAACCAGTGTGCAGTACTTATCTAGAGCAACAGCAACCACACCAGAGCAACACAGAGTTTACCATGAGTTGCAGTCCTGGGAGATGGTGAAGCCAGGAGGATAATGTTTCCCAGAGTGGACGCAGGAGCAGTCGGAGCTTTCAATGCAATGTTCACCATCAAGGAGCATCCCCTCTGGATAGACCAGGTAGCCGCAGATACATACGCCACGCACACACAGGGACACAAACATAAATACGATTAGATTTTCTAGTTCTTCATATACTTTGGCAAGACTTCATACGCATTATTATCCATCGTTAGTCACAGACAGCCATAAAAGAAAGAATGAGGCTTGCCAAAACACCTCACAGGGCTGGTGTCTACTTTCTTCCCAGTGCTGCCTCTTCCTCAGGACGTGCTGAACAGAGCATTTCTGGTGCTCCCAGAAAAGCTCTTTGCTTAGCAAATCCCCAAGTCCAAAACACAAATATTGGAACATATATGAGTCAAACATAGGGAACACAATCAAGGTTGATCAGAGCTGGTCTAGTAACTTAACTGTTGGAAAAACACATGCACTTCACTGACTGCAGCAAAGGGTATCTAGACAGGCTTTGTATTTGTCGTAAAAGCAGAAAGACAAAGTAGGGAATGAAGAAACAAAGCTGGACACCATAGAAGTCTAGCAGACAGGGTCTGAGAGGAAGAAATACTATCACGTGGAGCTGTGTTTTCTCATCTCAACTTCTCCAGAAGCAAAAAGTGAAAGGGCCAGCTTCCCAACTTGGATCCAGCTGCTGAGGTTTCCATATTACACAACTATAATTACCTATTCTAGATATAGAGTATTTTATCTTACAAAGACAGACGGATGCACAGAAGAGTTACAAGACTTGTCCAAGACCGCAACATAAGCTAGCAATAGAAGAAAGGACAAGTTTCTTTTTCTTAGATCCCCATGTTGAGAGGTAGTTGATATTCCTCCCTTTTTAAAAGAGTTGCTGTACCAAAACGTTTTGTTTGTTGAAAACCACTCTCCGTCCTCTTTGAGGGACTCCTTCCAATTGCCTGCAGAGACTTTGGCCCTTTTCCCTGGCAGCAGCAGCCACCACTGACACAGGTAAGTTCCCTTTCTCCCATTCTTCCCATAGAACTGCCTGGAAAGATCATTGTTGTTGAGAAAATCCTTCCAGTGAGAGATATTCAAAATAAGATCTGAGCATTTAAGAGTGGTGTGGCTCTCCAGAGAGCACAAGAAAACAGAACATCCACTTCTTTGCTTGGCAATAGGAATTCCATTTACAGCAATTCAAGGAACCATGTGGTGCATTTAAGGGGAAAACAAGAAAAACACCAAACAAAACCAAAAACCACATTCATTGAGCTTATCCTTTTTAGTCTGAGAGCACTGGAGGGAAGCTAAGCGAAGGTATAATCCTCATCCTAAATTCTAAATTCCTCTATGCATCTGTCAGATCCTCCTGGTTCTCTACAGAACTCAAATCAAAGTTCTTCCCTATTGATCATGCAACAAGTAATAGTAGAATTTTTGAACTGCTTATTTTTTTTTCATGCAGTTCCTTCTGCACATCTACTCATGCAGTACCCTTTCTGCTGAACTCCTGTTCCTCTGCTCTTCAGTTCTTGTCCTCTTAGACCTTTCCTGTACTGAAGTGACCAGTGCAGCTACCAAAGAAAGAATATAGCAAAAGTGCTTGTGCATCCAGTGGATTCATCTCTTTCAGCTTTTCCCAACACCCCCAGGACTGCACAAATATAATAGCTAGATCCTTCACAACAGAATAAGCTCCTGTGTCTAGTTACATCCCCTGTCACCCTTCATGTGCACCTTCCCAGGTCCTGCCACAGAGTGACAGCTTCAAACCTCCAGTAAGAGACTGGCAGCTAAATGGGAAATTACTAAGCTTTGAATGCAATAACAAAGACTCAAACAAGGTTGACATTGTCATTACTGCCTTGTTTTGGAAACCAAATTATGTTCTCATTAAACCTCCATCACACTTGGTATCTTGTACAGGGGGACAGTAAATACCTCTGTGCATTCACACAAAGTCCAGATTTGAAGGCTGAAATGCAGAGATAGTCCTTTTAAAAGCTAGCAAACAAACAAAAAATGCCTCAACCAAAACCAGCTAGAAATGGGAGCATATGAAGCTTTGCAGCCAGGAACAAAACCCTTCTCCTGCAGTTGTTGGGCTGCCCCCTTTTAAGCCAACCAAATCTCCTGTATGAGTGATGCAGTAATAAGTGAAATTGTTCATCTAAAACCATGAAAATCTTTAGAATTATAGCATGAGCTCTGCACATACTGTTTTTTCTGTAAGAAACTCCATCAGTGTATTCTCTGTTCTTTCTTCCTCTAACTGGATACTTCTAACCAAAAGCAATTCAGAAAGAATCTAGATACAGCAATGGTAAGTGGTCCCTTACCAAGAAAGGCAGGCAATCCTAGAGTATTGTTTCTGTGAAAGTCAGCACCATCCTTTTACTTTTTAGTTGGGTCTGAAAAATGGCCCTTTCATGGAGTGAGCATACAGGCATTATAGAAATTGGTTTATTGTAGGGCATGGTCCCAGAAAAGCGAAGTGTTTCTGATTTCAGGAAAATCTAAGAGAAGACACAGCTTTCCTTCTTCTAATAAAATAGGTAGTATCACTGCCAAATGTTTCTCTCTAAATAACCCAGTAAATAAATTACCAGGGCAGCTGCAGCCATCAACACATTGTCCGTGACACACTTCATTGATATTCAGGCTCTGGCAGGTTTTGGCACAAGGGGATACACATTCCTTATACTCCATGCCAACTGGACATCTTGGCCCTTAAAAAAATTAAAAGACATTAGAAATGCAAATTCCTCAATAACTCTTAAATAAATAAATCCCTAATTATCAAAGGCTTAACCACGGAGATACCAAAAAGGTCATGTCCTCTCCAATCAATGATTTCCTTTTCAGATGCACGACATTTAAGAGATGCTTGATTTTCAGTTTGCTGCAATATCATCATCTGTCAGGTTGTGCAGTAAATACTTAAGAGGTTAAAGCCAATTTCTTTTCTAATAAACTCTAAGGCAGTAACTAAAGCCAAATGCATTAAGAACAATGCAACATGGGAAGATGTTTTGCCATAGTATCTACTTTGGATAGAGAAGCATGTTCTGTACCTTTCAGCTATGCAGTTACTCCACTCATTTGTGAAATTATACTGTTCCATGTTTCCAGAGAGAACTAGGAGACAGTTAAGACTCTGAAATCCCATCCTTCTCCTTCCAGAGAATGGCCAGCACAGGATGACACCCATGCTGTGGTACCTTCACTGCTGACATTATGTAAGCTATGCCATTATGCAAGTGCACATTATAGCCATTCCTTCATTCTGATGCATATACATACCCTGCAAGATTGCGTGGGCACGGAGTGGGAATGAAAGATCAGAGCCTGCCCTTTCCCAGCAAATCCTCTATTAAAGGAGGTGGGAGGGTAATGAAGGAGTGGTCTTGCTCTTTGTGGCGCCAGAGCTTGGGCATCAGCTTGCACTAGTACAGTGTGCCCAGCACTAGAGCCCTTCCAACACAGCACAGCGCTTCATGCCTCCAATGCAACTACCTTCATCATCATCATCATCATCATCTCCTGAGAAAGCATCATACACAAGTGAGGGTGATTAAGCTCCAGATGTGGCAGCAGGCCACATCTTTTTCCTGACTCTAAGAAAACATGGTTTGTGAAGTCAAGGGTTAGAAGTGAGCTCTGTAATTCCTGGGAACAGAAAGGTATTCATTTCACTCACATCTCTAGTTACACTTACAGACAGCCCTAGCAAAAATGGGTTCTCTGGCTTGCACCCTGAGCAAGGAGAAAAATTTTCATCAGATCCCTTTTATGTCCCAATGGAAAGGTAAAAAATTACTGCTAGAAATAAGACTCCCTGGTCTTCCCTTCAATAAGTGGTTGGCAGTATCTTCCTGCCCTAACCATAACCTGAAGGCATGGGTTTCTGCAGTGGTTGCCAACAGCAGAATATCTTTACCAGGGAAGAAAGTGTTGTCGGTACAAATCAGTCAGTTACCCCATGAAATCAACTTACATCCTAAGACCTTCCTGTGTAATGTAAAAACATGAGAAAAAATCATTGAGAACATGGTATTAGAGGATTGGGGTTCTTTTTTATTATTCACTTGTTTGTTTATGCATTTAACCAGGGTTCTCCAGTGGAGGTATATGTGGATATCCATGGTGGGTGCAAAATGACCTTTCCTCTATAAACATAATCTATCCCAGTCAACATATGCACCTATTTGTTGCAAAATCTTGGCAGTGATGCAATCAGGACTTCTGACCTCAGTAAAACTGGGCTAAGTAAAGGCAGCATTTCAAGATATAATCAGGATCTCTAACCTAGACAAAATTTGGCTTAATAAAGGCAACATCTCAATTTCACTATAATCGGTTCAAGCAAACAAAGGATGAAACAATTGTCTTTACGAAAAAATGTTAAGAAGAGCCTTTCACCAGGACACTGACAAATACAGGCTGGATAAGATCATATATCTGAACCATATGTGAAGTAGCTCCTAAACATCCAGGTCTACGTATCAAATAAGCCTTCAATGACTTTGTATACCAAGGTGGGACCTGTAACAGCTCAGGATCTTCTTCATATATGGTTCAAACAAACCTGCCTTAGGGACAACAACTTCCAGAAAAAAAGTGGGTGATGGAGAGCTGAAAGGGAGAGTGAGCAAAGGCACTTTACATAAATGGAAGTGACAGGCACTTCAGATTTTAACCTGCCATGCCTGAATCAACATACTGAGAAAGCACCAGTTGTGTTTAGCTGCAGCATATAAATCTGCAAGGCAGGAATGATCTCATGTGGGATAAGCAGCCTAAGAATAATCCTGTCAGCTTACTGCATGAGCTCTCTTCGGGCCACCCATCCAAAATCACTCCTTCGTGAGCGCAGCTTCTTGTGTAATCGAGGAACACGGAGCAGTGACAGTCCATGCCCTGGGTGCAGGCACAGATGTCTCTTTCACAGAGATCAAGGTACGGCTCGGGATCAACCTTGTGGTGGCACCGGGAGAAGGTCAAAGATGTTCTTAGCAGCTGGCAAGTTTCTATGACACCCTGCACAAACAAGTGAGGAGCAAGGTAGACAGAGAGAAAAAGAGGCAAAATTAGTTACTATAGTCAAAGCAAGAAGGGAGAACCCCCAACTCTTCCAAACACAGTTGCTACTGTTGTTAAATAACATCACGGTTATTACACAATACCACCGTGTTGTTAAATAACATCATAGTCGAGAGCTAGTAGGGAGCCACATCCATATATACACAAAGGTACATTCGTATCCTGATTATTAAGAGTGTCACATAAGGATATTTCACACAGAAGATTGTCAGTGAGGAAATGGAGAGAAGCAAAGAACTGCTTCCTACCCAGCAAAGAACCAGACGGTGTCTGGAGTGCCAGGAAGACACACACAGCAGGGGAGAGTAACTTACAACTGAGATACTTAGGAAGAAAAATGCCCAGACCGTCTTTTGGATAATGAGGGAACAGAGTAAGTTTCAAAGTGAATGATGGAGTCAGACTGGAAACTGAGCAATCAGATTTGTTTCCCACTTCTGGCCACATGTTCCTGTCATTCCTGCTGGCTTGTCCAATGCACAACAGGTCAGTTTAGCTCAGATAAATAGCAGGAAAATAACCCAGGGGGAAAAAAAGCAATTTGTTATGCTCTTCTCCTGAATTAAATCAGCATGGTGACAGCTAGTGTGAGGAGGAGAGGACTGCACGGTGAGATGGGGGAGCAACAAGAGGAAACTTAGCTGTACGTGAAACAAAACCTAAGGAAAACTTATTTTATGGCTAACAATTCTCCCAAATCCCAAACAGACTTTCTCTTATGTATGCATTATTTCACAGTTCAGTGGGTCTGAGGTCCTCAGTGGAGCTTTCTAAAGGGATGACAGAGTTTAGATAAGTGGAAAAACAATTTTCTGATACAACCCTACCACAAACAGCTGAAGCACAACTTTCTCTTACTTATTCGTCACGGGTTTATACAAGCAGATGTAACCATGCTGTGTATTTCAGGTGTTACAGGGCGGGGGGGCACACTCTTCAGAGTAGTTTGTATTAACAATGCATTATTCCAGAATACCTTAACAAGTGCCTGAAGTGACAGCACATACAAGTTGTGCTAAAAATATAGTAATTGGGGGGCAGATGAAAAATAGGGAACAAAAAACCCCACAGCGTTAAGCAGACATCTAGATGTCTTCTCTGAATGGCAGATAGTACACCTGTGTGGGAAAACTGCTGAGTAGAAAAGACCGTTTTTGCTAAAGGGTGTGTTGTCCAGGTGATCAGCAAAAATGAGTACATGTCCGAACGAGGAGAGAACTTCTTGCTTTCCAAAACAAATCAACCAGAAATGCCTTGCCCATTAGGAATACATTCAGAGTTTAGCAAATGCTCAGTGAACAACCACATACACAAAGGGGGTTTGAGCTTTCTGAGAAAGGCCTCAGGGAACTTAAACCTATGCTAACTAAGCACCATTAGAAAGCTGAACATTGTTTTTCCTGCAGAAAATCAGCCCCAGCCTGAAATAATTCTGATGCCCAGACAGCAGCCACCATGCTGAACCAGCTGGAAAAAAAGAGACGAGAAGGAAGGGAGCAGGAACAGCATAAATGGTGGTTGGTGCTGCTCTAAGACTACACAGAAGTATGAGAAAGCTGAAAAAGTGCCCTAAGGGTAGAAGTAATAACAACAGAAGCAGCCAAAAAAGCTGTTAAAGCAGCGCTTCAAGATGAAACTGATATAACTGAGAGTGAGCTCAGAGCCATTCGGAGGATGAGCAGTGCGGCAACTCCCGGATCAAACCCTTGATCCAGATACTATCACACGCAACAGAAAACCAGTACATGCAATCAGCTCATTTAGGGGCGGTGTTAAGTTTTCTTAATAAGGTAATAGCCTTGTTAAAAAGGTAATACAACTCGACTGTTATGTTAGAACAGAACTTAGACTTTGTCTGTTCCACTAAACAGCAGAACTAGTAGGAAAACTCTTTTAGGACCATGTTTGTTACACACCAGTAAATGAGATGTGAAAGTGACTTCAAAAATGGAGATTCCACACATTAAAAAATTTAAAATTAAACCCTCTCCCTTTTTTTGCCCCCTGTAGTGTTCATTGGTCTTGTTCAGTAGCAACATACCTAATGACAGAGCTCTAGCTGATTATCGAGAAACCAAGTGATACATGTTAGAAAGCAACAATTTTCTCTTGGCATTCAACTTGCTTCAGATTTGCTGGTGGCTTTATACAAGGAAATATTGCTGATTTTTTCCCATCTTTTAGACATCTCTCAACTATTGTGATGAATTAATGGACATAAGCTGAAACATGGGTAAATCCACATAGATACAAAAAAAAAAAAAAGAAAAAAAAAAGCACCTGTTCACCATAAGAGTAGTCATAGCCTGGAACAAGTGTTCAGAGAGGCTGTGGAGCCAACAACCTCGGAGATATTAGAAATACAAGTGGACAAGGACCTGAGCAACTTGATCTAGGATGTCCCTGTTGCAAGCAGGGGGTTGGAGTAGGTGGCCTCAAACAGTCCCTTCCAACTTCAACCATTCTGCAAGTTGGTTTTATTTTCTCTCCTTTCTTCCTTTAAAACTCATATCAGGCTGAACTAAGAGAGGTCCTTGTTCTTTACCTTAGGTGACAATGTATATGTGCCATAAGCACCAGATATTGTCAGTCTCACCTGCTGCTGCAGTGCTCCTGCTCGTGGAGCTACAGTTCTGGAAGTGGCTCCACACAAGGAATTAGCTAAAACCAACAGAGCAGGGAGCGAAGCCTCAGGCTGAAACAGTGCTTAGAGTACAGATGGCTGCAAGATTAAAAGTAGCAGAACTGACCGCACTATCTGAAATACAGGTGAAGGTCTTGAAACTTCCCCCTTGACTTCTGCCTGATTTCTGCTTTCACTGTTTCTTTAAATGGGTTAGCAGTGTCCTGGCACTGGCAACCCTTAGCAACCATAAATTTGCTGACCTTCTTTCTGCCCCAGTCCCACCACACAGAGCTGTAGGTGGAATTTTGTACATTCTTCCAATGTCTGTGGCATTGCCTTCTGCTGCTGCATGAACTGCATTTGTCTGTTGCTTAAGAATGGCCATTACAGAGATATAATCTAAAAAGCAGTAGAAGAAAGCAGAGACAGCCTCTTGTTCCCTTGAATTTAAACCCTATGGTATACAGATACAAAGAAGTATTTCTACAGATCTTTCAGGAAGGGTATATTTTGGTGTCGTAATTAGGTATAGTTTTCGGAATGCATCTTCTTTTGGCTCACTCAAAGGAAGAATGATTTAGCCTCCCCTCTTTCCAAACAAAAAAGCATTCAAAGCCAACATGTTTAGTAGACCAAATGCTGGCTGTACATTTGAGCAAACATAGTAGCAACTCACAGAAATCACTTCACTTGAATGCTGATTCAGCTAACCCCTATATTGCAGAAGCAGAAAAGATGAGGTTTTAGATGCAGTGGGTCTCATTTTCACACCTAATATGTATTATAGTATTGTATATCCATGTCTTTGCTGGACCTGCTTGTGACTTCTACAATTACAAATTACGGTCAAAAAGCTGAAAACCTCTCCCACTTGCTTTCAGATCTGGGGATAAAAGCTATTTATTGCATAGGGAAGTACTCCGTGGGATGGGAGTGGGGCTATTTCTTACCAATTGCAGCAAAAGCTGAATTTCAGCAAAAGCAGAAATGAATTGAATTTTAATTTCAGTCATTTTCACACCTAACACGTTATAGGTATAGTTTTCTAATAAGAAAAAAAAAAAAAAGAATAGTGAACTTTGGCCTCCATGCACTACTTCTATTAGAGGTGAAATCTAGAAAATAAAGGTAGCATCTAAGAGCACCTAAGCCAATCACAATGCTTTAAAACATATATATATATATATATTATTTTTTTTCCAAGGCTGCCCCATTACCACAGTTATCCACGTCACTCCCATTTTATACTTCAAGACCCAAATTACCCATGCTGTTAGTCATCTGAGAGGCTATTAGATCGCGGTACTTCATCGAACAGGTAGCCTAAACGATCGCATCTGAGTGCTGAAGAAATGGATCAGAAAACACAGGGAAGCTCTTTCTTTTCAGTTACTATTCAAACAGCAGCTGGAGAGGGCAGGGCATGGTAGGGAGGCAGTAGCTCCCTCCCTCCAACACTAGCCACTTTGGCGTGCGCTCTGGGCCACGAGGCAAGGTGGCCAGCAAGCAGCTCCACCATGCAGATGCCAAGCTGCATCCAGCACTGTAAGGGGAATACTGGTATCTGAGAAGAAACTGTATCTGCAGAGCTCTCTGCAGCCAAGCTGGATGTGAGCAGGGGGTGTCTTTTGGAGGTGGAGGGCAGGGAGAAGCCCTGAGCAACAGCAGGGTAAGTGTGAGCTGGCTCAAGACCTTCAGCGGATACATGGAGCAATTAATCAAGGCAAGAGCTCTTCTTTATTAAAGAACATGAAATAGCCTGTGTTTTCTATGATCTGAAGATAAAAGCAACAGGGCTTTCTGGCTTCAGTGCATCTTGCAAAGGAGTTCAGAAGCCACCACTCCAAGGATGCTGGGGAGAAGGCAAAGAAAACTGCAGCTGTACCCCGAGTGGGGGGACAGGGTGGGAGGGACACACCAAACCAGAGCTGTTGTTTTCCTCACCTAGCAGCTGACCGCCTGGAGGGGAGGGAGGCTGGAAGACTGAGATTTACATTCCTGAAGCTGAAGCAAGCAAACAAAGCACACTATTAAAAACATTCTTCAGCAGGCACTCGATTTGCTGGACTTCTATTAATAGCGCTGTGTTTATTCTTGCCCAGTGAATAAATTAAGCCAATGTTAAATTCTCTGAGCTCATGAACTCACTTCAGAGAGAAGATAATTTCACCCAGTTTGTGGGAGAGCAAACTTTTATCCCACAAAGCATCAATATTTAAGATGATCTGTATAAAACTCAACATCAGTTACAGTCTACCCATCAGGCAGGATTTTGCCCTGCATGCCACTCCCTGGCCTCAGTTGCAATGTTGACATTTTCTAAACATTAAACTTGCCTGAATAGATAAAATTCCAGCAGCCACTACTAGTCACAAGAGCTCTATAGCTGTAACTGGGTTTAAAATGCAGTCCTGTCCCTCAAAAGACATCTCAGCCAGGTTGAAATCTGTCACGCTTTGGTCGCACCCTTGGCACCATGCACCGTTGCTCAAGTCAGGTGTTCAGTCAGTCCTGGCCATGGCTGAAATGCCCTTTGCACACAGCAGCTCAGCTCAAGCAAGAAACATAGGCTGGAGATTTCAAACCTGAAATCACTGCTGCATTTCCTCAGCCAAGTTTGTAGGCTGCAAGATTGAAGCTATAATGCTAAGGGGCACGAGCATGCATCACTGAATTTCAGGACACGTCTAACACGAGCATCTCAGTCCAAAAGCTCAGTGGAAGTATAAATAGTCAGAACTTTGCAAGCTTGTCTGAGTCAGCATTTTCCAGGTAAGTAGGAAAACAGCACCCAAAGTAGCTGTAGAGTAGATGTCTTCCAGGAAGTGCTATTAACTCTTGAGAACTTATTTGAGCCTGGTTTAACAAGTATGGGTCTGCAGGACTTGCATAGCTAGAAACTGATGGCTAAATTTTGGCTGTAAACCTAAACCTGGCACCCACCAGATCATTCTGATTCACAACAGAGTACACGAAATCAGATGAAAACCCTCAATGGATGACAGTTCAGTATACCATGACAGTCAAAACCTGTAATACCACATGCAGTCAGTATATATTCAAAGCTACTTTCCCCTCTGAGCTGGTGACCATCTGCATGTGTCCACCTTGTGTCTAAGGGAAACAAGGAACAGGTTTATACTTATAAAAGAGGAGAAGAAAAAGGATGATGCAGCAAAGAGGGTCACAGGGTTGGCTGAGACAAGCAGTTCTGTGTTTCTTCAGTCATCAGAGCTACTATCTATATGTATAGCTGAAGGAATCTCCTCCTCCTTCTGGCAAGGGAAATAGCACAGAGCCTTTGCAACACCTACAGAGAACATCTCCTCTGTTAAAAATAGTCTGGCTAAAGAACCTCCCTGCTCAGGTGGCCCCCAGGTCTACAATACATTTACAAATACTATTTGTGGTGGTGACACCCACAGAGGCTTCAGAACTGCTGCCTCCCTGTTAGCAGGATCAGAAAGGGAATTAACTACCTCTTTCTACAGGTACCACATATACACACCTTTCTCAAGTAACACCAAAGTGTCTTTGGCAGCAGCTCACACTTCAGGCTCAAATGAGCTGTTGGCTTCTTTGTTTATCTGTTTGATGTTTGTGTGTTGAGTCTTGTGGCGTGGGGGAGATGAAGGGAGGGTATACATGCACTGCAGTTTTAGAAAGAATTGCAACAGGCAGAGTACAGTAAGAGGGCAGAATTGCATTCACTAAGTAGTGACTAAACTGTTCCTTTCTCAACACTGTAAGTAAAAAAGACATTGGTCATAACATGCAGCCTCCAATGCCACTTCTCTCCAGCACTGGGCAGCCCAGTGCAGAAATCCTCCTGCTAGCACCAGCCAGAGCCTGCAGGGAGGGCACGTAGTTACAGCTCAGGAACTGCAAGCACACAGCTGCATCCTGCATCCTGCATCCAGCCCCTCGCTGGCTCACAGGGAGGCTGAGAACATCCACAGACAGCACAGACCTGCGCTATGGATGTGTCACTTCCACCTTCTGTCTGCACCTGGCTTCGCTGCACCACAGCAGGGACTTATATATGGCCACTGCCAGCCCTGTGGTTAACTCCTGCCAGGCTGGACAAGGAGCCATGCACCTTGTTGCAGTGCAGCAGCAAGATGAGTGCCCAGTATAACTATCTCAGACCACACTACACCTCAGAAACCCAAAACAGGTATCTCCTGCACTTCACATCCTACCCGCTTGCTGAAGGAGGACCACGTTAGGTACAGACATGGGTTCAAGGAAGTGTTTGTGTTCCTCTGCCAAAGGGCAGGCAAGCTGTCTTCAGGTAGAGAAGGGAAAAAAACAAAATGGTATTCCTGCAGCACCAACCTTCTCTGCAATATCAGATGAAATGTTGCAAGTGTTGCTTGGAGTCTGCACTCTCTTGCACCGCTTGTTTTCACTGTGCAAAGCCCAGGAGTTTGCAAAATCGTAACTGTTTCCCACAAGGGTCCCTGTGAATGAAGAAGAGGAGAAGCACATGGCTATTAAGGGGTTTGAGCAACAAGTGG
>JAVJGJ010000057.1:11033166-11066575 GCA_035590215.1 Microhierax caerulescens
GGGTGTTGTTTGGTTTTTGGTTTTGCTTTGGTTTTTGTTTGGTTTCTATTGAACACAGTTTTACATGGTTTATTTAGGATGTGGTTCCAGACAAGCAAAACTATTGGCAAGGCTGACCAAAAATTTATCCATAGGTTAAACCAAATTAATGAAATGAAATATTGAAGTCATGGGCTATAAAGTCTTTCCTGTCCTCTCTGGTTCACTGAGTATAAAAAATTAATAATATTAAATACAAGAGAGGGAAGAGCCATCTCCAAAACTCTACAGCCCCATGATGAAGGCACACTCCTCAACAGAAATGTCTAAATTCGATTCCAAAGTCTGAACAAGTAGAGTTGGTTATGAATGCAGGTTTCTGACATCTTAGACAAATGCCACATAATAAAGACACAGGTACAAGGCAACTTGTCTTCATCTGTGCTGTTTGTAAATGACAGCTAAATTCCCTTGTGAATCTATCCCCTTCACTTTCAAATTAACACGCAAGAAAGAAAATGAGATTATTTACTTAGGCCAAACAAAAACTTCTGAGTTTGCCTAAAATAAAATTACTGATAACCTTTAATATGCCAAGGAATTTGGATTTCAGAATGACCGCAACTTTTGCCTATTTTTTTAGGGAAAAAAAAATAATAATCTGCACTACCATCACTGTGAGTTTGGAACATGCATTAAAAGCTTCTGGTAACAGGTACCACACACAAAGAAGTTGCATATTCAGTCATATGCATTTATACTACTGGAACAAAAACATTACCTGAAACATTAATTTTTTCTTTGCAGACACTGTCTGTTTCTACCTGTTTAGTCTATATTCACTCTCTAGTGGTATCATATATTCTGTATTTTCAGCAGCTTAGAAGGCTGGAATATGTTGCTGACAGCTGGAGCAGGTTCAGAATATCAAGCCTTCATCCAAAATTAGCCATGGGTATTGTTTTATCATTAATGTCTCTGTAATTTGGAGACAGATTCCAGAAACACACTTCCTGCCAGTGCCAAGAAAAGCCTAAGGGGACACTGGACTCATTTGTGTTGATTTTTTTTTTCCTTCCATGCTTCCTATTGCAGCAGTATCACCATGAGACAGCCCAATAGGAGTATTAGGCGAAGGCTGAGGCTACGGGCACACAAATAAGCTCCGTGAACTTGAACTAGAGCCTCTCTCATTGGGAAGAAATTACCTTACACTTTCTGCTAGGTAAGAGCACACCCTTTGACCACTGACGTGCTGCAAGGCTATGGGGCTTTGGTGACTTGCTCATGTGTGCGTGCCCTGAGGGGATTTCAGGATCCAGTTCCCCATGTTGTGTCAGATTTCCTCTGTAGTATCATGTAAGTCATCTTTTCTGGCCTGTGCTTTGGATCCCCAGCTGTAAAATACTTGTGACGATGATCATGAGACACAAAAGCCATGGGCTGAAGGCTGCCAGATAGAGAGCAGAGCATCTGGAAAGGACTCAACTTCATGTTTCTGATATAAGCAAAGACTAGCAACCAGTTAGAAGTGCATGACGATGTCAGAAAGCAGAGCCTGTTCAATCACCCAGTCTTAGAAGCGTTCACAGGATGGCTACAGAGGACCAGAGCCTAGCTGGTTCCTCCATTAGAACCTGGGGGGAAAACAGCCAACCAGCCAAACCCTGGAAAGCTTACTTTTTTATATATATATATTTTAGTTATGCTTGAAGTGCAGAAACAAACCCTCAGGGGGCAGCTGGCTTGCTTTGACTGCCATGTCCAATAAACGAGCAACCATATACGAGAATCAATCCTGGGTTTAAGCCTCGACACAACACAAGCAGTTCTCTGCAGGATGAACTGGTTTAGTAACCAATTTATGTCAATGAGAGTGCCTCAGCACTCCATCCCCTGCCCAAATGACAGTGTCTGTGACTAAGGCCACTACCTTCAAAGCTGGGTCCTACTGAAGTTAATTTTCTAGGGTATCGCAGCTTGAGTCACGTGACTTAGACCTCCAGAACCTCAAAACCCAAGAATCAGAAGTGTATACAGAAGCAATGTGTGTTATCTTCTCATCAGACTACCGGTTCTCAGTTTCCACACCAAAACACAGCGAGGAGACAAAATCCCATGAAACGGCATATGATTGGACAGATTATAGAACATGAGCATCAATACATCAAGAGAAAAGAAAAACAATTACACAATGTTCACTAAGTTTAAACACCTTCCCCTTCACTCCTGCTTTATTTACTTCCGTTAAGTGGTAACGTCCAGTAATACAGCAGGTGCTTCACCTTTCCTTTCACCGCCACCTCAATACAATTCAAATACAATTAATGAAGTTATATATCATAACCCACTTTCTTAGGAGCAAACCCAAGCCAAACTAGCCCTCTGTATTATTAAACCACTTTTTTTTTCCTAAAATATGGAAAAATCATGATTTCATATGTTTTCATATGTTGAAACTGTGACAAAATGGGTGATGCTACATGAAAGAGAGCATTTATGGGCTAAATTCTATCCATGACACCTCTGACTTTGCACAAATTTATGGTCTGGTCCTCTGGTGCCACAGAGACCACCTAGAAATGGGCCATCAAATCACATGAGTTTCCTCCTATGCAGGCAGGTACAAAGATGATATAAAAGCACTGCATTAGCTTTTAAACCATGTGAGCTACAGCATGTGAGAGACAGAAGAAAACATTTCAGCTGCAGACCTCTCTCCATCACAGTGGTTCTTACAGGCTTCCCTCCTATCAGTCAAGGGCTATCAGCAACCCAACACGTTACGATTTCAGTGTAAATCAAAGCAGTTTAAAGGCTAGTACACCTGCAGGTGCCTGCCCAGCCTTTAAAAAACCTGGAGGAAGGTTTAATGCATCTCAGCTACCTGACAAGGGCATTGGCTATAGCCCAACACCTGATGCATAACCTAGAGCGTAATTTATCTTCCTTTGCCTCTGACATTCTGATCTGCATAGTGCTCCCCAGGGGTTTCCAGATAAGAGCCCACAATCTTGGCAACATTAGATCATTGTCTTCTTCCTTCGCACACTTTGCTTCCATCGCATATTATTCTGAAGCTCAAAGATCCTATTGTATCTATTCTCAGTACAAATCCAGCTCAGAAATAGATCTAATTGATGAGCACTGAGGACCCCATCTGATAAATCAAAATATGCCTGGGTTTTAACAGGGAGCAATGGACACCTCAACAGGTGAGTTCAGTCTACTGGCAACCTTAAGGTAACACTTCAGTGCCCTCAGATAGCTAATTCATTACACCAGGCTCACATCCTGGGTTGGGTTGACCTTTGAGATCTAATTCAGCTATAAGGAGAGCAAATAAAAACTGCAGCAAAAGAAAAGGGTGAACTGCTTCTTAGGCTATTGATAGGCTGCATAGATCTTTCACTTAAAGATGAAATCTTTAATTCATTTAAAGGTCTCCACGCTGCTTGTATTGCCCCTCACCTGGAAGTTAGCTTCAACAGCTTAAAAACCACAATGGTCTGAATTAATGAAAAGCTGGTTTCACTTGGAGCAATTTTAAAAATGCTTGTGTGAACCACCCCGCCAGCAGAGCTGCCAAGGAGACAAACAACATGTGGGCATAGTGACGTCCCTCACTGACACAACAAACTCAAACATAATTAATTCTAATTCCTTCTAAATTAGTTTAAATGAAAGGTCTGTTGTATCAGAGTGGAAGACTGGCAGAATTGCTGAGATACGATTCTGTTCTTCAGTTCAAATCACAGATCTGTACGTCCACGCAGGTTACAGAAGTCAGGGGCTTCCTCATACAGTAAGAGCCACACAGGTTCTCTTGTCACCTTCTCTGTTACTTTTCAGTTATTCTAAGCAGTGACCCTGTCACATACTTCATTACACTGGAAAACCTGTGGCTGTGAAAGCACTGCTTTTTTTAAGAGGGAGGATACAGTCTCTGGCGTGTTAAATAAATACAGCATGAAACACATTGAAACATGAACAGCAGGAGAGAATCGTCCACATTTGAACGGTCCGAGGCAATACAGTCTCCTTTTCTGCTCCTGCTTTTCATAACAGCCTCACTCCTATTTACTGAATCGAGGAAAAGATGTAAACTTCAGATCTCAACACACTCAGATATCAAGCTACCCAAGCCCTCCCAAGTAAGTGTGTGAGCTGAGTTTGTTTCTTATTATTTACGTTGCTGAAGGACTGGTCCATCACTTTAACATAGTATGCAGTCAGTTTTTTTCTTGTACTTTGAAGCTATGCTTATATACCCCAAGTGTCAGTAAGACACATCTCTAGAGCACTGCCAGCCCTTTCTCCAGGTTGTTTTGTCTCCCCTTCTATTTTCTGTATAATTATTTTTAAAACATACTTTACATTATCAATTTAACATATTAATGTATTATATAACTTTATTCTAAACCTTTCCTTTTCAGGTAAGTGCTAAGAAATAAAAGACACTCTTGAAACACCACAAATCAAGATCAGTCCTTCAAAATCATATTCAGGACTTTTCCAAAACTCTTAGTCTTTACCCACACTGGCAGGCTTTGCATAAAAGCATATAGAGCTGCAAAAGCAGTCTTGTCACTCCCTGTCATTAGGAATTGCTGTGATGGAAGGTGCACCTCCAGACCAACAGTCCATACAGACAGGAAAGTGTCATTCAGAGGTGACCACTTTATAGAACAGCATCCCATGCAAAATCCAAGTACAAACCTGCCAGTAGCAAGCCCCAGGATTTAATATTCTGCTATTGCAACACTATCTCTTCTTGCTCTCACTCGTATAAGTCATGAAAAATTAGAAGTTAAATCAACAAGTATTCCTCACACCTTTTTTGCCAGGTCTTCTCCTAGGCGTTCTCTGCACATGCTATATTGTACATTGTTTAGCCCATAGCTTTATCTCTGTATTTCAAGATTCAAGGCTTCTAAAAGTGTTAAATTCAGACTTCTGAGCTTTGCTCAGGAATGAGATGTGACAGCAATTTCCTTTCAGGACAAAGGAAGAAGAAATAACTTAGTCAGGAAACTTTTCAGCACATCAAGATGAGGTACCTGACAGGTTTTATAGAAACATTTTGCTGGATCAGCAAAATCTTTGTTGAATTACCCATCAGGAAAAATGTACAGTACATTAAAATAAAGTTAGTCAGTCTTACCTTCTTGAGTTCTGAAGTCATCTTCAGCAAATTTATTAAAGTTGCCACACAACCCACAAGTCTTATTATAGTGCTTTTCTTGAAGGAGTATCTGAATATTCCCACTGATATCAATCTTCACCACAAATCCATGCTCATCACTGGATATTTTATAATAACCTGCCTCCTTCTCTATAAATATGCCACTGGAGGCAAAAGGTATGGAAACCCTGTGAAGAAAAATAGGAATTTCTCAGAATATGACACACAAAAAACATTGGTTTTTTTCTGCTGGAATACTTGTTCCCACAGGTACCTTTTGTCTTCCTGCATCACATCTCCATCTAAAGAGAAGCGAAGATTGAAATATTCTCCAAGATACACAGAGAAACCAATTTTCTTCCCATCCTGGTAGTCACCTGAAGAGACGAGACATAAACAAATATTGTTAGTCCTGGGACTCAGGAGGCCAACTTTTAAATACACACTGCAGGACCGGGAGCGTATCATCTAACATTTTCAAGGGCCATTCATTTATTTCATCCCATTGTTGTTTAATACAAAATGGACAGACAGTCCCAGGAGGAAGGCTGGTATCAACCACCGGCAGGTGCGTGACCTGGCACTGGCTGTGGACTCATGTTCTCCCTGTTAACTGTCGGTGAAGTCTCCATCCTACCATGCACGCTGGAGGAGTTTCCACAGGAGATGTGCCCAGCGATCTGCCTTGCTCTTTCCCTTCCTTCTCACACCAAATCCAAAACATGGCACTGCACCAGCTACTAAGAAGAAAATTAACTCTGTCCCAGACAAAGCCGGGATGTTTCCTCCCCATAGCTCAGTGGTAAGAGAAGGGGGTTGAATCCATTGAACTGCTGGAAGCGCTGAGCCTGGCTGTCTTGGTTCTTGATAAGCCCTTTAACTGGCTCAACTGGTCTTTAAGGGGTGGATGCCCATATTGGCTACCCAGCTGCGGGGAGGCAACTCACTCTGAGTTTTTCAAGAGGAGCAGCACATAGAGATGGAGACAACTTCCTCAGGATCTGAGAGAGGAGAGGGTGGGCAGTTCAGACACCATCCTTTCTCTGCTTTTGCCTGTTGTCCAGCTTTGGCTTTACCGCAGCTCCTTGTGCAACGTGCTGCCTGTTCTGGGTCTCCTGCTCTGGGGTGGCCAGCTCTACCCAGACCTAGATGCTTTACTCAGCCAGGTATCCAAAGACAAAACAAACCCCCACACGTACACTAAGTTAGAAATCAAAAATAGATTATGCCATGCTTATGTGCCAAATATAAACATAAATTGTCCGCTCATGGGTTGTTCTGATGGGGGTTTTTTAAGATTGAATTGATCACATAAAATACTGCAATCAATTCGTACTTCACATACGCTGGTGGGTTGTTATAGATACAAAAAAATTTGTACTGAGTTGTTCAAGTTGAACAAGGAAATTACTTAAATTAGCACATGGCTCCTTTTCAGAGTGACAGGATCAGTTTACTTCAATTTACTTGTAGTCAGTAAAGAGTCATCTTGAACTATGACTAATAAAGAACAGTTAATAAATATAAGAATATCTACCAAGTACCATACAGTTTTGGTTCTCATTATCAGCTCTTGCACATCCCCAAGAATAACACTGGCTCATGCTAATTCAAAGGCCTTTTGTCCTTCAGGATGGGATTTTTCTTACCAGGGGGATTTAGCCTACACGTAAAATTAGTTCTATTCCTGTACTCAGCTTTAACAGCCACATTCCCCTAGCAAATTCAAAATAAAAAAGGAAAGGGTCTCACTTTCCCTTTTTAGAAGAGCCAGTAAGAAAATGTCTAGCTTAGTTATGTGTGAGCTATATTACCACGGGATAACACAAACAAAAACGACACATTTTATTACTAAGTTATCCTACTTTAAATTAAAAAATAAAACAAAACAAAAAAAAAAAAAAAAAAAAAAAAAAGAACAACCCACACTTTTTCTGTAGTGGTCCATCCTATCTGAAAAAGGGCAGCTATTTGTCTTTTCTTCTCAGTGACGGAACCCGGTGGAAATACATCCCTACAACATTTTGCATTTGCAGTTCTTGGTTTCTTGCTCAGACTTACCCAAGAGTGTGAAGGAGTGCTTGTGACAGTCACCAGCAAGGAGGTAACTGCAGTCTCCAGCAAAATTGTAGAAAGAACCATCAAAAGTTTTGATGTGATCATTCCCAAAAAGGCTGCAACGGGAAACAGATGACTCCTGAAGCAAAGATCCTGGATATCAAAACAGAACATAACTTGCAATGTAAACCAATCATTTTGCAGTTCAGGAATTTATCTGCTGGAATGTATCACCATTGATCACTGCATGTCCTGGACCTTTAGCTGTAGCTTCCAGGAAGACTGTATGCCTGGCCATAGGATGAAGTACAGATATTTTTTTTTGTTATATGCTTTAGTGAAATGGCTTTTTTGCTTTAGCCCTACTGGCCCAAACTTCGAATGGCTAATTTCAGCCCTGATCCTTTGAGGAGTGCTATGCATTCATTCATTTCTGCCTGACTGCAATCCCATTAAAATCAATAAGGCAGCAGCAAAGCCCCACAGTTTGTGCAGCCAAACATCACTGACTTCAGGGAGTCTTTATGGCTCAACACAGTGCTTGTTGCAAGGTAAGGAGCCAAAAGAAGTAACTTTATCAACATCTCCAGTGTGATGAGAATATTGCCTGAGCCAGGATTGCAGGATGAGATGGGCAAAACAGAGGCAGTGGGGGAGCCTCACAGAAGAAACTGAAAACATACTATAATTCCCAGACGTCAGAAACCAAACATGTTTTCCTACCTGATATTACAGTGGCCAGCAGTAGGTTTGTTAGCAGCACTTCCAAGAGGAGCATCTGCCAAAAATCAAGAAACAGAGAGAGATTACAGTATTCTTAGTTTGGGGCATTTAGTTTGTTTCACAACTCACCATTTTCTAGCCTATAAAGTCATTTTTGAGGTTCTACAACATATCAGAAAGCCAGAACACATGCAGACTTACACAGTAATTCAGCTACCCACCCACTCTTCTTTAAATAGGTAATCTAGGAGAATAATTATTCTTTGTTCCTATTTTCACATACCACAGCAGGGAAACGTGGGCTACCTCTACAGGAAATGCAACCCAACACACACACGTATATTTGGTTTACCCAGTTTAATACATTTCACACACAAAGCCCTTCAAAACAAATTACTATTTATCAGGCAACTTGACACGAAGAGGCACACTGGACTGGAGCAGCCAACTTGGCTTCAGTAGAAATCACCTCTGCTGCACAGGATTTGCATCCTGTCCAAACATCCACGAAAGGAAAGAACATATAGAAAGAACATCCAACAGGTCCGGACGGCAGACCATTATAACCACATGCTTATAATCCACTGACTTCAGGGTAATAATATGCTTGAGAATAGGGGCAAAAGGCAAAGGAAGGAAATTGTGCAGAGATTAGAGAGCCAGGGTGAAACCTTCCATTCATCAAAATCAGTTTTAACGTTGCCTCTTGCTTTCTACAACCAAAACGTCAGCCTTTGGACTCCATGCATCTATAATCCACCTCCCGTACTGCCAGGCCTTTAAAACTAATCATAGGATATAAGTGTCATGCAGATGGTGAGCTACAGATGCATTCTGTGATAAGACATTAGCCATTAATGGATGAAAGCTATAGGGAGCTCCATCTAAGTGAGTTAATTTCAGTGATTGTATAAACAAGTAGAGAGGCTTAAATATACTATACTTAATATATTAATGCCAGGAGACCAGACAGCTTTCCCTAAAAGAACCCTCCAATTAGAGACTAGAATACATTTTGCAAAGACAAATTCTGATTTCAGTTTCCAGACACACGCTTCTTATTGATGTCAATGATGTAGGTGCAATTCACAGCCATGTAAATAAATGCTGAACTTCCCTTATTTACAGAAGATGGGAAAAGAAAGATCTATCATAAAACTCAGTCTAATATAATGCTGCAATGCCAGTCTCACATAAGGCTGTCACTGCTGCAAGACAGCTAAGAAGTGGCAACTGCATGGGAATGCAGCTACAAAGGAATGGTAAAGAAAACAACAGGCATTATTCTCAGATTGCACACTTGCTAGTGTATTTTTAGTGCATGCACTGTGTTATTGTGACTGAACCAGATATTGCTTTTCTTTGTTAATCCTTCAGTTTTAAAAAGCAGGCAAACTAAAAAGACAGGGTAGAAAACCCTTCTCTTCAGCCCCCTTCCACCTCCCAGTCTATTCTAAGCCACAGGCTTGATTTCCTCCAGTTCTAATAGAGCAGGTGCCGCTAACAAAACAGAATACAATCAAGTAAGAGCTGCCGGTGTTTAACCCTCTATAATTTTATCACTAGCTTAATTAGAAGTGAATGTACCTTCTTCTGTGCGAGATTCCTCTTGCACATGAACAAGAAGCTCCTCCAGTTGCCACCTATAGCCTATACCACCATTGTTTCTGCGTTCCTTCAGAAGACAGGACTGGAATGGCTTTGGTCCGAAATATCTTGTTTTTGTACAAGCCAGGAACTCTTGTTCATTTAAAAGGAAAGATAAAAACCAAACGTCACATCCGTCTGATTCTCAAGACAATAGATTAAATTGCTATCGTGTAAATCAGTACCCTTAATTGCCAGAAAGTTACAATGAGGGGAAATAGGTTTAAAAACTTACATGACAGATAAGTCTTTGAAATATATTTTGCATGTGTATGTGTGACAAATCTCACTGGCTGAGCCAATAGGCAGCATATTTATTTGAAAGACTATTGTTAAAGAGGAATAGTAGGATGCTCCATACCTCAAAGACCACAGAGCCATGTAGTATTTTTTTCCTGTGAACGACTGCTTTAAAGGGCAAAGAAGAAAAAAATTCAGAGCTAGTAATGACCTGATTTTGTTCCCCAGGTACAAACACATTTGAATTTTGTCACAGTCTATTAGATCAACACATTTGGTCCTTGTGTTTGCAAATGTTTATAGAGATACCCTCTGGAACAACACATGGTAACAAGTTAATCACGTACCTATTTGTTTCCAGAGGTGGGCACAAGCTTTATGGGCATATGTACAGCACTGGGAAAAAAATGCAGAGCAGATGACATCTTACTTTATTTTCAGTGTTCCATGCTTCGTATTTTCAATAGCTACTAGTAATAACAAAGGGGTCAGGAGCCAACACTTCTCCCCGTAAATCATATTTTGCCACTAATTCACAGAATGAGGTCCTTCCTTTAAATGGAGAAAAACAATGCAAAACAACAAAAATATGCCTCCTGAGAGTCCCCAGCAGGTGTCTTTCTTGGGCATAAGCAATTCTGAGAATGCACACTGTTCCTAGAAAACAAAAAAGGAAAAAAAAAATTAAAACAACCCTACATTGTAATACCATGATTTCTTACTGCAGGCAACTTCCTTATGATTTCTGCAGTTGACTAGGTTGATGCTTGCACAAAGACGATGGATTCTTCTTGAAATAATTTTGGTGTCCACTCAGGTTGGGGAGTTACAAATAAACCGTTAGTCCTACCTACTTTGTCTTGTATGAACTTCGCATGACACCTGCGTGTTAAAACGCTATAAAGCTTCACTACAGCTACCGAGCGACAGAAAGAAACACAGATGAAACTGTTTCTTTGCACATGAAAAACCAGAGAACAAGGTTTTAAAACGAATGCTTTCCATCATGATCTCAGCCAGATGCTCCTGCCTTTTCGCCAGCAGCAGTAAGGTTTGCCCCGCTCACGTTCACAGCAATGGAGGTTCTGACACTGCTGAAATCTGCAGGCCAGGGTTTTATCCAGCCTAAACCTGACCTGACCCTACGGAGAAAGGAAAAAAAAAAATCTTCCACGTGAAACTGCCTTCAAGGCTGAAGTTACAGGTGAACAATAAGCAGAAACGGGGCAACAGAGGCAACAGTCAAAATGCCTCTTGTTTTTCTCTAGTCTCACTTCTGTGCTGGTTTCACATGAAGAGAGAGGAATAGCATTGGCTGGGAATCGTTCTCTCGTCTTGGATCCAGCTGCCAGCTCTCAGCAGGTCCTTCATACCTCTGAGTGCCTGGGCGTTAGTGATCAGAGAGATGTTCTCAAAACCTTTCATTATGGGAAACCCAGCACTATTCATGATATGGGAAATAAGAACACCTATCATGATGGTCTTTTGTCTTCTCAGTTTTAATCCCTTCAGTGCATAAGCCCCAAATAAGTCACTTCACTTGGTAACCCTCTTGCAAATCTAAACCTAACAGGTAGCTTTGATTCATGCTTTTTCATCTGGCACATACAGAAGATAGAGTGAAAGTCCCTTAAAATATTCTTTAAACATAGAAACATCGCTGGTTTTGTTCCGTAGCGGCTTCTTTATTGTCATTATAAAACGGGGCTAGTTCTTCAACAATACAGGATTGTTTAGTCTGTAACGGTGATGGATGGTCGAGGTCTTCCTTTATTAGCTTTTGCACTGCTGCCTTCACACCCTGACAACCTCTATCTGGAGCACCAGCGAGGGGGAGCAAACTGCACAGACGTCTGAGCCCATGGAAAGGTGCTTCAGAGAGCAGCAGGCTCAGGCGGGCAGGTTACCGACCTTGGGCTGAGCCTCTGAAGTCCACAAGCGCTTGTCTGCACGATCAGAGCCTTGGTCTGCACCGGACGGCGCTCACATTGCCAACATTTAATTGATGGTTCAGATTAGCCAGACATCATGACAACTCCTGTCTTAGGGACCTTGGGGACATAAAAAAAAAATAATTGAGATACACACCCAAAGAACAAATTCCTTTTTCCCCTCATGGCTCTGTTTTCTCCCAAAAAAAAGGAAATGGCAATTAAAGAGTTCATTTATCAGTTCTTGTACATTGTTCCAATACAAAGCTTAGTAGATTTGACAAGTAATTTTACAAATAATAAACCTGAGACATAGGAGGAAATATATAAAGGGCTACGCAGTATTGCTGGAAAGCCCCCTAGAGCCAGTTTCTGGAACAGATATAGGAAGGACTTCTGAGGAAAATTATCCATATGGCTTTCCATTGCTATGTTCAAATAGCACCTCACATGCAACAAGTCCTATGTTTCCTAACAGTTACAGAATAACACGTACTGAGGCATTAGATAGCATGTCACATTTATCATAGAGTTTGTTATGCAAATACTTCTGCAAAGTGCCCGTGTGATGAAACCTGCAGTGCTGAGTGTAGGAACAGTGATGAAACATACAGGGCCTGAATAACAAAAAATAGCCAAAACATCTTGATGTAGAGAAAATGGAAAACTAAAGCCTAGAAATACTGAATTTTGATTCCGTGCTTAGGAACTGGAAAATTAGATTAGGCTATGGAAGCCACACAGGATGTCACTTCATGACTATTTGAAAGATGCAAGCATCTGCTGTAAAATAAATTAATCTTTCTTAAGGAAATTATACCAACGAGGTTCAGCAACTAAGATTCCTCTAAAATTGTTTTTTAAGAGGGAAACAAGCCAATCTAGGATGTCAACACATAGATCTTAATAGAGACAACTAATATGAAGGCTTCGGCCTGATTCTGCCCCTGCTGTAAGCATGCTGAAGTACTCTATTCCGGACAAAGTTTGTTTCCATAAGCACCATTTAATTTCCACAGGCAAATGTATCGATTGATTTTCTGGGGTCTAAAAAGTGTTCTTAGCATCTCAAGTAAACTGAAATCCCAAGTACCACATCCTCAGATAGCACACAAAAATCCAGTGAAGGCTGGCATACTTAGAAACGTAGGAAATGTTGAAACAGAAACCATACCTTATGAATCAGCAGAAAGTTCTTAAGCAGAGACTCATGGGGAAGGAAACCATGCTGCTTCATTACTCAGAAGTGGTTTAAAAAGTGGAAGAATTACAGGAAATGGGTAAGGAAAAAAACAACACACACACACACCCCTAAATATCATTGTGCAACCATAAATAGAAAATAGACTTTAATCTTGAATATTGACTGTGCTTTCGGCCAGTTTCCCCCAAAAACAGTTGAAATTATTAAGGACATAAAAAGATAAAATGATTATTTGATTAGAGGCAGGAAGCAACTTCTCTGCCAGGGGAGGAAACTTTCAATCTTAGAAAAAAATCAGAGAAGGAAAGCATGAAGAGCATCTACCGTATCATAAGTGACACAGAGAAGGGAAATAGGAAACAAAAATTCACCACGAAATTCTCAAGGAGCTGCCTTTAAAGCACATAACTGGAAGGCCTCAACACAGGTCACTGTCAAAAAGGAGTCAAATAAATGAAGGACTGGCCCATCGCATGTATGGATCAAACCACGGGGATCAAATGATGAATCAGATAGAGCTTGTGGCTTAGAAAGTCTTCACCCTGTTGAGTGTTGGAAACAGAAATCCCATCCTTTAATGTTACACTTTAGTTCTTACAGCTCTTCCTGAAGCAACAGGTATTCGCCACCAGAATCTTACTTTTTGGTCCAAATAAACCCAAGACAGCACTCATCTCAGTCTGTTGGAAGTGGTTTTTCACAACTGAGATTCATATTAACTTTCCATTAGTGACCCAACAGTGAAACTTGACGTAAGCAACAACAAATAAGCTAAAATAAGAATAATTGCAAATAGTTCTGAAAATAAGAGCATCCCAAAACAGTTCCTGAAAGCCCAGAGCAGCAGGCCAGAAAAAGCACAGGACACAGTCTTAGCAAAGTTACTTCTACATCCCCTCCTACCTTCACCATGCCCAAGAGAAAAAAAAAAAAAAAGCTACAAAAATACCTCAGAAAACCCCACAGACCTGAGAATATCAGCTGGCAAAGTCCACATAACCCTGTATTTGAACCTTTTCCTTGGAATATTTAAGCTACTGTACTTCTTTGAGGAAAAAGCCAAGGTAGATGAACAAAGTATGCTAGTACCAAAATCGAACACTGACATTCCCCGTGCAGAAAGGCCTTGAATGAGGTTTATATTACACAATTTTCGCTGACACATTTTTAAGGGCATAAGGAAGGGTAAGGAAAATAAAGCCAGTTACAGATATTCAAGAGGAAGGGCGACATGCAGACAGCTGTAATGGCCAAAACAGCAAACTAGACTTGCACTAGCAGCGCAGTACAGTGCCAGAAGTAAAGGATACTCATCGGGGCTGCCCCATGTCCCTGAGCAGTGCCTGCTCGCTCTTGGAACTGCTCATCACCCCTCCACTGCTCCTCTGTCATACTGAGGGACTCCTCAGCAAGGCAAGATGGATGGCTAACCTGCATCGCACCGAGAAAGCCAGAGCCATGATCTCCCCCCATGGCAGCTGCCTGAACAGGGCTGTATTTGATGCACACAGAATTATGAAATACATTTCAGCAAGTAGTAGCAGAATAAGTTTCTTTGAAATGCCCAGAAAGCCTATTTGGAAAACAAAACAGTGCCATTGGCTCTAGACCCATATGAATTGCAGGGACTTCTGTGCATTTTTGGGGTCGTCAGTGCTCAGTTCCTTCTCCCAGCACAGTTAATGATAGATAGTTTAAAGAAAGACACTCCACAGAGAGGATGGGACACACCAACCACTGACAGTTTGTATCTGTAACCCCTCAGCCCCCAGACATCCTCCCACATGCTGGGAAGTTCACAAGGCAAAACGAACACTGGGGCACTCTCCCTACTAACTATGCAACCCACCAGAGAAGGGCGTTAGTAAAGATAATCCTTACTACCAGCTGAACTCCTTCCTTAATAGCAAGTTCACAGGATTTCCAATTTCACAGCCTTCCCTGGGGTTATTTTTTGAGTCATCCAAGCTTAAAGGACCTCAGGCTGTAGCAAGTGAAGCAAGGCTCTTCGGTGCTACCCTGTACGCAGCGCTTCAGCATAGCTGCCAGGCCACCAGGCCGCCACGGGGGCTTATGAGCCAAGGTACATGCTGTAAGCCCAGCGACCTGCAGCACAGTGCCAAAGCAAAGTATTCCCCCTCCCGCACAAGTACCCGATAGTCTCTCTAGGGAATAACAATACTATAGCCGAAGGACGGTATCTTCAGCTGCTGCCAACTGGTACTGCTCTGCTGAAGTCAGTGGCACTGCTCTAGTCTGTGCTAGCTGAAGAGGCAAAAGCCTCATAAATTTGCATTACATTACAAAGCGTTACCAGGAAATGAATGAAAGGGCATGGGGAGAGATTATCTTGCTCATGGTTTGTGGACAGTTTATCCCTTACGTAAGTTAGGTGTATATCCTCAGGGTGATACCTCACTAGACACTAACACAAGTCTCAGCATTCCCAAGAAGGGGACGCTACTATGGCACAACCACACAGCCTGGGAGGGGATTGCTTGTTTTCAGTCCCCTCCTGTAAGACTTTGGAAGCAGTTGTTCAATGCCCTTTTTTTTTTTTTTTTTTTTTTAATTTTATGTTTTTCCGCTTGTTAATGCCATAAACTTCCATCCCTGGATTGAAATTCCCTACATACAGGGAGTCAGCCAGAGCCAATCCAACAATTTCCCATTCCCCTATCTTGGAATTCTGGTTTTCATATTCCTTTTATTTTTTTTTTCCCCAACTAGTCAAAACTCTACCCTTAGAGTTCTACACAGTGTACTTACAGGCATAAGATCTTCTAAGCAGCGTACTCAATGCATATTTGCTATTCATTTTACAAAGTCCACAGTTACCCTGTGGGATGCTTTCTATTCACCTAGCCTGTTCCAGATAAAAAAAAAAAACATTTCGGCATCCTTATCATACCTTAACATCAGCACTGACATCAGACGCTAACCAGACAATCACCACAATATCACCATTAGGCTGCTGAAGACAAAAAAACAAAACAACCATACAATGTGAGGGAATTTTTTCCATTAAGATAATAAGAGAAAAAGAGAGTCTGAATTCTGTCATCATGCCAGTTTTCAAAAACCATGCCTTAAAAGCAGTTAATCCCTCCCTCTGGGATTAAATCTGTCCAAATGCCTTGCTGCTAAAATGCCTTTAAATGAAGCCATGAAGAACGTGACTAGCTAACACTTCTGGGCCTGGGACTGTGGAACAGTTGCAGTAACAATTCACCTTACAACATCCTATATGCAGTAGAGTGATACATTACTAAATTAGCCAAAGTCACTCTCAGATACACAAAGATCTCCAAATCTCGTATGGAAAATGTCCTCAGTTGGTCATTTAACTGCAATATCTAGGGTTTGGAAAGCTTCTAAGATTTAGAGCTTAAAAAGAAAAAAAGATCACCCTTGATGGATGATCCTGGAGCAAAGGCAGGAGGAGGTCAACACAATGGAAACATAGCTCTGTGCAGACATCAGACAAAACAGCCCCACCACTATGCTCTCCACTCAGGCAGAAAGGGGTGGAATCAAAATCTAAATTAATAACCATTAACCTCAAAGTGATTAAGGACCATGAATGCGTCCATGTACAAATGCACACCGATGTATGCACCCACTTGCATATATCCACCGATTACATCTGTTCTGACAGGAAAACATTAGTGTACTGAGAAAGGAGCAGAAGCAAACAGGAATGGCCAAAAGACAGGACCCTCTTAGGGCGGGTAGACAGATGGAGAAAAAAAAATAAATAAAGGAAAGCCATCTTTCTCATGTGTGTGTTCTTGCAACTAATATCTTGATTTGTTATTCTCACAGAAAATGTCTATTTTTAATCACCTATCCTGTGTCATGCTTTTGTTCCTTAAAAAACAGTTGCCTGTCAGTATAAATCCACTTATTTCAACAGTTACGATAGTAGAAACAAAAGCCATGGTTTGCTAGACGAGATTTAAATAGCGTAAGTGGTTATTTTTGCAGACCGAAGACTTGCCATTACAGAATGGAGCAAAGATGCTGTGCTGCTGCTGCTGTACGGTTTGAGAAGCAGTTTCATCCCTGTCCCCTCCTGTACAAAGATAGAAACAATACATTCTGTATTTGCATCACGAGCATGTAAGCAAAGATAAATCAAATTGTGTCTTCTGCCTCACACACAGGGCTGGTCTAAGGTCCGAGAAGGTTTACTAATGATGGTGTTTACTAATGACAGGCTTCCTGCAAGAGCACAAGTTTCCATCCCGGATCACAACTGTTAAACACCTTCCCACTGCCCAGCTGAGACAGCATCCAGAGCCAGCTGAAGCTTCTGTGTTCAAGGCTGACCCCTGTAGGATTGTCCTAAATTCATCATTTTTCAAACTAGAATGTAACCAGGGTTCATTTAATGTTTCAACCCGATACAACTCTTAGTAAACTCTTCCAACAATTAATGCCACACCATGTTAAAGTACATGCTCTAACCTGGGTCTCAGCTAGCCCAGATGCAGCCTTCAGGCAGTGGATTATATGAAAGCTTAAGAAACATCTGTTACCATGTTTTCTCCATGTACCCACCTGAACAGTGAGTTGAAGCCAGTTCTCCACCGTCCACTTAGTAAGCTGAATCAGCTGAGCTCCCAGATTTTCTCCCTAAAGCACATTTCTCCCCATTTTAAATGGTTTTCATGGCTCATCTCTGCCTCCAGAGACCAGAACTAAAGGCAGGTTTAAGCCTAACTGCTGCTAGCCCTACGACTACAGCATTGCTCTTCTGGACCACGTGCCTCCCTCCCCTCACCAGCATCTTCTACCAGCTCGACATGTTAAATAGCATGAGGCAGAGTCCTGACAGCTTCTATCTCTACCAGTAACAAACCTTCTCACGAGGGTGATTATCATTTGGCCACACACAACCACACGTGATGAGGTGAGCACCCTGTTGTTGGGTTTGTTTGGGTATTTTGCATGATTCCAGGTTTCCTAGTCACCCAAGTGATGTTATCGCAAATCTTAAAGGTGCCTAAATACGTTGTATTAATACTATCTGCCAAAGTTGTGATCTCATCACAGATTTATAAGGTTTGTTAGACATGATCTGGTTTTCATAAAACCACCAAAATACACAAAAACCTAAAGCAGCATAACGTAACTACTAATCTATCCAACTCCTTCCACGTTTTTAAAGTATAAATTATTTGGCCTTGTTGGTTTAAAATATCTGACTTGCATTTACAATGACATTTAGCAAGAGAATGCTAGCTGTTGGCTGCCCTTGTAAGTAATGAACAAAAAAGAAAATAATCACTTTATAATTTCCTAATGAAAGAAAAAAAATCACATCATAATTTCCTAATGAAAACTCTTCATATACAGTACAAGTTATTTTGACATAAAACCAGCTTATATTAGTGTTGTCAAAGTACAGATGACCAGAAATACTGATCAGCAAGAGGCACCTTATCCATTAAAACATTTTTTTCCAATTATTTCAATTTTGCTGGGACTTCAACTTTCATATCTCTACCAGAGATTCAATCCCTATATTCATATTAGCCTTCACTTCATAAAATATTTATACATGCTTTCAGGCCCATTGACTTAGATTCTCTTCTGAATATGGGCTACAAACAGGAGATTTCTCTGACTAAATGCTGCTATACCCTTCCTAGTGTCAGGAAACTTCCACACACAAAACAGTTCCAAAAGAAGAGGAAGAGTGTTATGAATTAAACCAAACTGCACAGAGATGCCAGCTCCCATTGAAGAGGAGGGAGTTTCTGAAGGTCTCCACCAGGAAAAGTAGTCCCAAAATGGAAGTCTTGGTCCACGGAAGTTCATTACACTGCACTAAGTGAAGCCAGGATTTTACCTGAAATGTTTATTCCTTTGGGGTTTTTTAATCACTTTTGAAAGAGAAAGGCTGTGCATGGATGTGACTTCTACTTAGCTCTTTTTTATAACGCCAAGCAAGAAACAACTCTAAGAACAAGCAGATAGTTAAGACGAAGTCACGTGTTTCTCTTTCTGAAACACTGATTTACCCCAGTACAAGACAGAGCATGTTACTCATTGTGGAGGACAATTAAGTCGCAGAAACATTCACTGCTCCCTGGGAACAATTGGCACCATTATGTGATCAACAAATCTGTCTTATGTGCATTCCCCACCACCACCCTTCTTTTCTTGCAGTCATCTAACATAAGCACAGGGGATGGAAAAAAAAAAACCCACACCACTACAATCTCAGATTGTCACATTTGCCTCTAGCTTCTGTTTTTTCTTCTCATACTAGGATACAGGACATGTCCAAAAATCAAAATAAATAATACAAGAACTGTGAAATTCTGAAAAAATACTTGGTTCATTCTCATATGCCTTGCTGATTTTTTTTCTAACATCCAAGATTAGCATTTACAGGATTTTCTTCAGAAACACAAAGGTTAGAGATTTACTTCAAGATGAAAACCAAAGCTGAGATATTCAAAAGAGCTCTCAATCCCTGTATTTGGCAAAATTACGGAATTTTATCTAAACTGCATTAAACATTAAAAACTAAAAATACCCTCCAAATTTAACCTGAGCGCTTTGTTTTAACAAAAAGGCATGGGTCAGGCAGTCTAATGATTGCCATTTGAGTGGGACAAAATTGTGCAAAAATTACATTCTAATAAAAGTTCAGTTTTTAAGTAGCTTCAAAGTTGAAAGCTACCTTGGGCTCACTATTTTGCAAGCTCTTTTCCAATGATTTTATCTTTACAACAAGACCATGTTTGATTGTTTGACATAATACCGGCCACAAATTGGTCTGAAAACATGAAACAGTTAAAAATTATGATTATTTTCTGTATCAAACAAAATTAATCAGAATACATTCTTTTTTCCTTCCCTTGATTAACAGAAAAATGCATGGTATTTAGAGAAACAGTGCCTGAGGATTTATGTAAGCGTGGATATAACTGTATTTTTTTGTTTATTTGCTTTTTACTTTTGTTCACATCCTTCTTCTGTTTAGTTTTCCCTATTCACAGCACAGGCTCAGCACCCTCCTTGCTGGTTTCAAAAACACGTGTGGGAACAGTTCTGGAAATGCTCAGGTCCTAACGTACATACAAAAGTGAGGTATTGATCCCAGCAGCCTGACAAGCTTTCTGGAAGGTGAGATCAAGCATGGATTTATAGAGAACTCAGGAAGGTTAGGGCAGGTTTTACAGCATATAGGAAATTGGCAAAAGCCAAGTTTAATTTGAATCTAGTGGGCTGAGAGAAGACAACATCCACCGTTCAGTCTTGGTGCTCAGGTTAATTACCACAGCCTTGCAGTGTCATTCTCACACTTTCCCATTTCACCTTTCAACACAGGGCATCATATCTTCTTCCCTCGATTTTCAATCACAAAAGGAATGCCAAAGGTTTCCAAAAGTTAACTCAACTTCGGCCATTTTACTTTAATAGACTATTTAATTAACGTGCCGTGACATCCATTCTTTTACATTCATTGTTCTATGTATTACTCTCGTTATTTTTTCTCCTTCTTCCCCCGATTTGGAAAACACAACCCAGGTCATGTCATCGCTCTCAGACCCTGGGGAGGGCAGGAAAGCAGAGATGAGTAGTAGGTATCAATGTAACAGGTGCCTCTACTAATTGCACAAAAATAATTTTATAGCAATTACAGCAATGGCAAAAGTGCCAAAACTGATTCCAGGGAGCTTTTTTTCTTCATTTATAAGCAGTAAACATCCAGTATTTTAATTAACACCACAAGCCAAATAAATTAATTGCTGCTTTAATGTGTAGAACCATCAATTACTCTATACAGGATAGTGGCAAAAAGGCGTAACTTCTCTGTTAGTAGAAAGAATTGAAAATGGTTTTGACTGTTATAAGACATATTATATATATAACATGTATAATATATATATATTATAGTATACACATTTGAGTGAACAAAAAAAAAAGGTACCTTTAAATTATCTAAACCACTGCATTTTAAATCAGAAGCACAGCTACATCTCCTTTATTAAAAGACAATATGAAACTTAGTTCTTGTAAGCACATACTGATTTGCTTCCAGACTCGAAAGCATTGAGCCAATGACACGTAACTAGAAGTGGAAACACGTCCCACAGCAAGTGTTTTATTCATAAAGAGGAAAGGGAAAGACTTCCATTATAGACCCCCTAGGAGCATCTACGAGACCACTCACAGACCAGTGTCCCATTATGTAAAGTGTTGTACAAACACAGGACAAAACGCTCTGCCCAAACCTGAAGCATCAGTTGGAAGACCACAGCACGAACGCTTGCACAGGGTAGTTATGCTTTTTGTACAGATCATTGAGCAGACCTTCACATAGTTTGGGAATTTACTAGCTTTACAAGTAAATTAAGCTTTAAATATTTCAACACGACTTTTAGTTATTCGTAGCGTCACAGTCTAATATTTGTAACTCGACTCAGAACAAAAAGGCCTGTTCAGAGAAGATGAACCCAAGTAAACATTCCTCAAAGAAAAGCTGAAATTTGTGCTAGTTATTGGAAAATCAGACTAGCACCAGTAACTGCAAAATTACAAACATGAGCTAAGTCCCTCTGGAGACTTCAAATGAAAAACAGCCAGCTGCCACATTTGTTAAGGGACAGAAAGCAACCTGTATGCCACGTTCGTACTGCTCCCCTGCTGTGGGCAGGCTTTTTAGTAGGGCATATGGCGACGGGACAAGTGGTGATGGTTTTAAACCGAAAGAGGGTAGATTTAGATTAAATATTAGGAAGAAATTCTTTACAGTGCAGGTTGTCAGGTACTGGCACAGGTTGCCCAGAGGAGCTGTAGGTGCCCCATCCCTGGGAGTGTTCAAGGCCGTGTTGGATATGGCTTGGAACCAGACAGTCTTTAAGGTCCTTTCCAGCCCAAACCATTCTATAATTCTATGATTGGTACAAAGCTCTTTGTTGCAATTAAACTACAGAAGGGCTCTGTCCCAAAGCCATGGTTCTAAGGCACTGAACTGAAGTTCATGATGGGACCAGGCTCTTCCAAATCTCTTGGCCTCTAGTTGATGGCTGGGGATTAACAGCACTGGAAACTAAAATTCAAAATTTCCTAGAAGGATGTACTTTAAGCCTAATTATCAGCCCGATTTAAACTGTATTTATATACTTATTTTAATATACATTTAATTCTTTGGTCAGCTTTAAACAAATCATGTTCTTATGTGTCTAATGAGTATCCGCAGCCTCATACAGTGGGGGTCAAATATTGTCCCCAGCAAAGGAAAAACTGAAGCAGCCACTCCGCAGTTACCAGCATTGCCTCAACCACAGACCAGCCGATGCCTTTCCCCGATGGTGATGGTAGCGGTGGAGGCAGGAGGGAGCGGGAAGTCCATGCTCTGCAGGGTGGCTTCGGTGACAGCAGGAGGGGCAAAACGTGGAGGTCAGAGAAGGGAGAGGGAGGGAGGGGAGCTGGGAAGAAGATTCAGGGGCAGAGGCTAAAGATCTGTAGGATATTTAACTCTCACTATTCCCAAAATTACTTCTATATGTATAGACTTTTTTTTTTTTTTTTAATGTTCCATCTGGATAATCTGATGTGGGATTTGCAAAGTTCCTGTCCTGCCTCCTGATCAAAAGGACAGTGCAGAAGCTCAAAGCCTGGAAATGCCTGCTAGACCTGTAAAACTTCACAATCTGGGAATGTCTGAGGTAACTGGGAAACAACATTTTTGCCATTTGGAAGATTTTTCATTTCCAAAATGTTTTCATCCCAATTTGGGAGGCTTCCTAGATGCCTTAGATCCCCCTGCTCTACAACAGCCTAATCAAGCAATATGTTGAAAAAACAAGGGAATTGGCCAAGGGGAGAGACTGATACCTAAACCAAAGGAGCCACAGGTACAACATATCTTCCAATGAACTAGAATTTTCCAAAGACAATGGTAGAAGACCTCCAATCAGCTGTACTGAAAACTCAGGAACCACAGCTCCCATCAAACAGTACTGTTACTGCCTCTCCTCATCAATTAATTTGCTTAGCGGGTAATGCAGCAGGAGAACAAGGAGGCTGTTTGAAGGACTCTCAGTGGGGACAAAAGAAGGTTTGTGACCTTACCCAGAAATGTCACTCGGCCACACAGGAAGATAAATCTGATGAGGACATTCTGGGCAGAATAATGCTCAAAACAGTTTGCAGTCCGGTTTTATCTGGTTGTTGCTGAGCAGTACAGTGGCATAAAAGAACGTATGTACTACTCGCATAATTTATCCTGATAGAGTGAAAAAGTGTGATGGCAGGCTGATCTGCTACAGACCACCATCCTATCAGATGCCCATAAGGAGCAGAACAGGACCTTGGTGGTGGCTTGGCTGTAGGAAATGCCAAGGGCATGACCAAGGATGCTGAGCAATACTGGTTCACTAATTTTTACGCTACTCCTGTCTACAGGTAACTTTTTTTTTCATCTTTTACATAGGCTGTAAATTATCTGGAGCTTGCACCTTGTTCCTATTCGCAATTTGTACAGCACTTAGCAAAGTGGAGACCGGGCCCACCACTCTGCATTACAAATAGCATCAGCACCACACCAGGGGTGGGGTAGGATTAAAAACAAAACAAAACAAAAAAAATATAAATCAAAACTGAGCTCTACCAAATGCACTGAACTTGTGGAGTTTAATCCCATGGAATGGAGGGAAGGTAAAGCCTTTGCAAGTGATGAAAGACACATTCATACCTAGGCTAGAGTTTACAGCAATCAAGGAGCTAATCACACAACTCACATAAATCCTAGTCTAGACAAAGCTTTGTACACTGAAAGGGGTAAAACCACAGTGCAATGGCATGGAAGACAACTTCACGCCCTTCTGTAATGAGGGCTGAGATCATTTCAGCTAAGGCTAGAGATTTTAAGCACAAGAAATTCATGCTGACTTCCACTGTCTTAACATTTTACTGTGCCTTTTAAGCACACAGTCTAAGTTCAGAGCCCCTCAGAAACAGATCTACCAGACCCACACCAGTTATTTACAAAAGTCATTTTGCATATTTGGGTCCCAACTGATGCCAGCATTTTTTAGCTACCGTGTGACAGTGAGAACATACTGGTCCTCAACCCTATTTTCTAGAAGTCCTTCACAACTTTATGCACCAGGTCAGCCATTCCCCTGCTAATTGCTCCCTCCAACCATTTTAACAAATATGCACATCCTATGACACTTCATGTGGAAAACGGCAGAAACGGTGTTGCACTAGGTGAGAAGCAGGAGATGAGGATGCACTAACAGAGTAGCAGATCAAGAAACAGGGGAAGAACAAGCATGCAGCCAGGGCAGTGCCTGCCCCACACAGTCACCAGGGGAACCAGAGACTCCATAATCTTCAGCCAGTGTTAAACGAGCATCCTGGAAAATTATTTTAAATAATGTGCACATCTGTAAACAAACAAACAAAAAGCAATTTTTAAAATTATTCACTGAAAGATAAAGATGTGCAGCAATAACTTGTTCCCAGGGCTAATTCTGGTTAAAGAAATCTCCAGGAACCAGGTTAGGCAGTATAAATGCAAAGTGCTGAGAAGCGAGAAATGCAGAGTTAAGGACTGCTTTGTGAGGAGGCGGCTATCTGAAATCCGTCCTGCTCAACGTGAGGCAGGAATAAATCTAAACTTGTGTTGCTGCCGTTATACAGGCTGCCTAGCAATTATTTCTGGCCTCCAGAACAGACCATTTCTACCACAGTAAGAGAGGAGGACGGAGCAGGAGTCCAGCCCCAAGCTCCCCAGAATGCTGGGTCCAGCTGTATTCACCAGCAGAGGGAATAACGAGGAGGATGGTGAGGAGGAACAATAGGTTGTGTATCTTCCAAAATGCAAACACACAGTGTTGCCGTGGGGAGTTACATTCGGAGGGCTTTCATCTGTCAGATGCCATGACTTTCCTCCCTGCCTCCTTGCCTTCCCTACCCCCCAGCCTGTATTACTTTTCTGCAACTTCTGCTGCCATAGAACCAGTCTTGCTGTGGTAAGTATCTTGGCAGAGCTTCAGGTACAAGGGAAACATCTTTCCTGGCAGGCACAAGCCCTGCAATATCATGAGGCCACATACAGCAAGGGCAGGAGTAAATACGAAGTTTATTAATACCAATTTTAGGCAAAGCCTCTACCCATATACAATGCTAACTTTTCCAGCTCGGGGTGTGTCAGAGTAGGGTTGCTCTAAAGCATATTTGCTGTAATACCAGATCAGATGCCAGTGTACTGAAATAAAAATGTCTTCAAACTTTAAAATTTAATTTTCCTAGATTTATTTTTGGTACTGATTCAACGCTGATACTAGCATCACTGTGATAAAAGATGGCAAGTTACATTATTCTAACTGTGCAAATACAGTTCAAACTGTTTGACTCTGGGAATATATTTTTTTTTAATGCACTTTTAAGTATGGAGACTCAAAATGACAAGAACACACCTGGATTTGCATCCAGCAGGAAAGTACCTACGAAGCTGCTGCTGTCTGTGCTGAGAAGCCCTTGAAATGAAAACAAACGAACCACAAATCACACTAATGGGAAGGCTGTCACTTCTGGATTCAACCATAGAAATGAAATATAATAGAGGGAAAAAAAATATTGGCTTTATTCCCAGACACAAAAAGTAAATCATCTGCAGAGAGAATGACATTCCTCTCCTCCCCTTCATCCCAAAGCAGACATCAGATCTCTGAAAGTGAGTATACAGAAACTTTCCCACCTTTTGATGATCCAACTTTAAAAAAGATAGAACAGAGAAAATAAACGACAAAAAAAAACAAAACCAAAATAGCTGTATATGCTGTGGAGACTACACATATCTATTAAATATATAATAAAATCATCTACAAAATTTAGTGGCTTCCTGAAGTTAAACAACAAAACATGTATCCTCAGCAATACCAGGAGTCTCAGTTCAGCTGTAAATTTCCACAGGTTCCTCGAGAAACCGGGGGGGGTCCACATAAAAGGCTTTTTGTGAAAATATGTATTCTGTACACACAGACACATCTGAGGACTGCAGTATTCTCAATTTCCTGACCTGGTATCTCAAGCTGGCCACCTAAAAAGAAATATTAAGACTCATGACCCCTTAAGCATCCCTCCCTGGGCTCAGCAGCACCTTGGGAAGCACAGTCCCACCTCCGTCCCCCTGCCTGACCCAGGTCACAGTAGCCAAGGCAAGGCAAAGAGTTACCCCCTCTCAGATGTGTGGCCACAGACTTTTAAAGGACCAGAATATATTAAATGGCAAACAAACTAGTAATAACATCCATCACACATATCACATCATTATGGTTTTTTTAGCCTCCTATTTGTACTGTCTCATCCCAGGCTTGAGCTCATGTTCTGTGAAGCCTAGGTAGAACCAAGCACTTAAACACCACACATGCAAACATCCATTCCTATTTAGACACCAAAATGACCTCGAATTGGCAGCAGAGACTTTTCAAAATATGTATTTCTAATCCAGGTACTCAAATGGGATGTGGGACTTCCCCAACATCTTTGCTACCAAGTGGCAGCTGAGCTGTGGAAAACCCAGCTTGCATGTTCGTTACTTCTGCCGTCAGAAAAGAACAGTTGTGTACTTGGTGCTCTCAGCCTTCTGAAGAATATATTCCAGTCCTCCAGAGCTCTGGTATCTGGCGGATTTTCAATATCACATACTTGCTGACTGTCCTAGTGTGCTGCAGGATAATGCTGAATTATGAACCCAGCCCTTTCCACAAAGTATTCCCCTATTCTTTTCAAAAGATTTCCCTTCTCCACCCAGAAAGTTAAAGAAACCTCGCTATGGAAATACCAAGTTCATGTTTTAGCTAAAAGGAGTGCAAAGCAGGGAGAGCAGTGGTTTAAGGAGAAAAAAGGGACACGCCAGCAGCCCTGATGAGAAGTCAGAGCAGGGAGGGTGCTGAGGCCACATGGAAAAAAAGCTGTGCCTCTCTCATCCTTCCCACGAAAAGGACTGAGCAAAGTGATCAGGAAACCACAGTGCCCAGGTCAGAGGTGAGCGAGGGAAGCACGAGTCTGGAGGAAGCAAAAGAGCTCGAGGTAAGCAAGTACGCAACAACTCGGTTAAAAAAAAATACTAAAAAACTAAAACGGATCAACAATCAGATGGACATTTACTGTAGCGCTGCCTCTTACAGGCTGTGATAGTTCCTATGCCCTAAACATTAACAGCTTGGATTGAACACAGGGGACATTTTTTTAAAACTCAAGATAACCTGGTAGCCACCTCCTAGCTGGGCTGGCCCATTCTTCTCTGGCAGCTCTGCACAGGAGAGAATTTAAGGGATGTGATGGGTGGTTAAGTCAAGAACGTGAGCAAGAAAAGTTTTTCCTAAGGAAATTACACAGCTGGAAGGGAGAGGGGGGGCAGCCCTCTGCAAGCCCCCCAGTCCTTGCAGGCCAGCCAGCACAAGGAAGCAGAGCACTGCACAGCCAGCCTCAGGCGCCTGTGTGACAGGCCGCTGGTGTGTGACACAGCGGTGTCCTGCACAGCACCAGGCCGTTCCTGCAGGATTAAAGGGTGCCATCCTGCAGCACGCATAGTGGTGCTTAGGTGGTCTCTTCAGTTCAGAGCTGAGTCCTGGTAATTCCAGTGTTCGTGCCACACACGACAGATCAGAAAGCAATCTCCATTGCTGTCTGTCTAGCACCTTCTACGATTGTTGAAGCCACAAAGATAATTTTAAAGAAAACCAAGCATGCCTTTCTGATTATTTTCTGCAAATTGCTTTGGAATAAAGATACATGGCAAAATCTTCAAGCTTAGCAATTTCAGTTAAGCACTTAATTCCAAGTTTAGAGACTTAGATACAGATATCCACACACCTGACTCACTGCTGAGCATTTATAAAGAGACTCATTTTTCATGTGAACAAAGCCCTGGGAGCTGAGGACACTTAGAACCATCTGAGAATTACAGATTAAGTCAATACTAGGCTGTGAGAATGAGGAAAAAAAAAAAAAATCAACCCTTTCTTGCTTTATATACAGCTGACTGGTTAGCAATTCCAGCCAACCTTTTTCTCAAGTTTCCATGATGAGTTATACCAACCATCAGTTAGCTTCTTGGCAACAAGTTTGTATGCAAGTAATGGAAGGTAAAAACGAAATTATTTAAAAAAAATGCAAATCTGCAGTATTTATGTGAGATCTGTATCTGCACTTAACGTTAACTAGACATGGCAGATGTTATACCACATTGGAGAGCACACCTAGACAAGCAGAACTGAGCTTTATTTCATGTATAGTTGTGTTCAGTTCAGATACACGATAGGTTATTAGCAACTTTTAGGAACAAGTTGACTTACTATAAATCACACTCTGATATCAGCACAGCTAGCAAGGAACTGTACAAAGTACACATACAAGCAAGATGGTAGTATTCTATTAAGATGATTTATTGCTTGGCATTTCTTGAAGTTTTGGGGCCATCAGTAGACTAGATTCACATGCCAGCTTTGAGACACACCTCACAGTCTGCCTCTGCCTACTAGCATTTGAAGACTTGTTGGTAACGTTTATAACTTTACTCTTCCCTCTGAGACACTCTGAAAGGTCTAATACTTCTGGGTTTTTTCCTAGCTACGGATCATCCAGGTTTGGGTTTACTTCAGTCCCCTATCCTCCATGTAGTCTGGAAAGACTACCCCTCCTTCCTCCAGAAGGAGTCCTCACAGGCTTTATTAAGCAGCTATAATCTTCTGAGAAAACAAGAATACTTAGTCTAGCCCTGAGAAAGCACGCCTTCAGGTATCTCAAAAGATTTCAAAAGAGCATTTAATTCCCCCCTATCTTAATTACGCTGATTATTAACACTTTCTCTCTTCAGTTTGGAGTCAAAATCAATTGCCTTCTGAAGAGGCTTACCCAGAGCCAGATCTTCCTTATACACTTTGGCTTTAGGGAACTCAACTTAAACTCCTAAAAGAAGTTACAACTCTTTTAGCAATACTCACTGCTTACTCTAAGATCCAGGCTCCGTCACAGTGATTTGGAGATGAACTTGTTCATTCCCTCACACCGCCACACCACAAGGTTAATGCTAAAAAACCCAGCAGCACTCTAAAGCGTGAAAGCCACAAAGCTGCTCGGTCAACTGCAAAACTGAAGTCACCTGTTATCCTGAGCAAAGGTGATGAGTTCCTTGCACAGGAGAAAAATTTGTATTACTTACTATCTCAAAATGGCCAGCCAAAGCTATAGATCCAACACATATTATGAGTGGTAATACTTTATGTTATGGTTATACACAGTGCAAATACAAATTCAAATTTAGTAGTGAGCTTAATAAGATAACATCTTAAATCAAAACCACAGGATTTTAATTATGTCAGTGCAAAACAAATCACGATAATATGATGATCCTTATTTACCATGTCTTTAACTTCTCAGATGGAGATTCATTTCAGAAAACATTACATAAAGAAGACTTGAAATATAGAGAATCTAACTCTGCCTCCTTGAGAAGTATGCAGCATATCAAAAAATGCACACACTAAGACCACATGCAATCCTTATTTAACGACTCGATAGGTATGGGAGAGATGATTTTCCATTATGCTCTGTCTTGATCCTTGGTTTCATCTGCTGGTTTCATCTGAGGTTTCACCAGAGGAGGCTGTGGTACTGGCTAAGAGAAGCTACAGTTGTTAGTAGCCAGCGAAGTTAAATGCACCTATGGGCTGATCAAGCCATCGTAAGACCTATGGTTTTGCTCCACTATGAGAAAGTTCCTCAAGTTACATCAACGTAAGTAGAGTAATGGCTATGCCTTTAAAGAAAGCTTTTCAGTTTAATGTAACATGAGCTGAAGTTGGGATGGAAAGAAACACAACACCATGGCTTTAAAAACATACCTTAGTCTTCAAAAACATAGCCTTCCTATAGAAACTAGCCTTTCCGAGTGACACCATGGGGCACGTGCCAGCCCAGATTTCCTCAGGAGGGTTCGATCAATCATCATTTAATTAATGTTAATTTGAGGAGCAGCTGGAAAAATGTGAACCCATCATTTCAAGGCTGTGTGATTCATAGGAAGAAATGAGGAGAATAGTTGTAAGACAGGAAAAATAGTGCTCCATTACTTTCCCCAGCACCTCTTGATTTTGATCAGAGGACATTCCCTAGCCCCTAACGGTATCATATGGAAAAGGGAAGGCATGGTCAGCAACCTGTTCATACTGAAAACCTTACTTTGCTCCTGGCTTTCACATAAACACACCTCTGTTTGGGCACTCACTTAAAGAGGACAAGGTAATCAGCTCAAATCTGGTGTGACCTCGCCCTTCTAAATTGAATCACAACACCCAGAGTTTCCCTATCTTGGCTTTTGCCTTTTACCTATTCTAAAGTGCAGGCCCCATATATGATATTTTCCTTTCCTGTGCTATTTTGTAAACTCTAATTTTTTTTTTTTCCAAGAAAGGCATTGTTTTCATTTTGCAGTGCTTGAAATGCATGAGCAGACTGTAGCATCCTTATTTCTTACTCCTCCTCTTGAAGATACAGATTGGTTTGCCTCAAGTAGGTCTATGATGATGGATGCTTCTCTGTTTCCATCACTGAAATAAATTAATAAATGTCCAGGTAAGCACAGGCACCAAAATAATCCAAGCAGATAAATTTCAGCTCCCAAGAACACATCTATCACCTGTAAAAAGTCTCCTGCAACAGCTTCCCAGCTGATTCATGTTTGACAGCAGCAATTGAGAGTGGTCAAACACTCTGAACTGCTGAGGACAGGGAGGTTATCCATCATGTCGTGCTTTTCAGTAGCAGCTGTAGCAAAATAAATTACATAATGTGTTGTATATGCTACCTAGATGCCTGCCCACCATACTCTGTCCTCCACTCTCACAATATTAAAAAAAAAAAAAAAAATGGCAACACTGCATGATGCTGGTGTTATTTTCCAAAGCCTGAGAAGATACTCACGTACTTCCTGATAATTTCAGAAACAAAGGCTGATCTGCACTTTAAAAGCTGGGTCCACAAGAAGCACATTTCATGTCCTGTCATTTGTCAGCACTTAATGTAAAGTAAGTGACATGGCTAGATGCCTTCCTTATGTAAAAAGATAAGCTGCAACCAACACCACATTGGCAATTAAAATCCTGTTAAGAGTTTTCCTACAAATCATCATAATAGGCCCCCTGTGACATCGGCTGGGATGACCTATACACTGTGGTATAAAGCAGTTCTCACCTGAGGAACCTGAACATTCTTCCAAGTCTGCAGGAAAGATCTTGTGAAGTAGGAAAAAAAAAAAACAAAACCAAACCTTAAAAGATGTGTTGGTGGAAAGGGGAAGCGATATTTCACAGGCCTTCCAAGCTATGAAGCAATCTGTGGTATGATCAGTAGGAAATGACCGCAGACCTCATGACGGGACAGAGAGTCTGTAACCAGAAATATTTCAGAAACCCTATTCTTGCTCATTTGATCATCTCACAGTAGCTATTAAAGTCAATGACTTCACTAGAATGGAAAAAATAAACAGTTCATTTTTAAATACAGTTCCTCCGTAATGCTTTTTTTCAGAGACCTCAAATGACTTCTTCAGAGCTGACAGGTTCAAAGGAGCAATATTCACTACTCCTGCAACTTCTATTCCACACTCTTTCCTCCTCAGTTCTCAAGTCAGTTAGAAGAAATTATTAGTTAGAAGGGAGAAAAGGAAAAAAAAAAAAAAACCACAAGAAAATGAGAAATTGAGACTGAATTGGAATGGGGAGGGGAGAATAAGGAATAAGAGGGAGATAGCACATTCACAGAGTAAAATATAACTCACAGTCCTAGAAACAGCTTTTTTTGATCCACGCACTCGAAGCTATAAGTAATTTCTTTAATTACCAAAGAGTGATTTCCAAGCCTAAAATCAAGTGTCTGCAAATTAAAGTTGAGATCTTTACTGGAAAACAGTCAGACTTATCTAGTCCATCACTAATTAAACCTGCACTGGAATATCTATTTAGATCAGCTCCCTCAGATGCGTGCTACTTCAGAATTAAAAAAGAAAATTTAACTTCACCTTCAAGTGCTGTGTAGTGGCCCAGAAATAAAACCCTCTCCCTTTCAAACAGAGTGCTTAAGTATGAGGTTACTTTGCAGCAGCTGATCCAGAATAGCCACGACAAAGTTAAATCATGGGAATTTTCAGTGAGAATAGAGCTTACGGAGCCTTTTTGTGTGCTACAACAGTTTGTAATACTAAACCTCTACTGCAAAAAATTAAGGGCATCTTCTGACATTTTTTATTATTTTCATTTCTGATGTTTTTGTTGTTGGTTTGGATACTTTTTTTTCCTTCTTGGCACTTTCATAAAGAAAGCTTATTTCCTTTCTGAGAAGACAGTGGGAAGAATCTCTTGGAACACTTCTGCATAACTGAAAAACCAGGGAAAAACATTCCCACTTTCTCCATTGTTAAAACATTACTTTTCCTGCTTTCTTTAACTGAATGAAAGTTTAAAGCACAGCATTTTAAATCTCAGCCACATAACTCTAGTTGGGTGTGAAGAATATTTATACATACAAAAGGATTTATAAACATGGTTAATTGAGATTCTGCCAGAGCGTTCAGACTGCTTTGCAAAAGAAATTTGAATTGTGGAATTCTTAATGTAACAAAGAATCTCAGATTAAAAATAATGTCCTGACACTTTCCCAGTCAGCCACCTAGCAGCACAGAGAAGAAAAGCTCAAGTATCTCCCTAACCTGTGCTGTGTGGATCCATGGGTTGGGTCATGTGTGACACTGGGATTGCCAGGGAAATTTGGGGAAAACATCTGGAAATCCACCTCTGTCTGCCCCAGCAGAGGATCCCAGCATCCCTGCCATGGAGCAGGAGTGGGGCAAACCCAGGCAGATTTGCATCACAGGATGCACGACGGCAACACCTAGGAGAGGGGCAGAAAGGAAGAATGGCGAGAAAGGAAGAAGCATAGGGAGCGTGGGGACTGGCAGACCCAGCAACAGTGTTGGGAGCCCTGCATGGCAAAATGTGAACCAAACGCTTTCTCCGTGGCACTGCCACTGCCTCCCGGTTCCACATGCCCTGAACTTTCTCCTCTCAACTTGGTCAAACAAATAGGTGCAGCCAACATGCACAGCTCAAGCCAAGCAGATGCAGTAAACATGTTGACTACCACAAAGAGACCCATGAAAAATGATGGAGCCCATCATGGGACAGAATAAAGACCAGAAATATTTCCAGAATTGGGACCGTAGCTAGTATTCATATTTAAGAGGCATTTGGACAATGCCCTTAATACCACACTTTAACTTTTGGTCAGCACTGAAGTGGTCAGGCAGTTGGACTAGATGATCGTTGTCCCCTCCAACTGAACTATTCTATCCTGTTCTCATCACTTTATTTTGAAAGGCAGGGGATGGGGGGGGGGGGGGGGGGGACC
>JAVJGJ010000057.1:11072342-11096732 GCA_035590215.1 Microhierax caerulescens
GTGAATGCGCTGAGCGCCCCGCACTCGGCGGGGCACGCCGGACCCGCCCCTTTATGGCCTGTGTCCGCCGCTCCACGGAGCGCCGGCAGCGCGGTGTCCCGCCCGCCGCCTGTGCGGGGGCCGCGGCTCGCTGCCCCGCCGGGTTGTGCCCTTGGCGGGTCGCTGGGACGGTGCGGAGGCGGCGGCGGGGTGGGGAGCCCGTTCCTCGCCAGCCAGGTGGCCGCGACCCTCGCGTGTGTGAGCCCACCCCGGCGGGGGTCCCGGCTGAGGCAGTGGCCGCTCCTCCCGCTGCCCGGGCAGCGTGTGCTAAAGGAAAACCCTAGAGCAGCTCGGCCCGCAGGAGCGCAGCACCGCTGCGAGGGGAAACCGTGTTCCCAGTGCCGCCTCCGCTTCACCGGCCGGCGGGGCTCAACCGAGAGGTTAGCAGCCTCTTCTGGAGTGCTCGGTGCGTGGACACCTGAATTCAGCATCGGTTACCCTATGGAAAAATACCCAGGGAGTACATGCCTAATGTGTAGGTGTGAAGCGTGAGGTTAGAAAAAAAAATTTTTTTTCTTTTGGCTGTCTACAACAGTGGAGAAATTCGTGTGTGACTCCTTTTTTACCCTCTGTGGAGAAATTAAGTCAGAGCTTGTGGAAAGAAACCACTTCTGGAGTACGTTACAGTATTGCACGTGGGATGGCTGGAGGATGCAATGCTAACGGATAAATGTGATCTCCTGACTCAAAAGTGGGTTGCAGCAAAGTAAGAAAATGGGTCTGGGCTGCAGTTGAGGGACGTTGTGCGGAGGAACCTTACAAGGGCACAGGAAATCCTGTCCTGCTACCAGAGGCGCAGCGGGGTCCTAGTCGGAGGGCTATAGTTGGTAGGAAGAAAGAGACGAGCAGTGCACAAAGCTGAAGCCTCTGGGACGGTGGGGTGCCAGACCACCTGTTGAAACAGTCGTGGTTTGCTTTTTGCGGCATTCTTTTATTTTTTTGAATGCTACAGACTTCCTACAAACTGTTCTATAGCACAAGAACGCTTGTTGGGGCAAAGGAATTGCCTCAAAGGTGCTCTTCGTGCGAGCACCGCAGCTTTGCTGTCAGGGGCCCAGGGCTGTGAATAGGGAGTGTATTTTTGTTTGGCTTGGGAGGTGTCTGTTGCTTAGGGGTGTTATGGTAATGAGGCTCCAAAGCTTTACTTGCACATTCCAGTGCCCAGTAAGCATGGATACAGGCTTGACCTATTAACGGGGTGGAGGGGAGGGGGTGTACCCTGCATAGGCTGGCAGGGTTGCTGCCCAGAGGAGCCATTAAGGATGCAGCTCTTCAGGTGGCCTTCTCAGGCCCAGCTAGGATGTGGGAAAAGGGAGAGAAGGAGTATGGAAAAAGAATTAAAGCAATATGAATGCTGCTTCTCGTAGTATCCCAACAAGTGGCTAGAAGCACCAAGAGGCAGCAAATAAAAGTGGCTTGGGTTAGCCAGAGGTTGGTGTTTGTGGACCAGCTGGAATAGCCCTTGGCTTACATGCAAGTGAGCCCTGAATCTGGGCCCTAACAAAACTGCTGGAGTTCCAGGTATGGTGTTAGTGAACCTTATGTCCTCTGTGGGGGAGTAAAGTAGCAGTATTTGGAGCACAGACTGTTAAGCCTCAATGAACAGTAGGGCAGGAAAAACCCTAATGAGAAAGAAGGCTTTAGCATTTCTTATCTCATTGCAGATGTGAAAATTCTTAAGTAATGGAAATAAAATGAGCAAAAGTGTTGTGCCCGAGTCCAATTCTGATCCTAAAATTAATATCACAATCAGTGACAGGCCTTGTGGCCTCAGGACAACCTCCTCATCCCCAAGAGGAGGAACAAGCCTTTGCTTGATTCAGAGTTGTCCATGGGTGTATGGTCCCATTGCTCAAGTGCTGCCTGGGAATTGTGGCAGTGATGTAGTTAGATTTAGTGCACCTCCTGGAGCAGGAGGAGCTAAAAAACATCCTGTGAAGCTGTGATCGAGTTCACACAGTATCCCCTTTTTAAAGTAAGTTGCCCCAAAAGGACAGGTGAGGAATTCAAATAGTCTGCAGCAAACCTGCAGGTATGTGTTAGGTGGCATGTATTTGCCTTAATCAGACTTGAGTGAGGGCAAGAGGAAGCAGAAAAAGCTTACTTGATACAGGAGGCTATTAAAAATAGGGAAACCAGCAAAGCTGAAGCTGTGTCCAAAGGAAGGAGGTAAGATTCATAAGCACTGGCAGGTCAAATAAGCAAATACAGTAAGGCTAGCCAAAGGAAAGCTTTAGGAGTAACTTGCAAAAGCAAATCCAACTAACCTATCCCTCTTGAGACTCATTAGGACCAGGGAGCTTCCCAGGAGGTCCTTAGAGTTGTCAGTCTAACAGGTAAAAGCCTGTTGAGAGTGATGTTCTACAAGACTTTATCTTACTGGGAGTGCTTGGGGGAGTTCTGTGCTGTAACCTGTCTTTCATTCTGAATCCCTCATATGCTTGTATTGACTCCTCTGTGAAAAGGTGGTGAAACAACAACAGTAAATGCTAATTAACAACTTTCCAGGGTCACACAGTAGTTAATTCAGAACTATAAATGCGTTGTGATTAGGTAAAACCTCCTGCTCAACCACCCACCCCTGTGCCAGAGGGCTGGAATGTGGTGATGAGGCTGGGTTTTTTCTTTTATGTTACTCTGGGTTATGCAGTGTGACACATGCAGTGCCTCTGGGAAGAATCTTTAAAAACAAAAAGTTTGCGTACACATGGAGATGTGATGTTGGAGAAGAGAGAATGGCTACTGCAAGGGATAGCTGGGCTTCATGAAGCTGTTAACTTGAAGCCTTTGAAAGCCTGAATCTGGCAGGGAGCAAGGGCTGGCTGGTTTTAGTTCAGTTGTCCAGTGTCTCCTGGAAGGCTCAGAGCTCTTGGGGAAGGTGAGCAGCCCTGGAGTAAGATCCTGGCAGAGATGAAACTGCTTGCTGAGATGAAGTGGAGAGAACAAGCAGAGCTGGCATGCAGGAGCAAACTGTGTGGTGGTCGATACAGTCCCACATAATCTGGAGAAGGATTTGAAGTAACAGTTTGGTGCTTGAGTAGCATCCAGTACTCAGTGATGAATATGAGTGCATGCTGACATAGCAGGCTATGTGACAGTGTGACGCTTGCCAAAGATAGGTGTCACTGAGTGGGTGGCAGGAGCAGGGAGCAGCCTGAAGTCAGGAACTAGTTGATTCGGGGGCAACTGCTGCCACAGAGCGATGAAGTCTTGGGATAAAAGGGTCTACGATGGCTTCATAAAAGCACCAGGAGGTGCTCAGCAACAACAGAGGAGAACCAGCTTCAAAAGTGAAGGACCCAGAGAAGAGGAAAGATGGTGCCACTGCATAAATCCATGGCATGCTTGTGTCCTGCAGTGCTATGGGCTGCTCTGGTCTTCTGCCTACCCCAAGGAGAACATAGTGGAGCTTGGTAAGGTTTGGGAGAGGAAGAGGAGGGTTTCAGCTGTTGGGAACTGTGAGTGAATTAGGATTCTTCAGCCTGGAAATAGACAAAGCAAATGTGCTAGAGGGCTGTAGGATCACAACTGACCTGGTAGGAGGTAGGACCTGGCTGTATTGAAAGAGTCAGTGAGCAAGGACTGAGGGGTATTAAGCCTGAAAGGAAATTTCAGAAGTTGGTGTGGCTGTGGGGATGGTGGTAGTGCTTTCTCCCCAGCAGGTGTTGTGAAGTATGTGGTTTGTGGGGTACCCAGCTAACATTGTGTTCAGCAGCCTTCAGTTAATTTTTCCTTCTCTGAATGTGCTGTGTCCTTGCATAACTTGTAAGTGCTCAACACGTAAACTGGGAAGTTGATCCTGGGAAATGCAAGTGTCTGCCCTGTTCTGATGACTTTCTCAGAAGCCCCCTTGTAGGATACTGTGCTAGGTGATAACAGGTCTGCTGGCTTTTCTGTAGTTGGTAAGGCCAGGCATATACGTCGCTAGCATGAAGTTCTCTGAAACTTTTGGGACTCCAGATCTTTGGTTAAAATGAGCTTGTGGCCTGAAAAGAAGGTGGGGGGTGGGGACACTTGGATGCTGCAAATGCTTCTGAAGTCTGGTTAACCATTGGATTTGTACAGAATGGTTTTTACTGTTGTGTTTGAGTAGATCTGTAAGGTGATGCAGTCACCTGTCGGAGGTATGGGAATGTGGGGTGGCTGTGTTTTCCCTTTGGTTCAAGTACTGCTGCAGACACCAGGCTCCTTGCAGCTGTTGGGCTGCTCTTAGGAGAGCTGGTGTACTCCCACCTGGATTTGTACACAGCTGTGCTGGCCCTGTCATCTTTGGGTCTAGTCTGTAATGAAAGCTGTACCAGGTCTTTGGAAGTTTGGGTTTTGATTTGGGGTGGGGGATGGAAGTGTTGAGGTTGATACAGAGCTAATACATTTTTTCCATCAGGCTGGCTTGAACTTGGCAAGAAGTCAGTGGAAACATCACATAATGTGGATGTGGACTGGTCTTACCAAAGCTGGTTTTGAACAACCTTAGTGGGAACACATGCTTGATTGAGTTGTGTAATGAGTGACTACCTCTAGCTTAGCTCCCTTGACTGCTGGGGTTTGCTTAGGCTTGTTGGCCCTGGTGACAGAATCTTTCCTGAAGAACTGCTGGCTCCTCCAAGCAGCTCAGTGCACGTTGTGCAAGTGCCTGGCATGGCCGCACATACAGAGCATGTGCCTGCCTGTTCTCCCACCGCCTTTCTGCTACTGAAGAAAAGCAAGGGCTTGCGTCATTAAACTTAAATGCTGGGGTTTTCCCTTGTACGTTTTGTGGAATACAAAGACATTTACTGATATTTATAATTTAATGTGTAATAGGCAAAGTGCTGTAGCATACTGTTGGAGTTCACATTGAGTCTTTGAGCAATTATTTTCTTGTTCCTCTACAAGGCAACAGTCTCCTGGCTCTTCAGAGTGTTTTGTGTTATATAAACAAACTAACCAGTCCATGGGAGTGCCTGCTGAAGTGCCATTAGCAGGATCAGGAGGGCTCTCTTCCTTCTGTAACTTGAAGATACCTCTGACTTCATTCAGAGCCATAATGTCATCTGCTTGTGCTGCACCAGGGGCAGCTGGTAGCAGTTCAGTGCTCTGACTTCTGGAGAGAGGGGTCTTCCTGGCTGAAGTGGAAAAGAGGACCTGCAGGGTGGTCAGGGAAATGTGCTACTATTTGTGTGTGTGCATATCCATGCACATACAAAAGGAACATAAATAAGTTGCTTTTGCTTTCTGTAATCAACTGATCTGGTCGCTGACTGCAGCATGTGAATCAAAATGCTGTTTGGGCTCAGTTCAGTCTATTTTACCTCTAGTAAGTGCTGTGAAGTCAAGAATGGAGTTGGAGGGTGTTGCCTTGAAAGTCTGATGTGAAGCTACTTGTACTTACAGTTCTAGCAGTCCTAGCTCCTATTTGCAATTTAAATTGCAAATACAGTAGACTGGCTTCTGAATAGGAACTTGTATGAAATGAGCACTGATCTTGGCAATGATTCAGGAATTCTGTAATGCTGTTCCTCCTGTACTAGAGCACCATTTTATTGCAATAAATGCTGTGACATTAACTTAGTCCACAACATTCTTGAAACTAACCTAAGCAGAAAGAAAATACTTCCTTTCCAATCTTTTTTTTTTTCCAAAGGAGTTTGGAAATAGCTGTAGTTTCTTATATAACTGCTGGCACTCATTGCACATCTGTTAAGAAAGCTTTTTTCCCAGAAGTTTGGAAACTGTGCTTTTGTGGATAACACTTAATGCTGTAATTAAGGGTTTAGTGATGTTGAGCCTCATCTCTATGTACTGTTTATGGGGTTTTATTTATAGAGTACCACCAAGTGACAGGACAGAAACAGTTCATTGCTGCTCCTGGTGTTCCCAGTTTCTTTGCCTGTGTGTTTTGCAACATTATGTGTTTTGTCCTGGCTTTGTTAATGTGCTGTCTTGCACAATGAGGGAAGAGTTAGCTGTCTCATGCAGAGGAAGCTCCAAGGCAGATTTTTAGCTAAAATGTCACGCACTGCCGTATCATGGGATACACTATGAAAAAAATGGGAGTTTCTAGTTTGAAAAGCTCAAGCTTTTAACGTGCATTTACACCAGTATCATTAAATACAATGATTCCCTGAGCAAGCTTTCTGCTAGGAAACCATGTCTGTGAAACCTCAGATGTTAAAAGGGGGGAGAGAATGGAGTGGAAATTGCTTGATAGCATGCCTCAGCACTCAGTGCTCCAAGTTCATGCTGAAGTTAGCAAAGTATGGTGGAAGGAGGAAGGCAGAGTGGTCTATATGACTCCTGCCACCATGGAGATGGGTCTTGTCACATGGCAGGGTAAAAGAAAGCAGGGTGTCAAAGATAAATACTGTGGTACGTGCTTAATATGCCTAGTGGCAAGACCATGCGGTTTGCAGTGGGGAGACCAGGGAAATGGAAAGTGCTGACTGTATAAGGCACTGCTGGGTGAGCAGGAGGGAAGACCTGCACAGAGGCTCACTGGAGAAGGAGCAGGGCTGTGTAAGGAAGGCAGGCAGACCAAAAAAGCTGGTTTTTGTCTGCTGCAACAGGCAGAAAGATGCATGCAGGAATAAAGCCTTTGAAGCAATGGGGGTATATTTGCATGTGATGCAAAAAAAAAAATATATATATCAAAGAAAAACACTTAAGGAACCTCCACAGGACTAGAGGGGAATGATGAGGTATTTTTATCTTTGTTTAAGCATATGTCCATTGCAGCTGTAGAATAGAGATAAGTCTAGCAGAAATGAGCTAGGAGCTGTAAGATGCTTGTAGTTAGTGGTTAGGAGAAACACAAGGAAGCCTTGTTAGGATGTCAGTAGCATATTTGTGCCAGGACGTGCTGTTACTGGAGATTGGCTGCCACAAACTTTTCCAGTACAGTGAGTAGTACCCCTTTAACTTCACATTTTGGTCAGATTGGTTAAAAAAACCCCAACTTTCTGAGTTCCCTTTCCTATACTTGTTACTACAGAAACATAGTACTTGCATGTTTCATAAGCATACAGATCTGCTCTTCTTAGTTTTGTAAGTTTTTTGCACACACAAAGTGAGGAACTTCAGGAAAACAGATGCTTTATTTTTTCTTGTTCTTTTAAATTTTTTTCAGCACAGGAAAGCTCTTAGAAATATCCTGTATTACAAAACAGGTCTGTTGGATTGGGAAAAGACTTGGATTAAAAACCCAACAACCAGCTCATTGGGGCATCTGCTTCCCTGCAGCCTAGGTGGGGGGGCTGGCTGGCTTGCACCCCTTTGCCAGGGAGGAAAAACACAGCTACCAAAACCACAGAAACACAGTTGCCCAAACCCACTGGCAGAGTGTGCATGAGCAGAGTTGGCCCTGCAGCTGCCTCTGGTGATTGCCAGGTTGGTCTGAGATGCTGCCAAGTGCTGTGGGTGCCCATGGGGCTGTGCTTGCCTCTCCTGCCAAGGCTGGCTGGTGGTGGTGCCCTTGTCTCTTGTTGTTTTGAAGACTTTAAGCTTCAAATTACTTTCTTGCTTTCTGCATTAAACCCAACTTTTTTTTAGTTTGCTGTGGGTAGGAAGAACACAAACTTAGAACACAAGTCTGCTTTCCTTAAACTGAGACAAAAAGTCACTTTTTCTTGCAAGAAAGAGCTGCAGGTTTTTTTCTAGTCCACCATGGAGAGAATTACCACTTTATTTAATTCTTCCTTTTTTTTTTTAGTGTTGTGGAGCAGTTCACTGGCATAAAGTATTACTGTTCTGTGATCACATCAGTTTTTTGCTTCCTTACGGTCATATTTTATCACAAGATGACTGGTTTTCCAAGGAGAAAACATGCCACTTAACCCTTCCCCACCACTACCCAGAGATAAGTTTGTGTTTTGGTAGGAGCCATGTTAAGTATGGCAGCTCTCCGTGATGTTAACCAGTCTGTTTCTGAAGAGATCATTAACTGAGCCTTCTGCTGTGCTTGGGCTTGTAAGATTATCTACGCAGTTGTACTATGGCTTAGTTTCCTCACAGTTTGGGTACTCTGGCCTTACAGGTCTGCTTGGGGGATCAGCTCTGGGTTTTGGTTTTGCAGTGCTTTGCTCTGTTCCATCTGCAGTGCTGCCCCAGAGCTCTCGGGCACTGAGGCTTGTCAAACAACAAACATGAGTAGGTGCGGGCAGCCGGGTGTGCTCAGGCTTCTGGCTTTGCAATTCGGGAGTTCCTAGCAAAACAAGCAGAGGCTGCAGGTTTCTTCTAGTGCTACAGATCTGGATGCCTATAAAAGCTGAAGACTGTTTGACCCAGGAAAGTGAGCGTCAGAGTATTATTAAATACTGAGTGACCTAACTGGATGCTAGAAACAGCGTGAGAGTCTTTTTCATCGCCAAGCCCTTCTGGTTTTTGAACAGAGGTACTGAAGTGAGATGAGATTGTGAAGGCTGAGTGATGCTCTAGCTGTGCGTGCAGGCGGAGCAGTGACCCTTCTCTGCCAGCCCACCTGCTGCACCTCTCCCTTCCCCTGCCGTGCTGTGGCACAGCGCGTTGACACAATGCTGTCGTGGCACACAGTGTGCTACCAGGGTTCTTCTGTGTAACTTAAAACTATTTTGCCAGCGTAGCCCTAACAAGGAAAGTGGCAGGTATGCTCAGGCTTTCTCAGTGTGCTTTGTGAGTAAGCCTGTGCCTATGTGCCCATGACACCCACAAAGTGCCTTTTGTGTAGGCCTGGAAGCCTCCATTTGGGTTTGGCTCTTTGCATTGTGTATCGCTTCATCTCTTTTCCTGGCTAAAACCCTGCAGCTCCTCTTTGAGGCAGGCTTGGGAGTCAGGTGCCTGCTGTACAAGAAATGCCGGTTTTCCTGGAGCAGCTGGCCTCTTGCTTTTGGGGTTTTTTCCACTGATACCTGAGCCCTTTAGCATTTCTGTTGGAATGCTTCCTGCTGAGAAGCTACCAGGGGGTATACCTGCCCTTAAACCCTTACTTGACTCCATCCTCCTAGTCTTGTGTGAACCTTCAAAGCTCTCCCTACTTTCCTGGGAAGAGCAAGCCAAAGAGGTCACAGGAGACAGCTGAGGGCAGCAAAACTGCAGCTGCCTTTGCATGAAATGCTCCTATAGCCAGGAGAAAGGGCGCTCGGGCTCCCCGCAGGGAGAGCGTGAGGTGGAGGAGTTGGGCTCTGTCTGGGAGGAGTGTACCCACGGGTGTTCTCTGTGGGAATGCCTTCCATATTCCCACTGAAAATCGACATTAAACACTTCACAGTTTCTTGGAGGTGAATCAAGAATGTTGTTCCCTTCTAGAAGGAACTTCTTATCAGAAATAAGGCTTGTGGGGGTTTCTCTTTGTGTATGCTTCACCTAACCAAAGCCCCAGACTTTAAGCTTATTGCTCACTCTGAAGTTTAAATTTTTAATGTCTGCTGCAGTGTGTGTTATTTCTGTCCTCACCTCACTTTTGTAGAGCTTTTCTGGTAGTTAAATGGTCTTCAAAGGAGAGAAGGAAGAACTGAGAAGCACACTGCAGCTTTCTAGTTTGTCTTGGGTTTTTTTGCATGTAAGTTGACCACAGCTTTTTTATTCCCCTTTAAAACTGGGTGGGTTCAGTCTGTTCACAGCAAACAGCTAGCAGTTGCCTTACCATAGTGCAGTTCCTCTTTCTTGCTGTTTCTCCAATGCCTGCTGCCAGATGTTTCATCCAGAAGCTAATTTATACGTGCAACTTGCAACAAGCACAGGCACCAATGTTAAGAGGAACCTGGAGGCACACAGAGATGGTAATAAAATAAAACTAAATATCATCTAAAATTTGATTGTGGTGTTCCAGATCAACACACAGTGATGTTGCTATTTCAACGGTCTGCATTTTCTTCTTCCTGTCAGTGCAGTAGCTTATTGGATTGGATTTATCCTGTTTAGCAAGAAGAATGCTTTTTCTGAACTCCTTACTGTGGTACTGAACTCCTGCCAGTCTGTTTAATATGCTGAAATGTTTTGCTGGCCTTAAAGGCACTTTTTCTTGTGGTACACTCGTCCTTCAGTGTGAAGATTTAAGATCACCAAGCCATGTGGTGTCACTGCAGTCACCCAGAATAAAACTGAGTGGGGAGGGGTCACTGGAAATACTGACATTTAGCACTCTGGTAAACCTTGGGTATTTTCAGTGAAGAAAAAACAGCATTGTTCTTGTGTGGCATTGTAGTTTAATATGTAAACATGTCTGTCAGTGAGGTGCCTCGTGTCAGGACCTAAGTTTGGTCTTGGGTTTGGTATCCCCATCCTCTTCTGCTGGTTCTTTGTCACAGCCTTATTGAGCTGTATCCTGTGTTTACTTCTGATGTTGTTACTAATGCAGGGGTGAATGTATTAACTGACATTATTTAACAAGCCTTATTTGTTCTTACAGCTTGCAGGGACAGCAGTTCTTGCAATTGGACTATGGCTTCGATTTGATTCGCAGACCAAAAGCATCTTTGAACTGGAATCCAACAACACAACGTTTTACACTGGTAAGCTGGGAGATGGCTTGGGGTGATAGATCTTACTCTTGCACCCTGATTTCCAGAATGATTAGAAACCTTCATCTTTCTCACAGGCTAAAGACAAAACAGTCCTAAACAGCCTTGGTGGGGTAGATAGCAGCTCCTCTTGGCTGGTGCATGGGGCAATCTCTGAGCTCTTGTGCAGAAAGCAGCAGCCTTATGCTAGAGGTTTCTTGGTTCTTCATGCGCTGTATATCACTATTTTTTTTTTTTTTTTCCCCCAGCTTAAACCCTTCAGTTGCTCTTTGTGTGCTATTGGTAACCATTTTGTAACCCCAGGGGCTCCTGATAGACATGGAGGGTGTTTCTTCATGATCCTTCTCACAGTGTGGGTCCTTAAAGTTTTGCTCTAAACTAGGTAGTTGCAGATGACACTAATTTTTTTTGCTCCAAAGTGACCATGCTAAGTTACCCAAAACCGTAACGCTCTCATCTCTCAAAGCATATGTACTATTGTCTAACTCTTACAGCCCTGTGTATGCAAACCTACTCTGAATGTGATGGAAAGGATGCACAAATACTGTGGTTTAAGTGAGCAGCCTAGATCAATGTAGTCTTAGTTAGGCCAGGTGGAAATTATTCTTTGACATACTCTGTCTTGCAAGATAACCAATTAGGGGACAAACATGCAGGTTTTCAGTTTGTTATTCTGATGTTGTAGGAGTTTGTAACTGGATAGGATTTCAAGATTTTGATCTCTACAGTCACTTCAGGGTTGGGCAGAGGAACACCTGCTTCTTTGGTTATTGTCACATGGATGTGCTCAAACCTTTTTTGAAACCAAGTAGCTGTGTTGAAGACCTCTTAATGCAGAAGAAAGCAAATTCAAATATGTACCTTTCTAACATATGTCTGCCTTTGATTTGGATGATCCGTGTGCATATGTATTTCGCATCCCTGTAGCACCTGGATTTGCAGTGGCATTACTTGTTAGCCATCCACAGCGTGTTTAGGTTGGCCTTTCTCTTGCCAAGAAAACTGGCTGCTGTGGTGAGCTGCTCAACCTGTCACAGCACCCAAACTGGTGTCTGAAGGGTCAGTAAAGACTCTAAGGGAGGTACACCTCATGTCACATCCTTTATAGTACCAGGGTAGTCTGTGCCTACAAGGAGTACTGTTAAGAATGATGAGTTAAGCCTGTTAGAAGTTGTAGTTGGGAGTATTCAAATCCTTGTGCAACTTCATGAAGAGGCCACAGGTGTGCAGACAGCTTATCTGTGAGAGAGCTTGTATTTCTCCCTTGATAATGCTGGCATGGCAGCAAACTGGGTTCTTGCAGCTGACAGTAGGATTTCCAGATGCTTTTAACTGGACCCTGGAAAAGGAACAGAAATCTAAACTTAGCCATTGAGTTGAATATTTAACAACTCTTACGTTGGGTAGTCTGAAACAACTCTTTCACCTCCTAAAACATAAAAGTTTTATGATGTGATATTTCAGCTACTGGCAGAATGCAGCCAGTGAAACCTATTTCTGTAGGTTAAACTGAGTTCTAAAAAACTGTAGTAGGAATTACTGCTAACATATTTTTGGGAGTAGTTACTGACTGCAGCTTCTGATAGGAAATGGAAAGATTCTGTCAGTTGGCACAGAGGAACAAAGTGAGCTACTTCAAAAGTTTCCTACACTACTGAAATGAGAGGTTCTGGGGCACTCGTGCGAAATGGAAAAAAGTTAAAGATGGGGTAAAAAAAAAAGTGCCAGAATTTCATGCTGATAAATGTCAGGCTTAGTCATCTGCATATGCTTAATCAAGTAGATGTTTATTCTGGCAGCTAATATGACTGGTTTGTATCTAGAAAATCTCATTTGCAAATGCTTGGGTGTGGCTTTCTTTAAATAGTATCAGCTGGGTTTTGGAAGGCCATAATTCTACAGCGATAGAAATGTCATACTAATTCTATGTGCTTTGTGCTGATTCTTTGTCTTGTGTTTCATCACCCCAGTAATACTTTCCTGCCATCCCATGGGAGTTGCTTGGCTCTTTACCTCTTGCTGTGCTCACCAGCTAGCAGTGGAATGCTTAAGCTGGCAGTTCCCAAGCTTAGGGGAGGATGGGGCATAAATGGAGTCTTTTAGCTCAGAGACATTAGCCCTTTATGCTCCAACACACTTGCTACCTAATTTCTGGGCAGAATGGTCTACAGGCTGAGCCACTTGATGCAGTTGTTGAAGTACCTGTTTTTGCAGAAGCAGAAAATGCAAAATTCCTTTTAGTTAGAGGGGCTGTCAAGTTACGACAGCTGAAGTATAGACTTGTACTACTATGACTGGTGGAATAATTCAGTGTTTCCTGATGGAAAAGCAGGATAGGAAAGCATTTGAAGCCTTACGGCAGGTGATTATAATGCCTTTTAATACCCAATCTCCTAGAGGTAGCATGCTTCAAGAACTCTTGGATGTTGATACATCACTAGTTCCAGCTGTCTCTAACTGCAGCACACTCTTCATCTGAAGATAAGTTGACACCTCTGGCTCTGAGCCAGTTTTAAAGTGTCTTGCAGTTTGTCTTAGATGGCTTTATCTTGCCCATTTTCTAAAGCTTGTGAAACTGCAGTAGTGGTGCACATTAATTGTTAACAAGTTGAAGTTTTTATCGGTGCATTTCACTACAAGTTTTGAAACTGTTTGCTTTGAAAATTAAGCACAGCCTTCTTGCTTGAAACATCTCAGTAAAGAAAGAAAACCTGAGCAAAAGGTGCAAATGCTGTTTGTGGAGCAACTGATTTTTATACCTTGCTGCTGAGGTCTCAACTAGCCTGTGTATGTGTCTTTCTCCTCCCTAGGAGTTTACATCCTTATTGGAGCTGGTGCACTTATGATGCTAGTTGGTTTCTTGGGATGCTGTGGTGCATTGCAGGAATCTCAATGTATGCTTGGCCTGGTAAGTGTTCAGAGTGATGCTTAAATTCTTAGCAACACGATGAGAAAGGAAGGAAAATGTTACTGTTCAGTTAAAGGGCAGTAGATGCTGATTGTTTTAACTCCACAACATTTAAACTGATGGTCACTCACACAGTGCCAAAACACTAAATAAATAGTTTGCACTTCTGGTCCTAAATCAAAATGTCCATGTTGTATTTGAATACAAGAGGACTTCAGGAGTTAGTGATTTACTCAGACATACAAGTATCAAGCTTGGGAGTACATGTGAGCACAGAACTAAATGTAGATAAGAGTGATGTTTAATAAACACTTTGTCCTGAACTGTGAAGGCGGAGCAATCGTTTATGTTTGAGACCAGAACTGTTATTTGATCCTCGAAACAACAAGCCTCTACTGTTCATAATAACAGGATGAGGTAGTCTAGTTGAGAACTGCTTTGCAAGCCAATTATTGGAGAGCAACCTCATTGTTTTCAGACTGGAGGGACCAGTAGAGCTTACTGGGTTCATGCACATCTGTACACTTGTGGAACTACTCATCCAAATAACCAGAAGACTTAGTTAATAAAAGACTACTACTATAGCTGGTGAAAGAACAATTCTCCTTCTGTGTCATGGAAGTACATTTCATATGTGTGTTGCAAAATGATGCCTCTAGCCCTTTGCTGTTAATTCTGAGCATCTCTTTTAAACAGTGCCTTTAAATGGTGTGGTGTTCTGGACCTGAAGTCAATTAAACATAGAGATGACACTTATTTGTATTATGGGATACACAACAAAGAAGTGACTGTTGGCTCTCTGGGAGTTGGTGGCACCTAGGTATTAAGTAATGACTCCTAAAGCAATAGGAGAGACAAATCGGAGAAAAGAATTGGTGTCAGCTGTTGTGATGTGTCTGACCTAGGTAACTTCAAGGTCTGAGTTAACAGATGATTGGTTTTAATTAACACTGATCAAAAAGGAAGACTACTGCTTGGAAGACACTGCTAGGCTTTCTGACATTCCTGGGAAGAAGTGCTGACCCAGTGCAGTGTGCCCTCTTTCCTGGTCTTAACAGTGGTTCAGACCTCCAACTGGAACCTGGCTCAGTGATGGTTCCCACAAGGCTGGATGCTGGGGATTGGATAAGCTTGCAGTATATATGTGATTATGTGGTTTTAATGATGTCCTCTGTCTCTTCTAGTTCTTCCTCTTCCTTTTCGTGATTTTTGCCCTTGAAATTGCTGCTGCAATCTGGGGATTTGCAAATAAAGAAAAGGTAGGTTACTCTGAAATATTGGCAGGGTGGTGGGATGCTGGAGCAGGTTGCCCAGAGAGGTTGTGGATGCCCCGTCATTGGAAGTGTTCAAGGACAGGTTGGATGGGGCTTTGAGTAACCTGGTCTAGTAGAAGGTGTCCCTGCCCATGGCAGGGGGCTTGGACTAGATGATCTTCAAAGGTCCCTTCCACAGAAAGTTTGCAGCCTGCTGAAATCTATACCAGTACTAGTCAAATCCTGATTACCCAGGGAATTTGGGGGAGAGGAAGAAGACTCATTCTAGCAAAAGAATACAAAAAAAAAAATTAAACTCTAGCTTTTAAAAATGAGACTGCAGCAGTGAAGCCAGAATCCAAGGTGCTGCATGCTACAGATGGCCTCTAGGCAGTGTCTGAGCTGCAAAGCCATCGGTGAAGCTTTACCATTTCTAGGTATGACCCAAGTCAGCTACTGGCTGAATGTTTCTGTATCCAAAACATGACTGATTGGGACTGTCCCCTCACAAGCAGTCAAGGTTCTGTCTTGTGTCAAAATAAGATGCTTGGTGACCAGGGTTGCTTTCCTACCTGTATGATGCAACTGGGGAATATAACTTCTGGGGTACAGAAGTTAATAGGGAATATTTCTGTGTAACCAGTGGGCAAAGACTTGACTCTGGCACTCCTCCTAGAAACTCAGAGCTTTGGAAGGGAAACAGTCTTATCTGTTAGGTGTGGCTTTTAAGGTGAGTGTACCAGTTACACTCACCTGTTCCAGGTGATACTGTCCACCCTCTGTTTCTACATGTCAAAAAGATGGGTTCTGTAGGCTGCAGAATTTCTGATGACTGATATGAAACAAGTTTTCCGTAATTATTAAGGTAGGATAATAATATAAAACTCTTTGCTATCCTGTAGGTTATTGAAGAGTTAAAGGAATTCTACATGGAAACCTATCAAAAGCGATCTGAAGCAGTGTCCAGAGAGACCCTGAAAGCATTTCAGTTAGCTGTAAGTACACAGTCACATTGAAACTACGTAATAATGCAGCTTGTTAATACTGTCCTCAATGTTGTCTAGTACCTTACTAACTAGAAGAAACCAAAGGAGTATTAGGAACAAACTGCAAAGGTTTTTTTTTTGTACACTATCAGTGAATTCAGTATACTCTTTTTGTCCCTTTGAACCTTTGAAATGCTTGGAACTAGTTCTTGCTTTCCTAAAGAAATCAGAAACAATCTGGGAAGCTCTAGATCTGTGGTATTGATCTAGAGGCACCATAGCGTGCATACCTGCGTATTTATGAGTTCATCTTCATGTCTGTAAGGAGTGCAAGCTGTCACCAAAATTCATGTGTGTATACTGAATGAGATCTAGCTCTTCCTTTCAGAATCTTGTCCTTTAATGCAATAAAGACTTTTTAACATTAGATTTATAGCAGTCATGTTGGCAGGGCTTCTAAGCAGACTTGCATAAGGTCTGTAATTAAACCTAATGTAATCTGTTTCTCTTTTTTAACAAATATAGAGCAAAAATAAGAAGTATTTAACTTATTCCTCTTTATCCTGTTTTCTTTTGTAGCTAGACTGCTGCGGTATTACGGGAGCTCTTGAGCAGCAGTTCATGGACACCTGTCCGAAGAAGTCCATGATTGAGTCGCTTACAGTAATGGTAAAGCGTGACTTAATTCATCAACAGCTCTGCCCAATGAGTAGAATGAGAAATGTGTCTGAGTAAACTCTTCCAGTCCATGGGAAATTGCTACATCATGCTTGCTTAGCAACTGATTGCTATAATCAGTCTGGTTTTGGAAAATGAATGTACTGTTACTGTGGAAAGAACAAGCAGGGTCAGCAGGGAATCTGAACTTGCACAGGAAACATGCAGTCTGTGTGTCACTAGAATAAGTGGCATGATGGACAGCGTAAGGCCAAAAGTCACCAAAAAAATATGCTAGAGAGCTCTTCTCCTCCCTGCAGCTATTGCCAGAGCACCTTCCTAGTGCTGCACAGGAGCTGTTGCCTCCTCTCTTGGTTAGGAAGAAGTAGAGCATGGAGTGGGAGCAGGTCTGAGGTTTTAGTGAGGAAAAGGAGAGGGATGCAGTGCATTGGTGGCCTGTTCAGGTGAGTATGTCACTGAAGTCAACTGTCTCAGTCAGATTCCCCCATTGAAATACTGCTGCAAAGGTACCTATATGCCACAGATACAGGAGAGGCATCTTGTATAATTCTTAACTACCCCTTTTCCTTTTTTACAACTGTCTTGTGCTCTTGCTTCATATTCCAAGACAGCCTGTATGAGCCTTCCATAGAAAATAAGGTTCTTGCAATACAGGAATTCAGTTAATGACTTGGTTTTGTTGCTTGTGCTCTTCCTTTCACTACACCTGATTTTGTGTGCTCAAATATCTGACCACATGAGTCGTTTCAATCTCTATTTAGACTGTATCTTTAGTTCTGTCCATACAGTCTGAGTTAGACTATATGGGAGTAGCTGAGACAGCATGCAGGTTTTATTGTTTGCTTTTATTCTGCTTAGTGTGTTTTAGCTTCACCTGTTGACTTCATCTTTTGATGTGTTATTGCAACTAGAAAAGCAGTAGGTAGACTACAAGATTAAAGGGATGTAATGGTGTGGCCAGTATGTGTGCTTTGAAGCAGCAGTGCTGTATTGATACTCTGATGTAACTGATTAATTCTTGCCAGTATATTCCTTTAATCCTTGATTCAGCCTTTCCTACTAGATAAGGAACAACTAAAGAAAAATGTTTTCAGTGGTTCACTGTAGTCTGCTTCTGAAATAAGTAGGACAGGATTTGGAATGTGACTTTGACCAGCTATCAGGCTCTCACAGACTTAAACCCCTGTAAAAGTTCAGTGTTGTTCGTCTTGGCTACTGTGCATCTTTGCTGGGGAAAGGATTGTCCTTATTTTTTTTTAATTACAATGGTAATACATTGTCCTGGGTGCTTTAAACTGGCACTTCTGAATCTACCCATGTATGTGTGCAGCTCAAGAAATCCTGCTATTCCCACGTACTGTGTGTTTGTAAGGTGTCTGCAAAATCACAGTAGCAACTGGAAATACCAAGAGTGGCTTCAAATCTGTTTGGAGAAGGGCTGAGCAATACAGCAGCTTAAATGCTGACAGCCATTATTAACGAGCAAAGTCTGGTACAACTGCTGTTGGTTCTGGTCAACTGTAGATGTTGAGAGGGGAATCCTGCTATAGCCAAGACACAGTTAAGAGGTGTAGGTACTTGAGGAGTAGGTTTAAACTTCTCCATCAGCTTTTTGTGTTTTGGCACTCCTGGCTGTCTCTGAAGATGTGAAAATAAAGGCCAGTGCAAAGCCGCTTTCAGAAGATGAGTCTTCATCTCTAGTGCAAGCAGGCTTGGTCCATAGCATGGATTGGCAGCCCTGAGCTTAAACAAGTGAGCAGGAACAAACCTTTTGTACCTATGAAACACTAATGAAGGGTCTTGTTTCTTTCAGTCGTGCCCTGCTGCCATCGATGATGTCTTCAATTCAAAACTGAATGTGATTGGAGCAGTTGGCCTTGGCATTGCTGTAATAATGGTGAGTTTCCAGGGGGTAGCTGCACGGCTGAAGGGTACTTACAGCAGAAGTATGTTGAACAGGACCTGGCATCGCACTTTGAGCCCATTCCACTAGCGACAAGTAATGGCAGGATCAGGGTGTGTGCTGCAGAGCCCTGAGGCAGTGTAGAGGTGGGGTGTCTTGGACCTCCCTGCGTCTGCTTTGGATTAGGATCTGCCTCCTCGTAGCTTTAGCAGGGGCGAAGTTGTACAGGTAGGGTGTGCACATACAGGGCAAAGATGTATTAGTCGTGTTGCTAGCCTGCTGCTTAATCCTAATACCTCTTGGTGATCCTTGCTTTTGTTTGCTTTCTAACAATTCAAGACTCTTCTGGAGAACTGAAATAACAGTGCTAGTATGAAAATTTGCACTCTTGTTTGACTTCTGTGGAGGAAAGTACGACATTGATCATCCCAACATTATTTGCATCCAAGATTTCTTGCAAGATACAGCAGGGGTTTATAGCTGTTGAAGTATTGGGTGTGAAGGGGATTCATGAGAATGGACTGAAATTTGGGAGTGGAGGGGGAGAAGCAGGGATATGAGCTGCGGAATAAAATGTTAATAGGACCTGTGGGCTGGGAGGCGCAGCTGTATTTGTCCCCATGTTGACAGAGGAATGTGCTTTTCTCCCAGACTTCTAATGCATTTGCTTTTTTTTACAGATTTTCGGCATGATATTCAGTATGGTTCTCTGCTGTGCTATCCGCAAAAACAGAGAAATGGTCTAACAGCTAAAAACCCAAAACTGCTGCACTATAAAATCTTTGTCATTAACTTCAGCGTTCTGAAAGCATTTCTAAAGTTATATATTTGTTACCTTTTTAATGCTTTATTTGGTACTGATGTAGGTTTGCTTTTTGTTATAGGTTAAAATGATAAAGGTATTATATCTGACTCAAGACAAATATTGTACATAAAATATCTGACTCTTGAAACTTACATAATTTGGATGTAATTTATGTTGGAGACAATTTGATACTTAATAAAGAGTAAGATATATGTTTGTGGGGGAGAGGAGATCTTACTATGCTTATTAATCGTACTGTTTGATGCATAGCATGGTGTTGAACTTGCGTAACAACGTGAAGTGTTAAATCGCTATGGCTTTTGTATGAAGCAGGAAATAACTCCTGTGCCAATGCTGTATTTGAAGGGAATTCCAAGGAATGGAAGACAACTGTCAGAACATGTTAGGGAAGCTGTTGTCATTCCGTGGGGGGGGGGGTGACAACAAAAGCAGTTCTTAGCTTATTCCTAAAATGTTACTGCTGTAACACTTTTACTGTCATCTTCATACAGGGTGGCAGAAGATCACTGTTGTACTGGTGACATGTAGGCAGTGGTACTTTGATGCAGACAGGCTGGGCTTTACCCTGGAGCCAGCTGGGCTTTTTTGTATCAGCCTGTCTGCTGATGTTACTCTGTCCCCTGGCATCTAACACTGCCTCAGTCCCTTGGCAAGGCACATTTCCCCCAGTGTATGCTCAGGATTTTTCTCAGTGGCTGGCTTTGCTTTTACTCCAAAGCCAGCGAAGTAAATCTCAAGGGCTTACAGCATGTGTGCCAAATCTCAGGTTTCCAAGTGGAAAAAGCCAAAACTTGCATGAGAAGCTACTGTACAGCTCTGCAGTTGCCACTCACAAGTGGCTAGAGCTGCAGCTATCCTGTTTCAGTGAAAATGAGTAAGGGAGGGAGCAGAGATGGTTGGTGTGGAACCCTAACAAATTACCATTTTTCTCCTGTACTTCTACTCTAAATGGCTTTAAGTTTGAGGGTTTGGTTTTTTCTCTGAGATACCTTGTGGAGGTTACCTTTGGACTTGGATCCTTACCAGCAAGTTGATCTGCTATACCTGTATCTGGTGTTTCCCCCCTACTGCATTCTCAGCTGTGTTCATAGGAGCTTCTGGTCTTTGTCCTCTAGGTACCACAAATGTCTCGTAGTCCTTGTTCTCACCTTTCTCTTGAAAGGAGGCTGGTATTTATTCTGAGAAATAATCAGAATTGTTGGGGGTCAGGCTCTGGCTGTACTGTGGACTAATGCATGAATGTATTGCCCACCTTTTGTTACACCTTGTCACCTGTCTGAGCGGTTATGCAAACTCTACAGCACTCCCCTGTAACGTGTTGCACTGTTCTGTGTTAATGGGGCCTTAAAAAAAAAAAGTCTGGATTTAAAAAAAAAAAAATCAAATGGTAATCTTGCTTTTGTGTGTTTCACAGAGACTGGAATGACTCCAGAAAGGAGTTGATCTAATTTTCCTCCTTGGATATTAGACCCTGGAGGGGAAAATCTAATCTTGAATGGGAATTTGAGACCTACTGTGTCTCTGAGCTCTGGCAGAACTGAGAAGCAGCATTTTTGTCAGCTGTGCCATTCTGAGTGTGAGACTGAACCTGGCACCTGAAAGAGCTGGGGTGAATTGTCAACGGTAATGAAAGTTCAGTGCGGACTTGGACTGCCCTTGGTTTCATTGCTCCACGTTGGTGCATGTGTTCAGGTTGCCAACATCCAACATGGCCGTAGCCCACGGTTGCAATGGGTTGTAACGAGGGTGGTGAGAGCTAAGCGGTAGGCTTGGCACCTCAGCTGATGAGATGGGTTTGGGTGACTGCTACAGGGGAAGCTCTCAAGCTGATATTCTGGTCAACTGCATGTCCAGAAGACTTACGCCTTCCACTGTTGTCACCTTCTACAAGAGCTGGATGGGGGCTTCCCTTGAGGTTGGTTTTACTTTGCAATGCTGCTGCCTTAACCACGGGTTACTGCAATGCTCCGTGCCTCTGTGACGCCTGCCTCCTTCCCCCCAAGTGTTCTGAAGTCCTACAGCCTGGTCTTTGGTCCTTCTGAACATCCTGTGTGTGTAGGTTGATGTTTTCTGAATAGATGGGTAAGTCTTTATCAAAGAAGAAAGCTACTGTGTTACTTACTACTTCCCTTTTAGCAAGAATGTGAACTACAGATGCAAAACCTAGTTGCAGTCGTCTGCAAGCTAGCCTGGAACGAATGCTCCTCAGTAATGAGTACTGATGAGCTATATGATGGTTTACTTCACGAGTAGCAGTTGGGACTGAATTTCCTGAAGAATTTGGTTCTAAGCACTGGCTGCCCAAGCAGGGGGAGAGTTTTCCATCAAGTGAGGTCAGGATTGTCTTGAAGCTGGAGCAGAATGTGACTTGTAAAGTAATACGTAGAGGCTCGGGTGTACAAAAGGAGTAGCTTTTTTCTGGGAAGCAGAAATAAAAGGATTACAATAATGAAGAGGAAACGCTGGGGCATCGGGGTGAGATTTTTTCCATGCATGTGCTTGTGGCAGCAGTGACTAACGGTGGTGTAATGCTTGTGAAGGGAGGGAGAGCGCAGTGAGTCAGGACAGCAAGAGCCCTGCTAGGGAGAGCTCTGGCCTCGTTCGGTTGGTCAGCAGAGAAGCGAGTACTGAGGCTTGGAGAAGAGTAGAGGTGGGATGTAGTATCTATTGGGAGAAATAGACAGGATGAAGGAAAACATACAAAAGTAGAATACTTTTCTATGCCACCTTGGTGTCCCCATCAGTAAACAGAAAGGTGTAACTACATTAAGACCTTAAAGCCTGCCTGGAATGTGAGAAACCAGAAAGGACGTGGGCTTAAGCGGCTTTATTTACAGACACAAGCAGGTTTCTTCATTAAACACAGGCGCTGCTAGTCCTTTGCACTGTACTTGTTCAATAGAGCTATGTTTTATGGCCAAGCGTGACCTGATATCTTGTAAATCTACGGGAATTGCTTGTGGATGGCAAAGAGCTGTGGGATCAGAGCGGTCCTGGTCTAGACACTACCTTGAATTGCAATAGTAGAAGAAATAACTGGTAATGGGAGTAAGTCCAGTGTTAGGCACCAACATAACAGTACCTGGTAATGCTGGTAAGTTATGCAAAGATGGTATGAGCCGGTGTGTGTGGCAAAGTGGCGGGGCACAGCTTGCTGCTGGGTTTTGGGTTGTGTGAGTGGGGAATTACTGGTGGGCTTTGCACCGTATCGCTGTGAGGCTGCTGTCGGCTGTGCCCCTTGTCTGCTGCTGTGAGGAACATGAGGGTAACGCCAAACCACTAAAAGCTATGGCTATTTATATGTTTTAAGCCAGCCAAGGACAGGGGAAAAACAATAGAGCACAGGGCAGAATGTGGGAATTTGCACAAGGAAACAGCCTATCTGCTGTTGAAGACTTGAGAAAATAAATGTTTGACTAAGGGGCAAGGACTTCACTGTATAAAGTTCTAAGGAAGGCTGGATTGGGCAATCTAGAAGGTAATTATGCAGAAAGATTTTTAGACTGACTTTAGAAAATCGGAGCTAGCCTGCTTGAGGAACAGTGAAGCTACAGCGTGGTCAGCAGTGGTAGGAAAAGGTGTGTCAGGACATGGAGCCAGGTTTTCCATGGGGACAGGGTTTATTGCTAGGAAATAGCATTCTTTACAGTGGAGCTGGGAAAGTTTTTGGGTTTGGTTTTGTTTGGTTTTTTTTTTTTTTGGGGGGGGGGGGCACAGCACATTGTTGTTTTACAGGAGTCCTAGCCCAGCAGTACCATAATAAGTACAAGGGGAAAATGAAATGTGGAAAGGGTGCGGGGATGTGGGAAAAAGCTGGTAGTGGTAGAAAGAGGTGTGAGCCTCCCTGTGGGGGGAGTAAATCTTATCCTCTCAGATCCTTTAAAAATTTAAATCTGTCATACCACATTCTGACACCACTTTGGTGATTACTAAGTTTACTCATAAAGGGTGTTGAGAAGATGTATTTGCAGAAGGGGAGGATGTAGTTACCTGCAGTGTGACTTTAAAAACTGCTCCTAAAGGAATTGCTCCAGTAGGCAGAAAAACCTGATTTATTTTGACAGGCTGTCCCAGTCTGGACTATGCTTCACCCCCTCCACCCTTCAGGAGAAAAGAATAGGAAGCGTACAGGCAGTTCCTAAAAATCTCACAACAAACATCTCCACTATTTTTGTTTTTCAGCTGGATTTATAAATCCAAAGCAAACTTTACAGGAAAGCGGCTCAGAGCAAACTGCTCTGCAGGGTGTGGCGAGGGGGACTAAAAATCCCAGTGATAAATGTGAGTCATGCAGGTTTTGCGTGGGGAATGTGCTGGGAAATCCAGGCTGAGCCCTGCCCTGTCTCCTTGGAAGCTCTGAAGGCAGGAGCTTGGAAGCCTTCAGCTGCAGGCAACAATACAAGCATTGCAGGGATTGTATCTGCTACAGCACGGCCTTTGCATCCATTTTCTTGTTTGTTTGGGGTTTTTTCACTGCCAGGAGGCTGGTAACATGAAGGCAAGCAAGGGTCTGAGCACCCTGGGCGGGTGTGGGTGTGCTGTGCAGCTGGGGACCTGTGCCAGGGGCTTTGCAGCGTGGTAAACAAGTCCAGGCAGCTGCTGCTGGTGCTGCCCATGTGGGACAGCCCGTGGCCCCCAGGGGTCTGGGGGATGCTGTCCCTGGGTCAAGAGTTGCTGCTCCAGCTAAGGAGCGTGAGCACAGCTTGTGCTCCTCTGCACAGCCCAAGCTGGGTTTGTTGGGTTTCTATGTTTAGGGGGTGGTTTATGCCTATGGCCACTGTGTAATTATGACTATTATAAAATAGCCACCTCTTCAGTTTCTGCCTGTTGGCAGCTCTGAGGAAACGACCTAATTTGAACTGCCAGCAAGTGAGGACCTTGAACCCTATCAAAGTCACTTTTAAATGAACCTAGAACATCTAGACACTTGCCAGACTTCGCTGGCAATGGTAAAAATAGGTTAGTGAGATTTTTTCCACTGCTGGACACAGGCTTCCACATGCATGGCTCCTACAAAATGAATCCACAAGGCAGCCATTCATGGCATGTTGAATGCTTCTCTTCTCTGGCTGCCTGTTCGACGTTCAATAGATATTCAGGCTGCGGCTGAGAAGTAACCTTTTATGCTTTATTCTTAACACTGGCATTTAGTTCCCGACTCGTCATGCACTGGACTACTGCACTTCTGTCCCACCAGCAAAACTGCTCCCTTGAAATGTGAACGGGGCAGGTCCTGCTGGATAAAAGGAGTTTGTGTCTCGAGATGCTGCTCTGTGGCTGTGCACAGGCAAGGAAGAGGGGGGGGGGGGGGGGGGGGGGGGGGGG